>OZ012706.1:3336626-3760129 GCA_963942595.1 Cylloceria caligata | reverse complement strand
CTCTAGACTAGAATTTTGGATATTCCCGGCTTGAACTCGGGTCGTGGTGGAATTTTTTTCACAGTTCCTTTGTTAGAGAATTCTTGAATCTGGTTGCTTAATCAATTTTAATCTAATTGGCTTAATAAATTTTAATGTGTAAAGATTCGCAAATGCGAAATTTGAATTAGTCGTCTCTTAGAATCCCGCGCTTAGAATCGCGAACCCGTCGTTCGAACTCTGAGACGTGTTTCGCAAAATGTCCATATTAGTGATCAATCATAAACGCCATGACTGTATCATGCTAATACCAAACATCCTTGAACGGTTTATGCACAAAGTTTTAGTTCGTTCTCTCGAAATTTCTCTGAAAACAGTGATGACTTGAAGAATTCAAATCCACTAAAATATAGAAGCGAAATGTAAAATAGGATTTTTTAATAACTCTTCTTTTTCTATTTTGACCGTCAACATTACCGCAACGCAATATAAATATTTCGATACCAGTCACAATCCACCAATCAAAAAGAGGAGTTCGACTTGTTTGCTAAATTTCAGTCCAATCGCTCAAACGGTTCTTAGTTATAAACAATTTAATTTTAGAAGCCCAATAGATTTATTTACACACACACACACACACACACACACACACACACACACACGCGCGCGCGCGCGCGCGCGCGCGCGAGGACATTTATTCTAAACCATTTTCATCGATATTTTAGATCATTCTGAGATCCTAAAATTAGAGAAAAAAAAATATCACGATAACAAAGCTTTGTCTATGAGGAAGCAAAAAGAAATATAATGCGTCGAATATATTTATTAAGGAAAGGACCTTCCTAAATATAATTTCAGGGTTTCAAGTAGAATCAGAATTCTCATTTCGTGATAACTTTTTCTCAATTAACATGGATGCACTTCCATCGTTAATTATCACGGTTATTTATTGGATCTTTCAGGATTTAGGCTCAGTCGTAAATTCAGATACATTACCGAACGAATAAATAAGTATATTGTTTTATATTTATTTCACTGAACTATCAAAATCATTATTAATTTTTATATCATGCCCACACTCTGCATCTCAGTAATGGATTCATAACAGATCCTGGACTACATTGATACGTTTCGCTAAACATATCGATGTCGGATAAAGGGCTGATAATTCGAAACTCTGCAGGGCTGTGGACATCTCTTGTTGCAATTATCCTCAGGTAATAGTCTGTTGAAGCGGAGCACCACATCTGCGAATAAAATTTAATATTAATAATATAATCGTATAAAGTATAAATAAAAAGTCTTGCATTCTATTGAATTACGGATGCTAGTGACAGGAAGAAGAACTGATCGTTGGACAAAGTCTCAAATCCCGGTAAAATAAAATCATCGACTGGTGTTTTCCTATTCTCGTATGCCACATAAGATAGTTTAATTCCTAAAGCGTCGGCCATATTTTCATCCAACGTTTTATTCCCGTCCACCTAATGGATATAAACGCGTTAAATACCTTCCGTTTATTATCGATAGCATCAAAAGTGTCTTACATAGATAACTTCGTTCGAGCTCTCGTAAATTTTATACTCGTTGAATCTGTCGACGAAACATTGGGTCTGGTTCTTGTATTGTTCAACGACCGCAGCGGACCACAATTGATTAGAGTTTGTGGGTTGACCAAGCTCGAGTCCTGCAAGGATTTGTTCATTTATGTAAAATCTCATAATAGAAGCAGTTATAAGTGTCGATAACAGTCAATCGCTCACCTATTCTATTGATTCCGTGAGCTATCTCATGACCGATCAACGATCCAATCGTCCCATAAATCATAGCTCTATTGATTTTTAATCAATTAGAATTACAAATAAGTTAAATCCATAACGTTAAATTCAAATTCACCGTTTCGTTGCTCCAATTTGTAATAAAATCATTGAAAAAATCATTGTTATCGATAATAAGTATTATTCTTATTTTATATACATATGGCGTCTATGTCCAGTCAATAGGATGGATATTTTTTGCGAAACACAACTCGGGGTGCGAGATACGTGATCGTTTACGATACATTTTAATTATCGGGTCCAATTGCTTGAACCAATTGAATAAAAATTGATTAAGCTATCAGATTCGATGAAAAAAAATGGTGACACGAATTTTAATTTAATTCATTCCAGCAATTAGACCTAATATTTATAATGATTCGTTTAGCCAATTAGACCCGCTATTTATAATAATTCGCAAATGCGGAATTTGAATTAGGCCTTTCATTCCCGCGCTTAGAATCACGATCACGTATCTGACATCCTGAGTTGTGTTTCGCAAAAAATATCCATCCTATTGACCGGACATAGACGCTATATCTATATTAAATGTTTAAATTACATGGTCGCCTGCCTAGAATTACTATAACTATTATTATTATTATTATTATTATTGAAGGATCTTCATTACTCACTTTGGTCCTCCGACATCAAAGAATTGTATTAGAGCAGCCGTAATTACTGTACAAAAGAAAATGTAAATCATTTTTG
Source organism: Cylloceria caligata (assembly GCA_963942595.1). Classification (NCBI taxonomy): domain Eukaryota; kingdom Metazoa; phylum Arthropoda; class Insecta; order Hymenoptera; family Ichneumonidae; genus Cylloceria; species Cylloceria caligata. Next base: position 3,757,622 of record OZ012706.1, on the reverse strand, counting down.
CTTATTGTTATTCAATTCAAGCGCACTTCTCCTAGAAATCGTAATACTCACCAACGACATCGGTATCTGTGTGGTATTCAGCAGTAGGATCTGTCGGAATTGTTCGCCAACTGTAACAATAAAGAATCGTATTTATTTCAAGTCATGCGAATCTCTGAATGAAATCCCGTGTTTCCTTACTCTTCTCTATCGACAGGTGTTCTCAATTTTCTAAGGTGCCTGTTTAGGTTGAATTGGAAATTACGTAGTGTGTTATTGAAGAAACACTCTTCAAATTCAAGCTGAAATAATAAATTTACATTTTTTTTTTCTACCTGTTTTACTATTTTCAAAATTATTTATCAAGTATAATTCGAATGACCGTACATTCGCGTAATATTCGTCCACTGCTTCCGCAGTATACCAATCCGGATAACCGATATGACTTTTCATATCATTTAGTTTCTCTCTCATACGATTCTTCATGTCATCGTCCAACCAAGGAGATCCGTAGATTTCGTCAGCCATCGCATCCTTAATCTCCCGAAACATACTCTTGACCTGAAATAAAATAATATAAAATTTATCAATTACATCTATTCTTGAAATTCGGATTTTCGCCAAGAACCTCACTCACTTTCGTTTTGGCATCGTTGGACAAGTGTTTCTGCACGAATTCATAACCTATCGCATGCTCCAATCCCGTGTGCTCTTGACACCAATCTTCCCTACGAGAAAGACATAATTTCCTCGTTGAAAATAAAAATTGAATTTACGTATATTTCATTGTTTCTATCGAACAAACTCAATACGACAAAACCCAATAAAAAAGCTCCAAGATAATTAATTTTAATATCGTAAATTTTTTGTATGAGTCGCAATAGTTTATAAATAATCGTAATTAACTCACCGTGGTTTAAAGTGGCTAATGTTCGTTAAACCAAATACAAATCCATAGTAATTGTGTCTCATTTCTTCCGTTGTGTACTCCATAGTACTAAGAATAAGATTCCAGTGAATATAATTGACTGCAAGGCCAAATTAAAGTAAATTTATCGTCCCAATTACTCTGCGTCTTAATTATAATTAATTATATCAATTCCTACCAACTGTTTTTTCGGGCGTTTCGTTAAGCAGCTTAACAAGGTCCAAAAAAAATTCTTTAAACTCTACGTAAATTGGTTCTTGACCATTGATACCAATATTCGGGATATCGGCAAAGTATCTTTTTATAGTGTGGAGCCAGTTTATCTGGAAATATATTTTAACAAAAGCTTTAATCATTTTTTTTTGTTGCATAATATATATCTTTACGTATACAATAAGGAAATGGCAACTAAACGCATACCTTGGAAGTGGATTTAAGTGGATTAGCACTGTCGTAAAATTCCTGAAGTTGATCAATCGTCATTGAATCCTTCGCTATTTTTTTCTGGTCATACTTCGAAGTAATCTATTTTCATTTAATTTACGGAATAAAAATGAAAATTAACTAGTGAAGAAACGATTCAATGAATAAATTAAAGAAATAATTATAACCTTAGCCAGGCGTATTTCGAAATTAATCACATCCATAATTCTCGCGGTAAGAGAATTCAGCGAGTCTTTAGGTACTTCGTAATCATCCATCGACAGCACTATGTTCAACATGTATCACCAGTAGAAGGCCATAGACTTAACGTTGTCATCGAGCAAGATGAGTTTCTCCCTTAGCAATTTAGTCTCTGGGGGCCTTTGTAACTAAAAAATGATCAAAACGTCTCAGAGTTCGAACGACGTAAAACAGAACCAGCCGATAACAATATCGCTTTAATGATATTATCGTACACGCTTATTGTTTAGGGCAAAAACAGAATATAGTAAGTTTCGTTCGGTCATTATGCAGTTCACTGATATTAGCTTTTACTGGAAATATTAAACGTATCGGAGAACTACGGTACATAAAACTGCGGCAATTTGTCTCGCAATTATCGCTGTTCAGTCGATAATTAAACTTGTCTTAATCGATCACCGGACTAACGAATTGCCTAGGTTAGCGCTAGGGTGTTTCCCTCTACAGGGAAACTCTACAGGGTTAGGGTATACTTAGAGATATATTGATAACCCATCCCGCTAAAAAAGGCCCATTATGCACTGTCTACATTGGAAAGTAATGTGAACAGCGAACCTAAGTTTTAAGGAACAGCTTGTTCATACATTTCTCAATATTACCTTAATGCAGGGATGCGTCACAATAACCGAACTTATCTTAGATTATTATCTCACTTAAATATTCTCGTACCCATATTGTGTATCGACTAGCGCCAGCTGGGTCCGGAACAACCAACAGGGTGAACATACTATATGCAAGATAGCGAGTCATATAATTAGAGTTAATTTCTTGCCACGAAATTCCACCTTCTACCCAAGTATTGTCGGGCTTCGTCAAGGGCCATCCACCGTTCGAACGAAGTATTTCTTCGACACCCTTCTTGCCGTACTCGTATATTTTCACTGTAAGAAAGAATTATTTCCGGCAATGCATTGGGTTTGATAAGATGTAATCCTGATTCTGATCCGGGCTACAGCTTCGGATCGGTCAGTCACTTACCGAACGACCTGATTCTTAACTTGGCACATACCGATTGAAGACAGATTAATATGATATTCGTCCAGTTTTTATTTTTAAGAGTGACAGTTTCAAACGTTTTATTTTCACCTTTTAACAGAAATTTGAGAGCTTACCTTGGTCTATGCATACTTGGTAACCCAGCTTTGCCTTTCGCACTGCGGACGTGTCATTCAGGGTAATAGGACTTTGTAAAATATCTATAACGAAATAATAATAGTCCATGGAGTCATTGTTTATCTTTAAAATAACTATTTATCATTCTTTACCATATATTTTAACTTAACTCTGATTTTTTTCTCCGTCTCTTTCTGTATCAAATCGAATTTGTCCCAATTATATTTCCCTATTAGCAAAGGATTTTGATTCCTCCAGCTACCACAGGCATACTCGTAAAAATTTGTGCACGGATCCACACTTTGATTCATTCCCAAAGTCAACAATTTTGCTGCAGATGTAGAAATTGTGTCATTTTTTAGAGGTTTCAAGCAAAGGCATTTCTTTGAAGATATGTTGCTATTAAATTTTACCTGCAGACTGGCACGATTGGGTTGTACATATCGATCGATTGGACCGTTCTGTTATCAAGTACGACGATGTAGATACGCTGGACACATGCCAGGTTATTGTTTGGGTGATCAGAGCGAGCATCGCAAGGATCCTGTGAATTTATTCAAAAAATATAAATCGTCGAGAGATGAACGCATAATATTTTATAACACTTTCTTACCTATCGTCCGTTAACTTTCCCATTGCGATCCAAGATTACTCGTACATTCAGCAAGACAGAACTTCAAAATTCTAATCAAATTCTGAGAGATAGATTTTTTCATTATATACTCGTTTTACTGCTCGTTGAAAGGGAACGTCTTCCAAAATTTTTTTTCCTGACACCTGAATATATTTGTTCTACATATCTATGACGCAGTTTCATGATTGCATGACATAAAATTGAGCTAATAGATTCTACGTTTTACTGCTCGTTGAAAGGGAACGTCTTCCAAAATTTTTTTTCCTGACACCTGAATATATTTGTTCTACATATCTATGACGCAGTTTCATGATTGCATGACATAAAATTGAGCTAATAGATCGGTTGAGAAATAATATGAGAATTCGAATAAATGTAATGTCATTATATAATTATTATGCCAGCTTCCATTCTCGGTGACACGTGACCTGGACGTGTGATAAGAAGAGGTTTGGAATAGATTATGGTTCAATGATGGAGATAAAGTATAGGAGTAGCGGAGCGCTAAGGGTTGAAAAAGGATGAGGTAAAAAGGAATATACAATAATAAAAGGTAATTGTATAAAAATAAAGGATTGGAGAATAAAAGATTAAATGTTTGTATAAAAATTAGGCTTGGACAAGAGAAAAAAAAGAAATGGAAGATAGATAGAGACGGTGACGAATAAAGGAAGACAAATGAGGTGTGTGGGGGAGAAAGGGCAAGTGGGGAAGGGGTACGAAAAGGAATAGACGTTTTAGCACAATATGAACGCCAGATCACAAGCGGACGGAAGGAGAAAATGAGAGAGAGAGAGCAAAGGCACACAAGGAGACGGGCGCAGACTTACAGAAAGAGAGGAAAATGAAGGAGCTCGAGTAACAAAGAAAGAAGAAAACAGTAAGGAATGGTTCGAAAGACCGGAAATAGAATTCGAGAAGCGAATGGCACATAAGGCTAAGGTGTAACAGATGTAAGAACCGTGTGAGTGGCGGTTAGTGATAAGGCGAAATATAAGTAAACAGCGATAACAAGAAAGAAATATGAAAAAGTAAGCGGAAAATGATGTGTAAAAGGAGATATAAGGGCAATGGCAAAATAGAATAAGGACGATGTATATGGAAACCGGAGTCTCGTAACCCTCACGGGAATCAATAAAAGAATATATAAATACGTTATTATTATTAATGAACTTCTAAGTTCATCTCAAATAAGCACAACGCTGTAAGAGGCGATACAGTTTATAAAATTTCACACCTAATCATTTCTCGATCATTTTCTCTTCGTAGACAAATATTATAAGCGAACTTCTACATTCGACTATCGTTGTCATTTTCTATCGGCACAACTCCATAGACCGTCTTTATCTCTGCCGTCACGCCAGCTCTTCACACACAATCATTAAATACATTGCAATTTTCAACCGCACGAGCTTCAGTGTCACGATCTGTGGCCACTATAGAACGTATACGATAACTTTATCTTCCGAATAATAAGCAGTTATCAAGAGGTGAATAAAAAACATAATTAGAGTAGCAATACCTCTGACTTAGTCTTCGATCCGGTCTTCCGCTCACTTTTTCCTTATGAACGACGTTATTTCTCTCATTGAAGGTCTTTACATCATTGTTTAATGCTTGTGTTGTGCGGTAGATATACGTAATCTTAACTATTACTATATGCTGGCATAAATCAAGTAAAATATTTGTTAAACAACGTTATTTAGACTGAATTAGAGTAGGCATGTAACATTATTAATAAAAGGCAAGTAGAGACGAAAATTAGGATGATATTATTCAAAATGCAAAATAGAAGCAAGTCGAGGAATGGGTAATTTGCCTCATTTTACAGTGATGAGCACATTAGCGGCTTAATGGGTATATTACCTAACAAGAAAAATCTTCAAGTCTCATACTTTCAAGCGTGAATAGCCTTGTAGGATAATTATCAGATTTCTTTACTGGGCTCCTAACAGATTCAGGAAAAACTAGAAGAGGCCGTGTATGCTCCAATACTGATAGCGTCGAACGGAAAAGACTGAGAAGGTTGTGATATGCCTTCGAATACTTAAGAAATACGATGAAGAGTAGTAGAATTATAAAGTGAGAGATAAAACGGATAACCAATGATAATCAGACAATCAACCAATATCCTGGGAAAGGTTAAGAGAATGTCGACAGATTACGGAATGTCGACAGAGATGCTTTGGACTGATAATACTGGTATTTGAGAGCCCTTAGGAATTCAAGTGCGATTAATTTCGGTGTACTATTGTCTGGAGAATGGACAATAAGCCTAGAATGATATCTCAATTCATCAGTGAGTGAAGTAAAAAATGCCTGTTGCCATAGAAACGTCGCATGGTCTCTTTCCTTCCTGGAGTGCAGTTGATTAATGGAGAAGTAGAAAGAATTCGATTAGCTTCTTCATAACTAATAACACGTAGAAGAAAATGTAGCTGTTTCGTTCCTTCAAGAGCGTATGTTGGAGAGAAAGGGTCAAGTGATTTACAAAACTGAAAAACACGGATTTTAAATTTGCCGTAAATAAAGGAAATGTCTTATCATTGATCATGCAACAGTTCCTATTAAGGGTCTCCCCGCCAATAGGCAGCTTATTCCCACCACTCGACGAACAGCAAATGGGAAACATGTCCGATCGGTAATTGAGGCACTCCTCCTTCCTGGTCTATCCTTATCATTGTACACACACAGAGAGAGAGAGAGAGAGAGAGAGAGAGAGAGAGAGAGAGAGAGAGAGAGAGAGAGATGTCTTTTTTGTATAGTCAGTAATAAAGAAATTTACCTAATAAACACAATCAAGTTTCTTACTTGTTTACTTATTCTATTTGTGTCATACGGGAGATTGTAGCTTTTATTTTTTTAACGTTTATGCTTGACTGACAATGTACATAAAATTGTTCAGGATAAATTTTATTAAACGATAAACTTCTACAAAGATTAAAACCTGGTTACACCGAAGTAAATATATTTAATTACTTGACTGTTTTGTACTGAATACGGCGTTAACCGAATTTAACTGTTGCGACCGGATTTGTATGAATCCAATTGCTGTTGCCCACAAAAGCCACTGAAACAATTGCTTCTAGAAGGGGAAGGGTCCTTTAAATGAGAGGGACAGAGAGCAGAAGTTAAACGCACAGTTATCGATAGAAAGAGAGAGAGAGAGAGAGAGAGAGAGAGAGAGAGAGAGAGAGAGAGAGAGAGAGAGAGAGAGAGAGAGAGAGAGAGAGAGAGAGAGAGAGAGAGAGAGAGAGAGAGAGAGAGAGAGAGAGAGAGAGAGAGAGAGAGAGAGAGAGAGAGAGAGAGAGAGAGAGAGAGAGAGAGAGAGAGAGAGAGAGAGAGAGAGAGAGAGAGAGAGAGAGAGAGAGAGAGAGAGAGAGAGAGAGAGAGAGAGAGAGAGAGAGAGAGAGAGAGAGAGAGAGAGAGAGAGAGACGTACCAACTGGGTGATGGGAACGTGCTTTCGAGGATTTCGGGGTTTTGCGGAAAACCCCGTATAGCCTAATGCGCGGTCGCTCTGATAGCTCCAGTGCGGCCAATGAACTGGCCATGTGCATACTCGATAGCTACGAAAGCTTCTGTGCAAACGCACTTTACAGGAGGATTTATAATAGGAGTCATCCTATTATAAACTTGTTGTTTTCACGTATTCTGCATCTTGGATAAAATTTTACCTTTAGATTAATAATTTTCTTTGCGCTTTTTCCTACTCCATTCTTAAATTTGTATTACTGAAGCTTAATAAGTGATTTTTCAAATGTAGAAGATGAAATAAATTCAAACGTATGACTTAACCGCTGATGTTCCGATTAGGTACATCAATTTACTGAAATATTTTTGGTTCGAAATTGTATATTTTCATGAAACTTTCATAAACAATTCAATTATATTCTAGTTTTTAATATTCTTTCCAGCTTCGTTTTACCCTGGAACTAATCATTTTATAATTCTATCGACGGTACAGAGTTTATTAATTGGAGCGAGGCATCAACATACTTTGTAATGATCTTATTTAATTTCTTTTATTTCCTTGCTTTGCTTAACTTACATTTTTCCACAAATTATATTCGAAAGGATATCGTACATATGTAATGATCTATTTAATTTCTTTTATTTCCTTGCTTTGATTAACTTACATTTTTCACAAATTATATTCGAAAGGATATCGTACATATATAATGATCTATTTAATTTCTTTTATTTCCTTGCTTTGATTAACTTACATTTTTCACAAATTATATTCGAAAGGATATCGTACATGTGTAATGATCTATTTAATTTCCTCACACTATGCTAATTATTCCATAACGGAACCCAGCAATTCATCACTTGACGAGTCGATATTTATTCAAAGTAAATGTTTGGTATGACTTATAGGTGCATATTAGAAGTGCATATGAGCATCTATGTTTTCTTTGTACTCATCTTTCTTTGGCCTGGTTGTTTTGTGTGGACGTCCGCTGGTGACTCGTAGAAGCAGCGATCGTCGAGTCGATGAGGTCCACGACTCAAAAGGATTAGATGTCGATGCGGTTAAATTTAATAGGCGAAACGAGATTTCGAATCGTACATTTTATGAATAAGACTCGAGAGACAAGTGATTGCTAGCAATAGTTCGCTCCGACTGACTTGACTCGTTACTCTGCGTCTTCTCGTACGTCTCATTATTATCCCCACTACCCCAGCACAGAGACTTGAGAGTGGGGTATAACATCCGAAAATTCCTTACAACTTTCTCTAACGAATATGTAATTATAAAGGGTGATTTTTTAAGAGCTTGAGAACTTTTTTTTAAAAAAAAACGCATAAAATTTGCAAAATCTCATCGGTTCTTTATTTGAAACGTTAGATTGGTCCATGACATTTACTTTTTGAAGATAATTTCATTTAAATGTTGACCGCGGCTGCGTCTTAGGTGGTCCATTCGGAAAGTCCGCTTTTTTATCGACAAATTTTGTTCAGCGATGAGGCTCATTTCTGGTTGAATGGCTACGTAAATAGGCAAAATTGCCGCATTTGGAGTGAAGAGCAACCAGAAGCCGTTCAAGAACTGCCCATGCATCCCGAAAAATGCACTGTTTGGTGTGGTTTGTACGCTGGTGGAATCATTGGACCGTATTTTTTCAAAGATGCTGTTGGACGCAACGTTACGGTGAATGGCGATCGCTATCGTTCGATGCTAACAAACTTTTTGTTGCCAAAAATGGAAGAACTGAACTTAGTTGACATGTGGTTTCAACAAGATGGCGCTACATGCCACACAGCTCGCGATTCTATGGCCATTTTGAGCGAAAACTTCGGAGAACAATTCATCTCAAGAAATGGCCCGGTAAGTTGGCCACCAAGATCATGCGATTTGACGCCTTTAGACTATTTTTTGTGGGGCTACGTCAAGTCTAAAGTCTACAGAAATAAGCCAGCAACTATTCCAGTTTTGGAAGACAACATTTCCGAAGAAATTCGGGCTATTCCGGCCGAAATGCTCGAAAAAGTTGCCCAAAATTGGACTTTCCGAATGGACCACCTAAGACGCAGCCGCGGTCAACATTTAAATGAAATTATCTTCAAAAAGTAAATGTCATGGACCAATCTAACGTTTCAAATAAAGAACCGATGAGATTTTGCAAATTTTATGCGTTTTTTTTTAAAAAAAAGTTCTCAAGCTCTTAAAAAATCACCCTTTACAAGTAATTATTTAACTTTGTTTTTCAATTCCTTTTGGCCAGTTACGATCACGTTAGGATTTAATCGCGATGCAACGATGAACCGAGGAAGGTTTGCGTGTGCTGTTATATTTCCTTCCGTGAAACCACACTGACATGGATGTAACGTTGCCCTCGCAAATTAAGCAGTCGAGCGTGCTCTCGTTTCAGTGATCACAGTCAGTAATACGTCAGTCATACCGTGGTCACGTAGCGTTACTGTCCTCCTGACCTCACTCGCTTGTCTTTCATCCATCCGTTAACTGAGCTTGGTGAATCATCTTTCACCGGAGGCTTCCTATTCTAAAGAGAGCAGGGTTCAAAGGGTATTGTACTAAACACTACAGAATATACCAAACTACATATTTTATGGATGGTCTCATTTGTTGTGTACTCAGTTATTTCGATTACAAGTTGCGTAAATAAAACGCTTTTCGAAGAGCGTTCGGACTTGAACCGAAACTTAATAAAAAAAAAGTAATTCGTTCGTCACATAATATGGGAATGCTTCCGTGGCCGTTCCAGATTTATATCATCATGTTAGCTTTTGTTCAATAAATTCGAGCTACATTCTAATACAAAAATCGAAAAGATGTTATCCGAGCTCCTTCGAAAAGATGGAATGAAAAATATCATCCATGACAACGATATCACAAGGAGATTTTTTAATCCATTTATTCATTTACATATTACATATTTCGATTGATACTTAATTGAATTTATCGAATCTTTGACTCGATATGACTATAATTTTTACGACTTCACGTCGATTTGTTTATCGGATATTTGAAATATCGATATTAGGAGCTGATTTGTTTGCATGTCAGACATCAGACCTTTAGTTTCCGATTGCTTTTCCTTGCTTGTCAATTTCTTTCACCCCTAATCTCCTTTGTTTCAATAGTAAATCGCAGAAACAGAAGTAAACTTGGTCGTACACTCGAGTGGAAGTAATCTGTTTAATCGAAGCCTACTATCACGCCCACGAACTTGAGACCAAGACCCCCTCGGCACGCATCAATTGGAATAGTTCGCTAGCGGATTCGGTCGAGTTCTCTGGCTGGCTGGCTTGTAATCAACCCTCTGGCTCTCTCCTCACCCTTCTGTGTATACCATCCTTGGTGTTAACCCCTGTAATATACACCTGCCTGTCCGAACGACGTTGTGCACTCGAACCGCTTATTCGGACGTCTCCATCTAGTTCTCTACAATTTCGAGTTTATACTATTAACACACAAGGTCCTCCGGTGCTCGGAATAATATTGAGCGTGCTACCATTTCATGCAGGAATTGTGTGACTGTCTGCCTCTGCACGAAATTCAAGTTGAGCCATTCCCAGCTTAGGCAAGGTCCTGGGTCTTACGTTGGAAACTTGGTGAAAACTAATGAGTATCCGGCTACAAACTTCCGAATGGTTGGTTTCGCATAATATCATTTTTACTTTCAACGAATCATACGACTACGTTGATATTTCGACCATACGTTTGACAACTTTTTAAAAACTTCCCGAAATGCGTTTTCAATTGTAAAATTGTAGTTAAGAATATCTATTTCTTTTTACAATTCAAGGAAGCTCGATCGATACTGTGAACTTTCTATGAGGTTTTTTTTTAATAATGCCATTTTAAGACTATGACAATCATTGCTTAATATAATTCTACAATCAGTAACGAAATTTCTACACGGGTCGAATACTCAGTACCTGAAACAAGAGATAAACAACGTTATTCAGTCTTGAGAGAGGTACAAACGTAGCGAGAGGCAAAGGCCAACTGTAGTTTCCATGAAGATCCGTGTGACACGATTATATCGCTGTCTCATGCCTGTTTCCTAGTTTCGAATAACTGGTACTTCCTTTGGTATGTTTAATACACCTACGACCGGTATGCTGCCGACGCCATGGAAGGTTTGTTACTTTATGCAGGATGTATGGTTTCCCCAACTTCGATAATTGATTTAGTATCGCGTATTTTGTACGTTATACATACATATACCTGCTTTATACGAGAGTTTCATTTAAACTTAGTTTAATTGAACTTGGGATTTATTGAGCAGCGGCCGTAGAGCTGCTGTACCGCTTGAACAAGGGGTGCGATCTAGCATAGCAGTAGTGGTACTCTGGTTACCGAAATACATGAATAAGACACCCGGAACAGCACAAGCACTAGCGTTAACCTCGGCCACCAACAACCAACGGTAACGACGACCTCGATGAAGGCTGGATAATCTGGAAATAACGTTACAATACCCTGTACCTGTGCTTTCATGAATACAACACTCCATGTATAAATTTCACCAGTGGGAGGCTGTTATGGTTAGTGAAACTTTGTAGTGCAGTTTGTTGATGTTTCTACCTATTTAATTATCATCTATTGGTATTGCAGTACTGGATTCATTGAGAGAAGAGTCTGAGGAATGTTACGAAATAAATAAGAAAATTGACTATTAAACAAATGTTTGTTTTTTTTAATTCAGTTTTATATTTATCGACTTTCGTGTATTATGGATTGTGATCGGTAATCAATGATGATTATTTATTTATTATTTCAAGGCATATGTACTTTTACTTTTGTATTTTCATTGAGATCATAAAACTAGAAACAAATTGAATTATTTTTAATTTAGCATTGACCGAAATTGTGAAAGAATCTTTGGTAATATTCTGCTCATCATTCTCTGATTTCTCTCGAGATACGTTGACGTTCATTGCTACGTTCCGGTTATCGACATGCTTTTACGAGGGGATAACAATGAGAGCAATATAATTCTCAAGACAAGAGTAGAAAAGAGATAGAGAGGTGGACTGGCATCGCTCTTTTTCAAATGGATCGCAGAACTATCGGCGAGGAGGCATCAATTGAGATAATGGCTTTCGCGGCGTAATCCCAGAAACGTTAAGAACTGGCTGGCAGAGGAAAAGAAGCAGTAGCAAAGGTCCTCAAAGAATTTATAACACTGCAGCTGGCTGCTTCTGCTGTTCTCAGTCCTGCTCGGTGAGAATATAAGGGGCGTAATGCCGGTGGAACAAACGGGGTTGGAGAGAAGCGCGATGATCGCGCGCCACTTCTGGCTCTTCTCTCGGAATTACCTCTAATGCATCCACCGGGAGAATTGCATCGTGATGAACGAGGGAAGGAATTTCATGTTCGCGATTCGCGAAAGGGAACGCGGATGGGTACGCGTTCCACCAGCAGCACGAGAAGATATATCACGGGAAACTTGCCACGGCAGAAGTGCAGTCCATCACGGACAGCTTGACAATGAATTCACAAGGGTGGGGTAGCCACCACGAATAGTCCCAAGAAGAATTTACAGACTGCGAAATAGAAAACGCGGGATCGTGCGAGCACACCGCTAGCTCCATCTCGCGTTATCAACGAATCCTCATTGTGATCAATGTGGATGTACGAAGCTTTCCTTCGGGTCTGCGCACAGTTGGAAATCTCTCGTAGATCGCCGTTAACAGTGTAATATTAAACATTAAAAAGAGAGAAAAAGAATGACTGCGAACCTTGAAATATGAATAATTAGGGTTAAGGCATTTCGAGATAAGATTATAGGACGAATAAACAACATAATATAAATTAAAAACAAAATTAGTACTTTACTTCAAGCGAGCATTACGCATGTTACAAATGTTCAATATATATATATCAACAAATCAAAACCCTCCGATTCTCGGGGTTTTCAAAACAGTTTTATAAGATTAGAATATAGAGCAACGTGTAAAGAGTCATTTATTTTAACAATCTGACAATTATATTTTAATCTCATGCACCCAATCCACACTCTCATTCGAACTCATGAACTGTATTTATAGCTTATCTTTTCGTGACAAACCTATCGCTTTGCTTTTGAAACCCACGCAGTGGATGGCATAGGATCTTGCGCGAGTCGTGAATTACACATATAAATATATAAATAGTTACTCATCTTCTTTTTATTTTTAAGAGGTGATCGTGAGCTTCCTTTGTAGGTGTGTCCCCGGTACCTGGCCTCGTAGGATTCGCGTATAAAAGATGAGACGTCGCAGAAGATATGAACGCACAAGATACTTATTTATAATAATGATGATGAACGATAGATATTTTATTACAGTAATGATGTGTCTGTACAGACGACTGGGCGACGAGTCACATCGCTCTCGTTGCTCATGCAAGAGTCTCCTCGCTCATCCTAAGGTGGGAGACAAACGAGATTGACCAGAGACTTCGGTCCTTCTCGTCAATGATCGGAAATATCGTATCTAGACGTTACTACACGCTCTTTCATCACAACAGTTCCGTTTACTTTAAGTCTATGTATACGTATACATAAAACGCATGGAACAACTGACGAATCCTTGGATACGCGCAACCAAAGTGTTTCAAAATTGCCATATCAACGTTACGTTCATCATATCTTATGACTTTCAGTAGTATAAACCCGAGTCCAGTCGGGTTTGTACGGTATACTCCCAAGTAATAGCCCAGATCTTGGATTACCGCGTCTTGAAATAGAGAAGCATGCGTCGCGTTGATCGACCGCTCGCAGTCAGACGTGGATCATTTTTCATTTAGTTGGCATGCGAGCTTCTGGATGCTTGGACCACACGATTCCTGCCGCTGTTTTGCTACTGGACGATTCCACAGCTAGTACGACAGTTAGTAACGATCGTTCCTGCTTGCCAGGAGTTCTCCAACAGCGCTGTAACAGAGTTTTATTTATCCAACGACCCTACGACCAACCTTCTAAATTTTTCAGCTACGATAGACACTCTATGCCATTCTAACAAAAGCCAGTCTTGGTCAAACGAAGCTCTAGGTTAAGTCCGAAAAACGTGATTCTGACTTTTACGATCGTCTGAGTCGGTGAAAAAATGTTTTATACAAAAAAAAAATTTTTTTATATCTCTACCGAACATCAAATATAGGAAAATAGTATGTCAACTACGATGAAATTAAGGTAGTCATTTGATTAATGCATGTAGTAAAGTATCGTATTAATTTTTTTATAGATTTTTCCTTGAGCACGATTGATTGCATCCGCAAAGTTAAAATATACTTTAACGACCTTAACGTATACTTTTTGAGATTACTCGTTAATTCATACACAAAACTAATTGAAAAGTACACAATAAAATACTTTTCGTTCATCGGATTTCAATCTTTTCGATGATAACCGATCAAAAAGTAGGGAAAACGAATAATGGAAAAATAATTTTCGAGTTTTCGTAGACGGAATAATATTAAAACGTCATTTTCTCTCTGTACCTATGAAAAACCGCTACAATAAGGATGCCAAAAAATCAATACTCTTCTTAAAGAAATTGTACACGTACTATAATAAATTTCTAAACTATTTTTATTAGGAACATATATAAATGTTTTTGATGTTATAATATGTTCGTGGAATTTCTTTCCAACTTAACATAGAATAAGTACTTCAATCACATTACTTTGTAAGATAGTTAAGAAAAAGAAGAGATAAATGGATGAGGCAACGAAGACTTTGGGACATCTTTCTTCATGTACCTATTACGCTAGACTAACTCCACAATATACTGGAATTGAAGCACTGGGAACACGAGTTCTCTCACATGGATTCGGGAGTGTACATATCTCTGTCATCGTGGCTTAGTTAGAGTATAAAGCACGATTGGATTGTCCACCGTTCGGAGACGAGGTACACCAAGGGCATTTCATAGTTCTACCCAGTTACCTCATTGATATCGATCTTATCCCGCATCTCTTTACCCTTTAACCCTCTTTCTCTTCATTTCTATCTCGCTCGTCCGCAATCAGAAATCCACTGCCCTGAATTCTAGTGTTCGTTGAAAAGACTACACAGGGTATATACAGGGTGTTACAGTACTTAGTAACCGAAATAAAAAATAATATTTTGGTGAATAAGTCGAAGCACATTTTTTATCTGTCTGGACATAAACATGTCTAGACCTCATGTTTTCGTCTGGTAGAAGCTTAACGACTTCCAATGTCGATGAATGACGTGATTCGATTTCGAATTGCCCTATCTATGCTGAATTAGGACAATTGTTATATTGGGATCAGTGTAGTAGGGGAGTTGGACTGATGGTTTGCATGCTTCTATCTCAATTTAGTTTTATGCTTCATAAATTCATTATACTGCTAACTCTATCCAATTTTATCTTTAGCCGCAAGTTCTGTGACGACCTAAAGGCTACATATAATATAGCTTAGTATAGTATATATGGGACATTCCAGGCCAAATATACAAGTCGGTGAACTTCATAAAAAGTATGCATTTCGTTTTGTAGATTTTTTTTAAGCTACACTCTATTTTATAATAATTTTTTGAATATCATAGAAAACAAACGATTTGTTCCCTCGTGACTCTCGCTAACCCACTGATTCTTATCTACGGGAAATAGTTATCTCAATTGACTTCCTCATAAAGGAAGTGACAAAAATGTTCAATAAAATTGTCAATTTGGTAAAATTGTAAATTTTATAGAGCTTAAACCCCTTAATCGATACTCACTAACTTCAAGACAAAGTATCCTTGTCTCTTGATCCTAATTTTTATGCAAAATTTCACTTTGATAGATAAATATTTACGAAAGTTAGAGCAAAAGTAGTTTTTTATCGAAAAATTACAAAAATTTATGGTTCAATAAAATCCGAATGCCTCGATGGGTTCGTGCCAGATTCAATTCCGAACAACCTTGATCCTTGGCCTATTTTTGTAGAAAGTTTTAATTCGATAGCTAAAAATTTACAAAAGCTAGAGAGCGTACATCCTTTTTTTTCGAAAATCCTTGCTTTAAAAATCTGAATAAATTCTGAAGAATCGTCTATCTGGTATAAAAATTTTTAAAATACATCCTGGAGTTAAGGACGTACGATTACTCTTAAATTAAAATCAGAAAAAATGTAATCGAAGCGAATGGGTGCTTTCTATAGGATATGGCTTAAAAATTTCGATACCGAACACAGAATTTTTGTGATTTGTCTTAGATCTTTAAATTGTGTCAATAACGGTTCGTTCCATGTACACTGTTTTCACAAAATTATTATAAAATAAAGGGACGGTGAGAGGCAAAAATATTTATAGAAAAACGACATAACTTTTAGGGTTGTAACAATAATATGAACATTTTTTATAAAAATTCCAGAGAATGTAACGACACCGACCTGCCTGGAATGCCCCATATACGGTACATAGCCGAGAGCCATGTTCCTTTTGGGGGAATGATCGCTCACGATTAGCTCTATTTATATTTACGACGGCTTAGAATGGAGCAATAATCCTTGATCGTGTTCCTGAACAGTGGAACATACGTATCGTGCTCATCCTATTTCGACTCGACAAGGCAGTTGAATCCAGACTCGGTACTCATGAATTTAGGACCAAATACACAACATACACACACAGAGAGATTTTAAGGAGAATGAGTCTATCCGAAACCCCTAAATTTTCATTCCTGCCAGTCGAATTGACTTCATTGTCTTTGGATGTTGGCCGTGGGGACAGAATACCCAAGAAACTTCTGATAATTGTTTTTGTCGCAAACACAAATCCCGTCATGTCGAGGTCTCAAAGGTAAGCTCATGGCCGATCGCTCTTGACGATTAACTCTCCATCCGTCCGACGTTTATTTCTCAGAATTCGGTTTAGGGTAACAAAAAATAATACATTATGCTACGAGGGAGGAAAGTGCCCGATTTCGAGTGTGAGGTTTGCTGCCCGAGCGCATCGAGCTCCCAGTGATGTCTAGGTGAAGCCCCGGTGTGGGGTTGGAAAAAGTAAAGCCCCCCACTGTACGAGAACTTTTTTTAGTGGACTAAATAACAAGTCGTGATCGGTACCCTTAAATAGCGAAAATTAGAAATTCAAAACGCATGGAACATTTTAAATTATCGGCTGATGAGATTAATATCAGAATTATAGATCGTGAATTATTTATAAAGCATGAACTTGCTCAACTTTTTACCAACCCAATGCCAACTGGTTGATTTGTGCAAAAAAACCAACCTCAATTCAACCGATTTCAAACAGCTCTGCTATGCGACGGTGGGAACACGGTTTGTTCTAGTAAAAACAACCGTCCATCCCGCTCTGGGTTTTGTTATATGATTTTCGTACAGCATAATTAAAAGTTAACTTTCCAGCGTCCGGTAATTAAAAAAGAAAAAACACTTGAAAATAAAAAACGTGTTAAGTACGTTATTATTTCAACCGGCAATGTATCTTACGTGCATGGACATTTAAATAATTTCTCATGAAATTGGCATCTTTGTCATTGGACAACAGCTTTTCTGATCATGGAGTCCACGCTGTGAGGTCGTTGACAGTTTATTAACTTGTGCACGAAACACGTTGATAAGCACGCACCGTTCCACTTCAAAGTCCATCATTAAACTCATTCCTTTTAGAACAAACCTTTTAGAACAAAACGTTACAATAATAAAGTACAAATTTGTATATTCGTCGCAATTCGAGCTAGATGAAAAGCTGGAATTAAACTTCAACTATTCCTACACAAATTGGCTTTATTGCCATTCTTACGGTGAAGCATAAAATTCGCAAGTGAGTCTCGCGCGTTTTTCTATACTTTGGCTGTTCTCGAGAGGGCTGTTACCTTGCTCTTCTAGACTCGTCGTTGAGTCGAGATTGGTACGAAACGATAAGACATCCTGTTACTTCATTGAAATCTGACGTGTAACAAATTGCTCTTGCTCCCCGTAGATACGTATTTTCGGTACGGCGAAGTCGGGGTTGAAGCTTACGTTGTTGAGGCGGCCTACGGAAAAGTGTAAAGAAGAGGACTGAAGGTAAAGCACGATGCGGTGCTAGCCATTAAACATGCTATATTTCTTCGTGTTCCAGACCCCCTTTCGAGACCCTCTGCTCCCTTTCTACTTCAACACCAAGGCTTTCTTTCTATATGAGTGTCGTTTTATTTATTCGTTGAGGAGCAACTACATCCCTTCCAGCTGTCGAGGAGTGAAAAAGGGAGTCAAAGAAAGCTACAAGGCTGGCTACAGCTCGCGTGGTGCCTCGATATCGCCACCGATTGCTCTAAATTAAGATTGGTGAGGCTAGCTTCATTTTCGTTTATTCGCAGCTATATAGTGTACGAAACGTGCGAGTGAGAAACCACGAATGAGAAGGGGGAAAGGGGAGAAAGAACGACAACGGAAACTACCCCAGCTCACTGAGCTGAGAGGTGATAAGTTTTCAGTACTGCAGCAATGACGCTGCAACGCCTCTCATTCGTTCTTCCTGCAGAGTTGCCAGCAGGAAGATCGGATTTATATCTTAACAGAGATAAAGCCCCTCCCCCCTCACCCTTACCACTATGATTAATGGAACTTGGATCTATCATACAGGATTATCATCGATAATACCGAGTATCTAGAAACTCTTCGTATCTGTGTTATATGCTTCTCATAGTATGTCGGGTAAATGGGATGAAGTAATGAAAATATTAATACGAAAATAAAAAGAATATAGCGAATATGCTGACGATTGCACCTTCACAACTATTTTCCCACTTGAATGCGTTTTATTTTATATTTTGCATACCTCGTTTATTTAATTTCTTTTGTACTGTATGTCTCTTACACTTTCTAAGGCTTCATCGTATCATCAACGATCTCTTCCTCTTTCTTCTTCTTCTCTTCCTTCATCATCGAAGCTCACCTAGAGCTATCATTATTATTGTCATTCTCTTTCTCCTTTACTAACGGAGAATCAGTATATTGCCTTCGGATAAATATATTTATGAGCGCAGCCGGAGCTGGTGGAAACACACTCCACCATATCCACTCTCAATAAATACATAGAATGCGAAGAAAAATCCTGCTAAATATATGGGAAATTTAGTATGAACGTCTATTGTTACTAAAAATGCAATAACGCTGTAACATCAAACTACCTTAGAGTTATTTGAGTACAGTTCAATGAAAATTCGATAAATCTTGAAAGTTGCTTCTTTATATTGGAGATGTAGAAATTTGTACCTCCATGCGTAAGCAAAATTATAGGAAAAAAAAACTGAATAGTTTATTAGCAGCAATAGTCTTTCATTGATACAAAGTTCTGAATTTCACTTCCGTTCACCAATGTTTCCTAGATTGGACTTTTCTCGTGTTACTAAGCGCTTGTTATCAAATTGTTATCTCGACCTCTCGTATTAATCGACCTTGAAACAAGCGATCTTACATATGTTTCTATATTTCAAAAATATCTCACCGCTGCCGCCACCGCTACCGCCGTGTAGGAGAATCAAAAGGGGCAAAAACGGGCATAGCGTGGGTCAGAGGCAGTCAGAAAGTGGGTCAGGAGGGTTCACGGGGAGCGCAAGGGGGTGCAGCCCAGGTATTTTAAGTGCAGTTGGCGCGCAAGGGCGCAAAGTCCCCTTAGTATGTGTTGCAGAGATCGAAAAATGAGATTTAGAAATATTTAGTACACTCTAACGTTAAGAAGGGCTCAGTATCCTCATAATGAATACAGAACCTTTATATGACATCCTGACTGTAACAAGTTATGGCGAGGGGTTGTCTAGCATTCAACTGTGTCTCTCGATTAGCAAAAAGTACCTTGGCAGCTAAGCTCGTAGCAGTAGGACAATAATACCGAATGGAGGAAGAGCACAAGATCGTATCGACTTCAGCTGCCTTTTACTGCTGTTGATTGCATCGAGAACAGGCGAAGCGCCTAATTTCTATTGACAAGATAATAGAATAAAACGGCAAGTAAAGGTAAAAAGAGAAAGGATGGATATAGTGTCAATTCGTAATGAAAATCCATACAGCCTCAGAAAATTAGGGGTAGAAAAAAAAAGAATAAGAATGAACAAACCGAATAAATGGTAGCCCGTTAAAGCACCGAGCACCCAATGTGTGACCATTGACGCTCGAATGAGACTTTACTGCTTCCTTTTAAGGACGCGCTATAGAATCACTTCGCTGATTCTGAAATATTCGCTCTGGTGACCACGGGATTTGTCAGTACGATTATTGACACGGAAAGCTGGCTATCCAGCTAGCTAGTGCATAAACCCCTAGAAATTATATTCCCTTTACATGTCAGTTGTCATGTACATAAAGTTTTGGAAAAACTGGAACAAAATACGACAATCTGCAAGTCAATTTTTTGACAACCAAACAACTTATGGGCTACTTTGTCACAATAGGATTTCACGACGCTACTGTTACAGGGCTTTCACACTCCTCTTGCGTAACCTCTCGGCATCCTCGTTAATTGGCTGGCTGCATGGAAATACGTTTAATTGTACAATATTAATCCGAGTGACAAGATCGTAGTTGCTTCTAGTGCGCTGCCAGTTGATTATAAACTGACGAAAGATAACGATTGGTCCGGGGAGCACAAATACAGTTTACTGAAAAGTAGAGGAGGCGAAAGCTGAATATCGTCGGAAGGTCGAACAGATCTCAACAGAACCAATCAACGTTGAAGAGGGCCACGAACGGGCACGTACTTTTCGTTAATTGGACCAATCCAAGATTCCTGTCTCGCTTTCAATGGCATGTCACGTTTGTGCTACCTATGTAGAAGTTATCGTGCTCATAGTATTGTGCCGTTCGGTCTTACTACCAGTAGTAAGTTTAACGCGTTGACTCCGTTGGGAAAATGACGGAAAGTCTCCTCGACCATAGTGAAGAGTAGATCGTAAATTTTCCGGACAGGTTTGCCGCCATTCAGGCAGTACACGACAAACGATGAATTGTCTTGCTACTCAACCGTTTCAATGTTTATACAGGCACATAAGACGAAGGTAAGACTAAATTGTATTGAAGTTAAAAGGCGAACCTTGGCTCTGCAACTTCCAAGTCAACTCTCAGGTCAAAATTCCCAACCTCCGAAAACACTTTGCGTTCTCGAAATAGGTAAAATCTGTCATTTCAGAGGGTTCCTGGGAGGGTATGAGACCCTTGTTTTGCTCTAGAGACTCTACACGAAGGTCGAAGCTCTTTTGCTCCACTCTACTGTACCCTCCGTTGATCCTATACTCTCTATGAACCCAGGTTATTGTCCTAATACATGAACAGTACATATTTGTTCACTTTGTTTTGATTCTCATTCTCCCCATTTCTTCGTACAAGCTCCTCCTTTGGTTCGCGAAGACCTACTTTTACTTTTCTGGTACTTGAATATATATTTTTTTTATATATTTTGTTTTTTACAATGAACACATCCGCTTTATTTATTAATTGAACCCTACTATCGACCCAAAGATACAAGCAGAATCAATGGAGAGTCTGCGAAGTATGCTATCATCCTTCGTTGCCCCCTCGTTTCAATCTGAATGAGTTTACGTGATAATCAGTATACAAGTCTTTATCCGGCTACTCGTCAAATCTACTTTATTGATTTACTTCCTACAGATACATAAGTATGGATTATTATCAATTGTCTCGAGAAACATATCCAAACGAACATTATCCTTCCGTATAGAGTCTTTCATAAGTTACTCGCACAATAACATTTATGATTTTTATTTCCTGGAACATTATAAAAAGATGAACTCTTAACTTTGTTATATTGAGTACAAACAGATGTAAGACAAATGATATCATATGAACCGAACGGGAATCGTTGATGGAGAATACCGGATGAATTCAATATCCTGATAACACTACGACAGACAATATGATTGCAATTCCGGAGAGAAAATCCACTCTTTCGTACTGAAATTACGTTGTTGACCGCCGAAGATACTGTCTTTTGTTACCGTTCTCCTATCGCACGCTTAAAGCATACCTTGACAATAGTCGAAGTATATCGGAATATAGCATCACCTTATTGGAGAGTTTATGGTTGTAATTGATAAACGATGGAGACGGTAGGGGAACTGAAAGATAGAGATAGAGAACGTTGAAACGGTATTGCTTCAAACTGGCGTTCCCGATACGCTCTTATAGCGATCATGGTGGATGAAGTAGCGGACCGATATTGACTGTTTTGCCTTGTGCGAACCCGCGTGGCTCTTCATCCCAACCCCTCAAACCCCTCGTAGCAAACTGACTCGTTCTACGCGTATTTTTCTTCATCCAACAGTCTTTCATATCTTCTTCTTTTTCTTCTTACTCTCTCCCTCTGTAAGATTCTATCTCCCTTTCCCCTATTTTCTTTCTACTCTTTGCTTCTCTACCGTCAATCTTCTCGATTCCTACCTCCTTTCTACTTTTTTCGGTTTTTTTTCTCTATTTCTTTCATCCCCTTCAGTTCTACAGGCTTCTGCCCACATTTTGTACTGGACAATCGCTCTTGTCGAGCTTTCAAGCATCGTTGAGTCCACTTCAGCGCTGGCTTCCATTCGATCATGAACCGGCTTCCCTTTCTTTCTTTTATTCTGTCACCAAGCTAAAGCGGATGGGTTCAAAGAAGGGTACAGAAATACGAGAGCCCCAACTTCTACAAAAGGGAGTTGTCGGTACGATGATAGCGCCAAGTTGGTAGTTGGAGAAAACATACAGAGCGAAAGGTTCGGCTGTATAGAGTTGAAAGAGAAGACGACGTTCACCAAGGTAAAGCTACGGCTATAACGTCGACAAGTGCAACGCAATACCCGGGCAACACTTCCCTATCCGATGCTACTTCCTAGGCTCAACTGCATCCATACGCTGCAAGGGCTAAAGTGGGGATAGAAGGAAAGTCTCCAGAAATCTACGCGTCAGCGGCTTGTGTCCATATACTTTTGTATATCTACCTTACGGCGATCCCTCACGATTTTTTAGAACGATCTAGATTCGTCATCCGTGAAATCTCGCTATGTGCTTTGCCCGCAATGCACATAGATGCTATCAGGAAGCGAGATGCTATGAGAGAGCTAGAAAAGAGGTTTCGGATACATGCATACATGTAACGGAGGGTACTACACTGTGCACGAGTATGTACACGTATGTACCTATGAAGAGGGACCGACTTGTAGCACATATATACGTCAGTTGAACCAAGATAGCTGATCTACTGGAACGCTCCGATGGTAGCTACTTATGGGTATTTCTCGCTTCGGGGCTCACAGCGAAATACATCGGCTCTGATATCCTGAACTATTTTCAGTTCTGCTTTTATCTGTAGTATACAATGTGTCATAACATTATTGATGATGAGGTGACGACATTTGAATAAAATCAAATACATCCGCTTAGAGAAATAAAAAAATTAATATTAATTGTTTTCAGCGAGAAACAGAAAGATATTGATTTATGTTGAAATCGTCTTAGTAAACTTAGCTTATACAGTATTTGTTGGGCATTAAGAGTACGCAGTTATTTTGTTGTACACGTTCGGCAATCGTAAGAATATAATTTTTCTTATTTAACTATTTTTGACATCGATATAAACGCGAATTCTGATATTTTCTGCACTTATCTTACGACACAGGACAAGTGAGGCGTATCTCGATGCCAAAGTATAAGAACGAGTCAGTGTGCCGTCGCATACCCACTGGCATTGCCCTCTGGGGAAATTCGTGTGGGAAAAATCTCGCCGATCATCGTTGAAATATCGCGTAGCTATAGCTGGATCTCTTTACTACATTCTCCCTCTATATGTTCTTAGATTTACTCTCCTAGAATATGTTTTTCCTATTAAGCGCATTGATCTTTTTATCTAGCTACCGTCTCGTTTCTACGTCTGGCTTAAAAGAGTATTTCGTATAGACTTGATTATTGTTACGTCCTGAATTTTATTATTCGATGTGGAATTTTATTTAAATAGATTGTCCGCACAAGAACTTTCAACATATATTAAAACAATCAGGTTATTGTAAACGATGATTGAAATGGTGAAACCTCGAAGATGTACTTCGTCCCGCTGGTCAGCGTGGGATTGCTGACTTAAGCAAAAGGTGATAAGCACTGAGCAGTGATAAGTGCTACAGGATCGCACGAGAACAGATGCACGTCTACGCGGTTAAAGCAAAAATTTTACAATTAATTTTCAACTATTTGATGCACAATAAAAATCCATAATTAGTCCGAACGTAACATTTATGAAAAGAAAAAAATCAGTGTGCAAATTTAATTAAATATAGAATACATACGTATCGATAATAAATAATGTCCGAATTGGCGTTAATTATTTAATTAATAACTATTACATAATTTTTGCATGATGGCTTACCAAGTCAATTAAAAAGCTAGAAATCACAACTATTTATAAAGAAAATGATAAATCTGTGCCGAGATATACCTTCGCAATTTTATTATCGAATAATCGGATATAATATTTTTTGTTGTTGTGTCTGTGTGTTGTATGTGTTTTTCATTTATTTGAAATCCCCTTGAATATCGCTCGCATCAGCGAACTTGTTTAGTCAATCGAGGAAATATTTTGCGAATGCATTCACTCGCTACAAATCGTCGTAGTGACCTAAATACTTTTGTTTCTGCTGTACATTCTATATACGTTTCGAAAATGGGTGTATAACTCGTGGTTTCTAGTTATAATACCGTATATTGGATGTGACGGTATAGTATATGTATACCCGTGAAGCACATAACATCGCACAATATCGCATTGTGTATTGATTCTACTATCTGTGTTCGATGCGATGAGAATTCATTGGACTACAGATGAGTACCGCTGGAAGGAGAGGTTGGAGGAGGAGGAGGAGGAAGCAAAGAGCTTAAACCCACCCTTATCAAAGAGCTGTCTCTCCGCTTTTCCCTGCTACCTGCAAATGACTCATGTTCGCCAACAATAAAAAACGAGAAAGGAAAATATATGCAAACATTTTTCACAAAGCACATCGGGCATGATCGATCTATTGTTTACAATTATTATGATCGGCTAGATGATCAATCCGGAGAAAGCACGTTGATTGAATGAAAATTCCTGGAAACCAGTAGATGAGCCAGTTAAATTCTCATTGCGAAGAACTGCAATCGATGGGATTCCATGTCGGATTTGTGAATTCATTTGAGTGTACGAAACGTGCAATGCCAGCGCTGAATAAACGAAGCAACGAATATTGCATTTTATGTGGCCAACAAAGTACTAACAATACAATGATTGGCCATGTTAGAGGTAATATTCACTTTATCCATTTTGTGACTGGAATTTTTCCATTGTCGAGTGTCATGCTTCTGAAAAAATTATGCAAATTTTCAACTTCGAGTATCGGGTTTGGTCATAACTTCATACCAAATAATTATCGTAATTATAATTATGATTATCTTTTTCATATTGTAGGAATGGACTGTATCGTCATTACCATCTTGTTGGTATAGTCTTACCGTCATCAAACCCTAAAGATGATCCTCCTGTCCTACTTTGCGTTGTGTAATAAACCATTGAGGCACTTTGCTAGCAGCACTTGTAGAAGCAATATTTCGTTCTCGAATGGCCTTTTCACGCATCTGTTACATATCTGTCGTATCTGCGCAACATGCGCTCAAATTAACTTAATATATATATATATATATACAAGGGTTTCGTACGTCTCGAGCCCTCGCAATCAATCATTGAACCTTCGTTGTCTCTGTCGTCAGAACCTCCTCCTCCCCCGACTCTATCATTGAACCTGTGATTCCTGTGAGGGAGAGGAGGTTCATATGGACAGAATCATCTAGGTCTGGGAGGACACCCAGGGACATTAGGAAAAATCCGGGACATAGGGAGCTCATTGGTGGATTTGGAATTAGTCAGCGATGGGTGCGGCTGATTGGGAACTTTGAATAATTAGGGCCTGGGTTTCTCTCAGATCCCAGAGACTCTTTTCCTATACGACGGTCACAGCGGTGAGATATTTTTATAATATAGAATAATATATATATATATATTGGTAAGCCCACGATACGCTAGAATCTACCCAACTGTAGCGACGTCCCATCGTACAACGACCTTTTCGGTATTCCCGCGATTCTTCACACGCCAATGTCTACAGATATACCGAATAAATGTATACTATACACAGATATTCAGTTCTCCAGAGCTCAGCTACCGAAGGTTTATCGACCTCGTCGTCGTCGTCCGTCGTGAAAGAACCCAATGAACGCGGTGAGTGGATTCTCCCAAAGTGCCTTCCTACAAACGTCATTCACGTTCTGGGCCTCCGTCGCTTACGCATATGTATAGCATCTGTGTATGGCTGCGGTTGAGGTTGAACGAACGACCGTGGTCGCGATTCCCGAAAATCACGAATTCCCGCAGCACTTTGCGAAGCGGTCGTACGAACAACGAACAACCGAACACGATGGATCTTCTTCGGTTCTCGTCCGGAAAACGTAAACTTTTTCGAAGGGTAGATCACGTTTTTTCATCTGGTTCAGCGGAAGAACGTATGGCACTATAAAACGTGAAAAAAGAATGAGGAGGGACAAAACGCTGAAAACGGAAATGTAATAAAAGAAAAAAGAATAAATATATAGGTACTATACTATGCCGAGCGCATGTACTATTCAGCAATACGGTGCTCCAGAGTGTTCATGAAAATTCGAGAAAAAAAAGATAACAATAGCGACGTTTTACGAAATATCATTTGAATGAATCAATCGATCAATTGAATTTATAGCGAAGATTGTATTTAATTTATTAAATAAATGAACCGATAAATATTTATTTAGAAAGCATAGAAAGAATAAAGAGTTACCGAGTTATACTTCTGGTGGTATAAGATATATTTTATTCGCAAGATAAGTTCTTGTGACGAATCGGTTATATTGTCAAAAGACATTAGTATTATAATTCTTCGGTTTGTGTTTCAATACATTTCCAATAAATTCTCTATCCTGTATACTTTTACGGAATAAAATAAAACTTTGCATTCCAACGTAATAAATTAGCTTCATTGTGTTTCATGAATATATATTGTATCGGAGTGTATTGATCACATACAATCTAAGGTCGACAAATTTATTCTTCTTTTAGCCAGGAATTTTTTATTACACAAATATCCATTGTATAAAAAAAGTACGAAGAAAGTATAAAACTCGTACAAAAACGTAACTGCGAAAAGGGCTGTCGATTTCGGGTCCATTTCGAAGGTTATGATGTCGGCAAACTGCCGGAATAGCTGCCGGCAAGGAGCAGAGTTATATAAAGGGTGAATATCCCAAAAGTCTGCTCATTCCGTTCCCTCGTGGCGTTTGTTCTCTCGGTACCAAGTGTCTTTCGACGAATGCCCTCTCGTTCCAACTCGAGAGAAAATCTCAAATTTCAAGTCGCAGCTTACCGGGTCCATGGTATACGACAAGAGAGCGAAGAAATAAGAGGACAGAAGGAGCGGAGTAAGGACAACGACATACGATTCTACTGCAGTATCACTGTGTGT
This sequence comes from Cylloceria caligata, assembly GCA_963942595.1. Taxonomy (NCBI): domain Eukaryota; kingdom Metazoa; phylum Arthropoda; class Insecta; order Hymenoptera; family Ichneumonidae; genus Cylloceria; species Cylloceria caligata. Next base: position 3,730,312 of record OZ012706.1, on the reverse strand, counting down.
GGTATACGTTAAGTTCCACCCTGAACGTACGATCCTGGCGGTCGCTGTACTCATCCGTAGTACTACGATGAAGAATGAACGTAAACTTCCTTGGTGGGTGGTGACTTCGGTAAGGAGGACTTCTGGCGAGAAGGAGTAGGATTGTGAAATAGGAAAAGATAGAGGGAGGTAGGTTCGAGGTAGAGAAAAAAAGAGAACCATAGGGTGAACGAAAAAGTTGGTAGGAGGTCGGCCTCGAAGAAGGATAAATTCATTGAAGTAGATAACTGCATTGTGCCAGGAACACTGCAGGAACACATCCGATTATTGGGGAGACGGGGTTTCGGCGTTTCTTTGCCCGCAAGAACTGGCCGGATGCCAGGGGATGTTGTTTCCTGTCGTCGTGAACCGCTGGCTCGGAAGAATCGGTTCGGTTATTGAAATAATGCACTTTTATTGCTACCCTTTCACCCGCTCGATTTTCCTTCCTTTACGTCTTCTCTTCGGCAACGTGTTTTCAACTTGTTTTCCTCTTCTTTCGTGGTATTCTCTCAGAACGAGTTTACCCGAGTCTTGGGTTGATTCTTAACCACACGACAGAGAACCGGGAGGATCGGTGAAAGTGGTTTGTACGGATCGCAATATGTCTACCGTGCTCCGGAAGGAATTATGTATACGCTCAATTTTATATCCTAACGTATCATTTCTCTCATATTTTCGTTCCTTATCCAACCCATTACTTCTATCCCACTCCCTCATGAGCGTCTTTGGTCTTTCCCATTCTTTACTATCCTCTTTCGTTTATTCTGCCTTTTGCATCGATGTACTTTTATTCCTCATCTTCCACTGTGGAATGACGTGTAGCCTGCTAGGGTTCTTCGGTAATAAGACTTCTGGCTGGCTGGTTGCTGGTTATAGATAGTAGCTGGCAGTGGTATCACGAGCGTGTCAGCCGCCAAGACTCCGAAGCAGTCTTCTTCTCGAATCCATATATGGAGAAAGATGAAAAAAGAAAAACAATATGTACTCCAGCTCATACTATTACCGAAAACAGGAACAAGGTAATAATCCTCGTGGGCTCTCAATCACTACAATTTTGTTTTCTTTCTTTCCCCAAACCAGTTTCCAAGCACGAGCAAGAGATGGCAACAGTTTCAACTGGATGAAACAAAAATTCAGCAACTTTTAAATTCTCCCTGCTGTTCACAAGAATTGCATTAATATATTAAACTATAACTACACCCTATGGGGCGAAATCTAAAGCATCAGCCGGGCGAACATCCGGTACGGTATTCCGCGGAATGGGCAAACTCCTGAGCGTCGAATCTTATGTGGAATCTTGCGTCGAAGTTGAGCCACACTGAATGGCATTGTGAATGGGATGGAATGGGAGATGATATACGTAGAGAGTGAGAGGAATGAAGGAAACACGGACGTTGCGAAGGGACGGGGGTGAGTTTTGGGGGTAATAGCGACGGAAGTTTACATCCTCGTATTTCATCCTTCACGAGCTGCAACCTGGCGCAGACAGCGTCGTAGAACTCGATCTATGCGGGCTGTGTTCCGAGGGTCTATGCGAAGAGGTGAAGGAAGGTCTGGAGATACTCCGGAGTAAGGGTTACTCTTTATTACCGATGGGAATTCTCAGTACCGTACTGTAGATTCGCTCGCCACACCCAGATATTACCTTCTCAACGTTATTACATATGCTAATGCTTCACAAAATGGAAATCCGACTCTCACTCCTCTCTGCATTGCACTGTTCCTGTGACTCCTCGGCTTATATCCAATGCTATCTATTCTATCCAATTTTCCGCACGTCGTACTCCAGCACTCAAAAATTATTGAGTTTATGAGATACTTAAAGATTATAAATAAAATATTTTCGCGTTTAAAACTATCATTGTACGGAGTCGAGCTTACTATGCATTTTCGTTCGTTTGATAGAGCTTACCGATCGTTTCATATTAAAGTACAATCATCGCCATAACCGCTTCCGGAGTTCCGTTTATCTACTCAACGTACTTCGTTTATAATTGAAACTCACGGGTATATTCATAAAAAGTTGTTCGTATATTTACGAAGCGTCGACAATTGTAAGAACGGATTTTGATACTAACTAATAACAATGTTGTCCACGACCTGACGATTTACGTCAAGACTCGTAGAAATAGAAACTGAATATATCTATAATATAATATATGAATATAATAACTCAATCTATCTCAACATCAAGTTTATGTCTGATAGATATATCACAATAGTGTAAGAAATCTTTGGGTAATGATACCATATGCTTGTGCTATATTTTTCCTTAAGTTTAACTTTATTATTCGAAAGTCAAACGTATCAAAGTATGATATCCATACAGGAGAATTTCCCTGACTATATTTTTTTTTAATCGAATGCTCTCGTCATACTATTGACAATGTTATTGCTTGCATAATCGAGTATATTCCCTGTTCGCTATTTACACGGCAACGCATCATTCAATCCATTGATGTCAGGACAATAACCACCCCAAGGTTTTCATACCCGGCCTCGCATCAATTCACCGGCCATCCAAACAATACTTGTAGGTATCTGGTATCCCACACCCAAAATCCACCGTTTAATTTCGGATAAAGTATCCTAAAAAAGGTGGATGGATAAAAAAACTATTTTGTTTTACGTGCGACGTGATAAATTGATCGTTGTTGAAAATCGGGAGAACCGTGTTCGTCTGTCGAAGTGAATCTCTCTTTCAATAAATATGAAAACGAATCTATGACTCGAATGTGTGTACGCGTGCCCGGATAGCCCGCTCGGTGGATTGTCCTGTCCACGGTTTTTCGGGGAGTTCTTCGGTACGGAGAAGGCGAAACGTTTGCCACCAGTTGCTCGACTGGTCATCCAATCTGGTAGAGAAGCGTAAAATATCTGACCTCCGTCGCTCTTTGACCCGAAGACGCAACTCTAACCGGCAAATACCGTCATCCCGTTTGCCCTCTGCTCCTTCAATTAGACACAGAGTGGATTAAGCGTATCTAATAGAGGGTAGATGCCAAGTTGGCGAAGGAAAAGGTCTCGAATCGAATTTCCACGATTCTTCGGCGCTGCGACACCAACATCTGCGATACAAGCAACACACTTTGGGTTGAGAATCAAGAATCAACAAATTGTGCACGTATTTCTAGAGGAAGTAGTGTCGGGTTCTTCCCGATTGCAATTCTGGCCCATTTGTTGTAAAAATTCAAGTTCTCGTTTAACCGAATATAAACGAAAAATTAGCGCAAGGTTTCGATAATAATTATCCTGGTAATCGATTATTTTTCGCTGATCCTCAACACTACAAGTGCCCTCTAGGTATTATGCGTTGATTGGATACGGATTAGATCAAAAGCCAACTGTAAGTAAAAAAAACACTATGAGAATATAATAGATAGATCAAACTATTGGGATTTTTTACCTCTATCAACAGGACTCCTCGAATTAAAAGATCGAGCTTGACAAATAAAATGTTCGGTTCTGATCGCACTCAAGACTAGTAAGAGGAGGGAAAAAGACGACGCTCTATATTTTTCATTATTTGCCCGGATATCCGGGTCGGTGTGAACTTATGCGAGCTATATGATACCAATTTGTTTGAATACGCGGAACTTGCAAGGGTCTCTAGCTAGGTAGGGTAGTTCAATCGTAGTAAGAAACTTCGATTGAAGAGGTTGAGAAGGCTAAGGTTCTTCCGGGGCTAACTTCGCGTCAGAGCTTCAAGGAAGCAGAGCATCTTAAGGAAAGAAATTTTTACATGCAGCATACTTCTAACATCTTGACAACTTTCTTCGTATACATTTACCGTGAAAATACTTTACGACAATTACGTTTAAAGTTCAAGTTACCGTTTTATTTTATTTATATTGTGTTTCGGCATCGAAAGACGAACTTAACGTTTTGCGAAAAGAAAAATATAAAAGAAAGTTGCCCAATGTCAATATGAACCATGTGAGAAAATTATTAAAAATCGTTTGATAATTATATTATTAGAAGATGGCTATTACACCGAGAGAAAAGATTTCATTGAATCGAATAAATCGGCACATGCAATGAAAATAATTATTTGATACCAATGATGTGATGCATTTGAACCACGATAAGGATATTTCATTGTCTTCGAGTAAGTTATTTGATCGTACTTACCAAAGAAAGAATTTATTTCATTCAAATAAATAATATATTTGAAATCACTGTTTCAAAGAGATATTTATTTAACGGCATCGATTTGTTTTTTCTAATAGTGTTGTATCGAGAGGGCAAAATCGGCCAAATGCCGATTGCTAGATCGTTATCCAAATGGAGCATTTTTGGAAGCTGATGTCCGCGAATATGTTACTACATTCGAAGATATGTAATAATAAATAAAGATTAGGCGAATCCTCGAACTTTTCCTCGGTTAGTACGACAAGCATGGAAAAATAAAACATAACCTTTAATGTAATCATAGATGTGTATCACGACCTATTTATAGAAACATATTTTAAAAAGTGGTGCTATAGGCGAAACGCGTGTATCATCTGACGCCAAATTAACATTATAGTATTTGTTTGTTTGTTTGTTTGCTTGCTTGTTTGCTTGTGTATGTATGTGTGTGTCGCACGCATCACGCACGCGATTTCTAAGCCAAAAACGCAATAAAACACCGCTTTTTGCAATAACAATTGGTTCATTGTATTGTTTCTGTTACTACACGTTGACCTTAACTTCTTTAAAGTAAAATAAAATAAGAACAAGCATCCAAAGTGAACGTGCCCGATATGGCACGCCCGGTACAATAGATTTTCGTGAGATTCGTTCGAATGACTTAAAATGTAGGATTTGAGCGAAATGCATCCTACTATCATTATGAAACTGTTTTTATTGATTCAATGCAACCGCATTTGCAATTCGTGATCAACTAAATGAAAGATAATATTAATTTAAATATATTTTTTCATTGACGGCAAATAAAAGTTTTATCGGCCAAGATTTCAATATAATCTATTTAATTCCATGAAACTTTTTCTCTAGGTGTATTCCCCTCATGTGTTATTTTTCCTGGGGCAACATTTGTACTCAGAGGCTAATTTCTCTAAGCTAATCATTGTATAATTTAATCTACTGGTATCAATATCAACGTCACTATTACCATTTTTATTAGATATACACTCAGAGAAATCGTGGTAGTTCTGGCAACTATCGATTGCTAGTCTATGCGACTACAAAAATAGCGGCATGAACTTATAATTATTAGTTGTCAGGATCATGTTTTTTCTTTCACTGCAGAGTAAGATTGAAATACTGAAACTAAAAATCCTTAGGCTTTGGTTGATTAATATGTTCAGTTGAAGTTTTATTACGAAACATCGACGGGAATAGTTAGAAATGTAAATTTTGATATTAATTATACCTGAAATCGTTAATGAAAGGACAGAACTCTTGGCATTGATGAGCGCCTAGCAGCGGCAGAAGTAATACTAAAATTTATCAGGAGTTTTCAGAGATACTAGACGAAGATGACGAGAAAAAGACCGATGCTCCATACTATACAACTTTTGCTACTGGTGCTGCCATCGTCTCCAGATGAGAAACCCAATCAAGTATTCATCACTCTCAAGACGAATAAGAAGTAGACGAAGGAGAAGGAAAAGAAGAAAATGGAGGATTCGAGTACCCTAATTAATAGTCAGGCTGAGACGTATCTTCATTCTCGTCGCCTCATTCCGCTTGCGGGTTATTCGATCACAGTGTGCCTAGTTGAACCGTCGAATTAACGTTCTTCCATACTCCTTTGTAGCTAACTTACTATGCGCTCAACTTAAAAGGGGAAAAAAAAGAACCATCGTATCTATAACCTAACTCTCTTATTGTTCAAAAGTGGGCTTTCATTTTCTCACGTTCTTCTTTTACATGAGATAAGAGTGAGTCGGTCTTCTTGATTGGCGACAATTAAATTTTATTAAATAAATTGCAATTCTATCGTGTCAATCATTGTATCGAATTCGCTACTTTAATTAACACCTAAAGAATCTAAAGAACCTAAAGAACCTGATTAAACTGCTTCATTATTCAATAATGACCTGAGACGAGACCGAAACAAATAATGTTGTTGTACAATTAGTATGACACAGCATATCACAAGTTCCACTTCTCACTTTTGAAATATCAATGCCTATTATTGTAATTTTATTCGTGCGGTGATTGGTTACCAGGGAAATCATTGTAATTAAGTTTAGTTCCAGTAACATTTTAACTCTGTAAGAGTGCTACAACGCAGAAGACTCTTCGGTCGTGCGTTTCAGTACACGTGTCTGTCGACGAAATTTCTCGAAATATTGAAGTATCGCTGCCTATCGTTGCCCCTTTATTAATGCTACGATAGATCCGGAAGAATTCTTTTGGTGCATCTAAATACTATTATTTTTCAACAATAAAAGCTAATCTTAAATAAGTTATTTTATTGTGCATAGTTTTCTTTCCTGTTTCGATTCCCGTTCCAATTGTTTCTTTCCTATTTTATTCTTCTGTTTCCGCTTGTCTTATAGATCTTAAAGCCATTTTTCAAATATTTAAAATTCGGAACAACCAGATTGTGTATATTTATTTTATTTTTGCATGTTATATTATTTGAAAATTGTTCCTAAACTAGCAAATTTAATATCGATGCGTTATAAGACATCCTATAGAAAGATATTTGCAGTACACACGAGATAAAATCTACCACGCGAAATGTCTACCCTAATGTTAGATATCACGGGCGTGGTGAACGTTTCGCTCTCTCCATTACACCGTAGAAGCATAGTCACGGGCGCGGACATAAGACTTGACAAATCGAACTATTTTCGGCTGCGCTCGACGAATCGTGAGGCCAACTCTTTCCTGATTTACCGTATACTTGGGAGCGATAAATTTCATTTTCAAGCACCGAAAGACTCTTATTTGGTAGCCGCACCCCATTCAAACCATCCTTCACCGTCGAGCCGCCGTCCGGTTGCACCCACATTCTGGTCAAAACCCACGCCAAAAACTTTTATATACGCTAGGGAGTATTTTGTCTACAGAGTACCCGCGAACTGATGGCATGATCAATTTTGTATTGAAAAATCACACCAAAATGATAAGTCAGAGCACGGCAAAGGGATATTGGATTTGCACCGTCTGCAGGTGCCACCGTGCTATGACCATGACTGCGCCGCTAAAAAAATTGATAGAACTTGAAAACAAACGATAAAAATAATTGTCGTGTTTGATGCGGTCGAGTCATCTAAGAATCATAAAAATAAACACGGCTAGCAGCTGCGCGTATGAAATCTTGCAACTTGACATACGAATACCACTTGGAAAGTACAAAAAAAAATGAAATATCGTCAAAAGTTAAATATTTTTTTGGAGCCCAGTTCTTCGCTACAATTTTTTCCTTCAATTTTCAATGCGTCGCAGTATTCGGGTTGCATCGATAAAACAAATTGGCTTTGAAAGGTGATATTTTGCTTTGTCAGAAAACTATGTTCGATCAGAGTACAGGAATTTTCGTTTAAAGCTTTTACAAAAGAAATTTGGTGAAAAAATTGCTGCGTAAAAAAGAACAAACTACAAAACTAATAGAAATAGATAGAAATTCATATATTCGAATTAGGCAAAGTATTTGTACAAGGAGAATGGGACTTTACAAAGCAAATTTGTTTTCTATCGACTAGTTTATTTTAACAAGAATTCCAACTGATTATTCATTATGGCGAAAGGGAAATTAGTTTATGGGGAGGGGGGGGGTACAATCGAGTTTATTTTTATCATCGTTATCCGCGTATATTTTTTCTAATTGGTCCTTATTGGCTACGTATTCAGGTTCTTAGGAGGATTGGTATTTTCTTACATTTACTAATTATGAGCAACTGCTAAATCTAATTGCAATGAACTTGACCCTCTTCTCCCTCTCCACTCTATTAATTTCAAGACAATTTCGAGGCGGCGGGCGTATATAGAATATAAAAATCTGGTGAACTTGAAATCTTTGGTAAAGGTAGAATTTCAATGAACATCTTTTTCAGTATTTAAGTCATTTATGTATTTTAAGTGTCATTATTCACTAACGACTATGCATTAATAGCGGACTATTGCAATACGTCTTCACGTTAAATACCATGTCACAAAATATTTTCCTCTTAGTTCCGAATAGCGAAGCAGGTATAGTCGCAGCACACAAATCCGAAAAACACAGGTTCGAATTCCGCAGAGGTATCAATAATTTATTCATTTTTTTTTGCTTCCTCATACAGGAAGCTGTTTTCGTGAAATGAAATATTCATGAAATTTTGATATCAGAGTACTTAAAAAGTCCCGATACGCCAAAAAAAAATATTTTTTTAATGTCCGTGCGCGCGCGTGTGTGTGTGTGTAATGAATGTGCAAAATTGCAATGAATGTATCTCGAGAATGGGCTATTCGAATCTTGAAACTTTGAACACGGGTCGGATCGCAACCTCCGTCAATTTGCTGCAATTTTCGGCTAAATTATAAACGGGTGTTTCAATTTAGTTTGAATTTTTTACAAAAATGGAAGTACGCTCTCTAGCCTTCGTAAATATTTTCCTGTCGTGTTAAAACTTTCTAAAATAATAAACCAAGGAACAGGATTGTTCAGTATTGAATTTGTCAAGAACCGATCAAGGCGTTCAGATTTTATGGAATCATGAATATTTGTAATTTTCCGAAAAAAAAAATATTTTTGCTTCAGTTTTTGTAAATTTTTATCAAACTAAAACTTGGCATACACATTGGCTAGGGTACAAAGATACTTGGTCTTGAATTTAGTGAGAATCAATCGTGGGGTTCAATCTTTACGAAATGTGCAAATTTCAAAGTTGTACATTGGCTTCGTATATTCAAAAAGAATATATTTCCCTTTGATCCTTCACATAATTATATTCCCACAAGTAGGAATATATTTTAAAGTTAAATATAATGATCGAATGAGAGCTCGTAATAAAGGATGGAAAACGATGGTCTTTCTCTAAGGAAAATCAGATAACGTATCCGATATTTACAAACCAAAAACACGATTGGATTTGATAAACTTTATTATATAGAAGAATCAATCAGATTTTTTTAACAGGATTCAGAAGTGTAGCACTCTATCGTAATTAACACCATGCACCGATACCAATCGGGCAAACCCCAGTCGTAATTCAGACCAATGCCGTATATTCTCACCCGTTACCTTTAACGCGTGTACCGTTGTAATAAACTAAACGAAGCATTTACTGTTTTATCCTATCGAGTCTATACATAGAAGATAAATAGTTAAAATAAATCTAATTTATTACGACTCAACCATTAATAAAGATTTTTAATCGTTTTGCTATGGATTTTTTAAATTGCCATTGCGTTTCGTTCCGTATCGTTGATTCTCAATACTTCCCGGATATAGAGTTTTATTCTTAAAGATTCTATCGAAGATTCTTCGGAAGCCAATTATCATCAAGTTGGCTAAGGGCTCGTTATATTCTTCCACGTGAGAAATACAAAATAAAGTATAACTTATAAAACTAAGAAAAATAATTGCAACCTCTTGTATCGTGCCTGTAATTTTTTTTCACTCCATTTTCACCTAGAATCCAGCGCGCGTATTTTTTTCTTTCGTTCATACCTTCCGCTACGAATATTTCCTCAAACCCTTTCGAATCCTCTGTGTGCGGCATATTACAACTTTGAACTTTTTTTCACTGTGCCCTATACTTTCACGTCATACTTTTACCCTCATTCACGTTGCACACTGCAGTCCAGCCGTTCGTTTTCTCAGTGTGGCATGCGAGATACGTTTTGCTGGCATTGCGCGTCTGACCATCCGGTTCACACTAAGTTTACCGTGCCGTTGGGTGAAGCGGGTTTTCTAGGTTCGAGGTTGTACCGGCATGACTTACTAATACTATTGTTGGTAGGCGGCCTGAGGTGACCAAGTAATGAGCAACGTTTGTTCGAACTGCGTGTGAAAACACTCGTGCAGAATTTGCGGCAACACGGTCTATGTGTACAACACTTTATCGCGAGGAGGTAAAACACGACGAGAAAACAAGTACCTCTGTACTGGGACTGGGATGAGACTGCAGAGAGAAATGGACTAGAAAGAACAAAAATGTGAGTAAGCGAAGAAGACTGTAGTAAAAATTACCTGCTAGCATACAAAAAGCTACCCCTCAGAGATTTCACGCGTTGTCTTCTTGTACACTACTATTTCGTGCTTTTCTGCTTTTTATCGTTACTTATTCCACTTCTTAATTTATCTTTTTGTATTACACTCTTTTTCATTCTCGAGCTTCCAAGTTTTTTCTATGTTTTCTTTTCTCTTTTTCTTCAAACTTATTTTTAACTTCATCAGTCACTTCATTTAATAATAATAAGAAGGGACGAGGTTGTAAATTTGACATCAAAAACAATTATTATCGTACAGTCGACGGTATTACTTGTCAATCGAAAACTATAAAATAATAATAATCATCTGCTAAACTAAACGGTACATGCGTAGACGCCACCTTACTGATTGCCTACTTCGCTTATTTTTTACAGATCTATAACAACGTGTGCTTCCGTTAGATAAAACAAATAGAAAGTACGATTTATTACGAGTATACGCATACTTGTTGCGAAGACAAGTGTGACTGCCTTGGGAAGTTCCTGCGTTATATAATTCAGTCACTACACGGGCTTGCAGTATTAAATACAAGGACGCGCGGATAACGGTTTTAAAACATTTTACATATTTACTTGCTAAATTCGAAGAAAAAAGGAAGTTGACGAAAATGAATATTCACAGGTAGTCTATACGTTTATAAATTCATAGATGAAACTGTTATTTATTGAACAGAAAACATTTGACTTCAAAGTTATCACTTGATACAAATTGTTTCAACTGTGAAAATGTCCGGTTTATGAAGTCGAAGATAACAAAATTTCGCATTAGTATATTTGTTTACATGATTTATTATACGATAAGCATTGGTAAAGAACAATATATAACAATAATCTGAATGAAACAAGGATGAGTAGTTTACTCCTAAGATAATGCGTAGATGCAATTTTCATTAGATCAACGAAATTTTCATTCTCTCAACAACTCATTCTTCAGAACAGTTGTCGCATTCCTTCTTGCTAATGCATTTTCCATCTGTTCCTATCGGATGCCCAGGCTTGCACGAACATTTCAACACACAAACCTACAATCATAGTAAAGTGTTATATCGTTTATCTTGTAACAGTTATATTATGGATGTCATTCGAAGCAACGAATACTTACATACGACAACGCAAACTGGTGGATCCTCAGGTTCTACACATCTTGGTTCACAGTAATTACCACACTTGCTTCAGAATTGATTCTGATCTAGACACTTTTTTTTAAATTGAACACTCTTCCTTTTAAATTATAAAAATTGTGCCATCGATCGCATTTAGATTTGCTTCAGTAAAGATGACCTCAAATATTTGAATGTTTGCTAGTTTACTTAGGCAGGAAAATATTTTAGGTCACGAATAACTTTGATACAACATTGCAAATGTGTGGTAGAAAATATTTCGTAGTTTTGTACCACAGAGTTCACTTTTTCGTGATATAATTGTATGAATACATATATCCATAGAACTTACAGGATATATTTTTTTGCATTATGGATCTAAAATGTATATGCAAAAAAATATCTCACTCTGTAGGGGCACAACGCTTCATATGTACATTGTTATCACGGTTTGACTATCATGAATACTTAATTAATTTCACCTCCACAATTATACAAATTTCTGTTTCTAATGGTCAAGAGGATAAGCGAAGTCTTGGGTTTTTTATTACCGCGAAAAGCAAACTGTCAGCAATTTTTCTAGTTTAGATATGCAACAGTATAATTTAAAAGCATAATTCTGGATGATCTATACACGACAAATAGAGTGGCCGATGCCTCCACTAGTTCAGTTTCACTTTCAACACCGGAGCTTCGTTATCATGACGACCTCCGTTGCCGTATTCCTTCTTTCGCTATTATTTTGTTCCGGTATACTGGGTATGTATTTTCGTGTTAAACCATTCTCTAGTTTTCACTAGTTAATTTCAAAAAGTATTACGACGTTACAATCAAAAAGAAGAAATAAAAATTAGCGTGTCGATTGTCAGGCTTCATCAACGATGAAGAAACTTGCGGGCAAAATGAAGGGATGTCTCCTTGTGGCCGAGCATGTGAACCAAATTGTACGGCATACATCCCAATAGACTGCCTCTTCGTGAGTAATCATTTGTATTACTGTTACCGTAGATTGTCCAGATAGAAATAATGCATCGTTATACTCGTTCTGTTACAGAATTGCTTGCCCGTAGGTTGTCGATGCGATAACGGATTTGTGCGTGATAACGATACCCAATTGTGCATTCATCCATATGATTGCCCCTCAGCAGAGGACTGATAGAATAAAAAATCATTAAATTATATATCAAGATATCAATATGCACGGTGTTCTCTCATAAGATAAAAATGTTTATGACAAATATTTTAATTTTACACAGCTTTTGTGGTTTTTAAAATCCCACCTGTCAATAAGTAGTATTATCAGTTTGATCTTGATCTCGATATGTTAAGACTCAATAATAAATCGAGCTAATCACATAATCGGAGAATTCCTTATGGATATGTCTTCTGTTGTTAATAAGAGCGTGTATCGTTAATGAGGATACCTTCTACGTGTATCTTCGGAAAGTAAAAATAAGGTAACCATCCGAGTTTTTCTCATTTCTTGTGGATCTTTAAGTATGGGCATAGCAAGCCTAAATGTTGACCGCAATTTTCGAGTGTAAATAGTGTTAGCGTATACTTGTTAGTTAAAGTGGTACGGTTAGTTTGTCCAGCGCAAGGCAGATGTTACTCCACCTTGCTGAATTGAAAGCGTTTTTGACGTCCAGGGTGACAACGAGACGATACTTCGTTGTCCCTCCTTTTCACCTTGTGCCCGAGGTTGCTTCTCTCGCTGTGTTGACCATGTGGTTTATGGCGTTTAGCGTCGATTTCGATTTCCTGGAGCTGTATTGGTTTTTTGCCAGGGAGTTTCCAATAGCGGCCTTTATTCAATTGTGGATTATCCTCTCCAAGAGTTTCCCTGAAGTGTCCAACGTGCCTAAAGGGCCATATGACGATCAATCGTCAGGTGGTTTTTCGGACTTTGGCAAGAGAACAAGACTCTGTCGTTTCCATGAGTCAGAGAAGGATCCCTCTCTGATGCATACATTTTACACGTCTATGAGAAGCCAGGGAGCTGCGTCAAGGGCCACTTTAAGGGCGATATTGGGGGTGCTATCCATTCCGGGTGCCTTCTTTTTACTCACTTTGCTGCATACTTGGAGTATTTCCTCCTGTATAACGGGCGGGATAACTTCAGGCGGGATAACTTCATTTTCCTCCGAGGTTCTACCTCGTAATTCAGCTTCTCCTCTTGGGGGAAGATGTTTGAAAGTATCGTCTATAAGGCCTGCCCCAGGGATCGCCGTCAACTTCACTGAGAAGCTCTGCCCTTTGCTCTGCTTGATTGCCTTTGTTAATTGCACTCGTGTTGTCTTATACTTTGCCTCCCGGTCTGTGTGTGTGTTTCTACCCTTGGCTCGCTGGGCGAACCTTCCAACTCGGCTGCTGTTTCGTCGTAGCCTGGCAATGGCATCGCTCTACCGGTATAACGGGGGATGAGGATTTCCACCCCCTCTTGTCGGCATCGTAGCATTGCATAACCCTTACGAACCTCATGATCACTTCCTAGGTCTTGGCCTTTGCCCTGTGATCTTTGATTTCGCTGCTGTCAAAGCCTCGCGAAACACTTCTGCATCAAACATGGTTAAGATTCACTTGCAGAATTATCATTTGCAATTTCAGATGAGTGCCCGGTATGCTTTTTTGTAAGCTGAGCATTTATTGCTTTCGGCAACGTGCTGACAAGCATCATTTTCTTCTTTGCCGCAACACAATGCATATTGCCAGCACTTGAAACATTTGGTTGACCTTATTACTTCTCGAATTCGACAGACTACCCACCCGACGCGAACTTTCTCTATGAAAGTAGTTTTTTTCACTACCTCTACCGGTGGTGTCACCTCTGCTGTTCGAGTGCCACCATACGCTTTTCGGATCGACTTAATATTATCCAGTTCCACCTTGGTGTTCTCACCTAGGACAAGCTTGAGGGCATCGTGGATTTCCTCCTTTGTCATGACTTCGTCAAGATCGCATAGTTCACCTCCCTTTTCCTTCGATGACAAGGGCGTTGAATAGTGTTAGTTGCTTGCGCTGCTTCTTTCGCTGCTTCGACCGTACCTTCTCCTAACCGTACTGTTGGCATGTGTGGTAGGTGTCCGTGAATATATTGGGTTCCGGCGGTGATTCCCCCCTCGATCTCATCTTCCGCGTCGTCTTACGGACTTCTGCCGAAGGCGGGGTGCACTTTTTCCTGGTGCACCCTCCCGAATGCGGTTGAATTCGTCGCGTAGCTATCACATCGCCGAATATCTTCGATGAAGTTTGTGTAGGTTTAGAATTCTTTGGTGCCGGTGCTATACCAGCCTTGGTCCCCGCTACTTTCTTCTCTAACCTATGCACCGCTTAATACAAGGTGCTCATGGAGTTGGCTATTTCCCGAATTTCACCATGTACGTCATTTTTGTCTTTGTCGAAACTTAGGATCTTGGTGATCTGAATACCTAGCTTTGAGAGCTTTTTTCTCCACTCTTCTTTTTCATCTTCTTCTTCTTTACTTGGAAAAAGCTTCGGCACCGAGGCCAAGCGGTCCAGAAGTTTGGCAAGAATCAATTAAGACGTTATGATTTTATGAATTTTTGTAATTAAAAAAAATCTATTTTTGCTCTAGCTTTCATAAATAGTTATCTAGAAAACTGAAAATTGGCCAAGGCACAAGGATACTTGGTCTTAATTAAGAATCGATCGAGAGATTGAAGCTTTCTAAAATTTGCAATTTTACTTCATTTTCAATTTTATCGATAATTTTAATACCACTTCCTCTATAACAAAACCAGAATTAAGATAACCATGACCCGTAGAGGAGATTCTGTGGATTGGCGGGAGTCGCGAGAAAGCAATGCGCCAATTTCAAACTTTCACGATTTGTTTATTCGATTAATAGTAATAATACTAATTAAAGTAGCAAGAGGAATATATTCCCATTTGATCCGTATAAAAATACGTTTTCGTAAGCGGGAATATATATTTTAAAGTTCAATGTAATGATCGACTGCGGGCGCATAATAAAGGATAGAAAATGATGGTCTGTCTCTAAGGAAAATCAGATAACGTATGCGATATTTAAAAACCAAAAACACGATTGGATTTGAGAAACTTTATTATATAGAAGTATCAATCAGATTTTTTTTAACAATCGCGCAAACCTTAGTCGTAATTCAGACCAATGCCGTATATCCTGACCCGTTAAATTTAACGCATGTACCGATGTAATAAACTCAACGAAGCATTTACTGTTCTATTCTATCGAGTATATACGTAAAAGACAAATAGTTAAAATAAATATGATTTATTATAACTCAACCATTAATAGAGATTTTCAATCGTTGCTATGCATTTTTTAGATTGCGTATTACTGCTGGATTTCTTAACGTACTATTGATTCTCAGTACTTACTTACTTACTTACTCAAGTATAGAGTTTTATTCTTTAAAAGTGAATTCAAGATTATTCGGAAGCCAAGTCACGTTAAGTCCATAAAGGGCTTGTTTCAAGTGAGAAATATAAATTAAAGTATAACTGTTAAAACTAAGAAAAAGAATTGCAGCGTCTTGTATTGTTCGTGTTATTTTTTTTTTCTGTCCATTTTCACCGAGAAGCCAGCGCGCATAATTTTTCTTCCGTTCAAAACCTTTCGCCACAAATATTTCGCCAAGTCCTTTCGAGTTCTATGTACAAGTATATGGCACATTACACTCTAAACTTGTTTTCACTGCACCCTCTACTTTTGCGTCGTACTTTTACAGTTGTATACCCTCATTCATGTGGCACACTGGAGTCAAGCCGTTCGTTTTCTCAGTGTGGTATGCCAGATTTGTTTTGCTGGAATTGCGCGTCCGATCCTCCGGTTCAGACTAACTTTACCGTGCCGCTGGTTGAAACGAATTGTCTCGGTCCGAGATTGTACTGGCATGACTTACAAATAGTATTGTTGGTAGGCGGCCTGAGATGACCAAGTAACGAGCCACGGTTGTTCGAACTGCGTGTGAAAACACTCGTGCAGCATTTCCGGCAACACGGTTTACGTGTACAATACTCTATCGTGAAAAGATAAAACACGACGAGAAAACAAGTACAGAGGGACTGTAATGAGAGACTGCAAAGAGAAATGGACTAGAAAGGAACACGATTGTGAGTATGCGAGGAAGACTGGAGTGGAAATTACCTGCTAGCAAACGAAAAGCTACCCCTAAGAGATTTCACGCGTCGTCTTCTTGTACACTACTATTTCATTATTTTCTACTTTTTTTAGCGTCACTTATTCCACTTCTCCATTTATCCTTTTGTATTACACTCTTTTTCATTCTCGAGCTTCCAAGCTTTTTCTATGTTTTCTTTTCTCTTTTCCTTTAGAGATATTTTTTAACTTCACCAACCACGTCATTAACAATAACAAGAAGCGTCGGGTTGCAACTTCGACATCAAAAACAATTATTATTGTACAGTCGACGGTATTACTTTCTATATTTGCACGTTTTGAAAGGGCAAATCGTTGGGGAGGTGAGAGGTGATTCGTGTTGCACGTGATGTCGATGATCCGCGAGTTTTGGCAGAAGTAAGGAAGGTGTATCAAGGGGGCGGGGGGCGAGGAGCATAGGTTGACAGGAAGAGTAGAATAAGTGGAAGTACGAAGAACGGAGCGGAAAGGACGTAAAGGCTTGTGAGTGGCCCGACAACTAGTACGAAGTAGAAGATGAAGAAAAGGGTCGGGCAGGCAGGTCGCCACCTATGATTGGTAGCGGTCCGACAGCTACCACGAGGTGTAAGAGAGGAGCAGTGGGTTACGTGGAAGACTTGGTAAACGAACTATTCGATTAATTCAAAAAACATACGTCTTTATTCCTCAGAAACGACTGAAATTCAGTCGTCTCTGGTCGCTTTGAATACACAGTGCGGGTTCTCGACGCTTGCGAGAAATGAGTTGCCATCTCACGGATGAATCGTGGTACTATGGGTTACACAGTTAGAGCTGAGTGAAGCTCGAAGTATGTCGAATACAATGCTCGCGTTGAATTATCGATCGGTGTGTTGATTCTGTGTGGAGGCGTATATCGATCGCGTTACATTGGCAACAGTTGTGTAAGCCGAGCGATGCTCGAAGTGTTACGGGAGAATGCGTGAGGCGAATATCGATCGGTACGACGAGTCTGTGTGAAGGCGTATATCGATCGCGTTACATTGGCAACAGTTGTGTAAGCCGAGCGATGCTCGAAGTGTTACGGGAGAATGCGTGAGGCGAATATCGATCGGTACGACGAGTCTGTGTGAAGGCGTATATCGATCGCGTTACATTGGCAACAGTTGTGTACGCCGAGCGATGCTCGAAGTGTTACGGGAGAATGCGTGAGGCGAATATCGATCGGTACGATGAGTCTGTGTGAAGGCGTATATCGATCGCGTTACATTGGCAACAGTTGTGTAGGCCGAGCGATGCTCGGAGTGTTACGGGAGAATGCGTGAGGCGAATATCGATCGGTACGACGAGTCTGTGTGAAGGCGTATATCGATCGCGTTACATTGGCAACAGTTGTGTAAGCCGAGCGATGCTCGAAGTGTTACGGGAGAATGCGTGAGGCGAATATCGATCGGTACGACGAGTCTGTGTGAAGGCGTATATCGATCGCGTTACATTGGCAACAGTTGTGTACGCCGAGCGATGCTCGAAGTGTTACGGGAGAATGCGTGAGGCGAATATCGATCGGTACGATGAGTCTGTGTGAAGGCGTATATCGATCGCGTTACATTGGCAACAGTTGTGTAGGCCGAGCGATGCTCGGAGTGTTACGGGAGAATGCGTGAGGCGAATATCGATCGGTACGACGAGCTGTGTGGAGGCGTATCTCGATCGCGTTACATTAGCAACAGTTGTGTAGGCCGAGCGATGCTCGAAGTGTTACGGGAGAATGCGTGAGGCGAATATCGATCGGTACGACGAGCTGTGTGGAGGCGTATATCGATCGCGTTACATTGGCAACAGTTGTGTAGGCCGAGCGATGCTCGAAGTGTTACGGGAGAATGCGTGAGGCGAATATCGATCGGTACGACGAGTCTCTGTCGATGTTTATATCGAGTGAGTTACATCGTTCGGAGTTTGTGTAGGCGAGTAAAGCTCAGAGTGTATAGAGGAGATTCTAGAACGGGTGTAATAGAGATAAGCTGGAGAGTTTTTTGAAGTAGCCTTTGACATACCATACTTGTCAAGCAAAAGCTATAAATAATAAATTCATTTGTTAAACTAACAGTTACACGCGCTGACGCCGCTGTACTGATTACATAGTTTTCGTTAATGTTGCACAGATCTATAACATCGTGTGCTTACGATTTGTGATACGATGAAGTACGGTTTATTACAAGCATGCACATACTTGTTGCGAATACATTTGTGACATGTGTGCCTTGGGAAGTTCCTGCGTTATATAATTCCGTCACTACACGAGGCTGCAGTATTAAATACAAGGACGCGCGGATAACGGTTTTTAAACATTTTACATATTTACTTGCTAAATTCGAAGAAAAAAGGAAGTTGGCGGAAATGAATATTCACAGGTAGTCTATATGTTTATAAATTGATAGATGAAACTGTTATTTATTGAACAGAAAATATTTCACTTCAAATTTATCACTTGATATAAATTGTTTCAACTGTGAAAAATTTCCGGTTTATGAAGTCGAAGACAACAAAATTTCACCTTAGTATTTTTGTTTCCATGATTTATTATACGGTAAGCATTGGTAAAGGATTAATGCAACCAATATTAATGTAACTTGTATTTATTGTATGCAAGATACGCAATAATAATCTGATTGAAACATAGACGAGTAGTGTACCATTAGATAATGTGTAGATGCAATTTTCGTTAGATGAGCGAAATTTCTATTCTCTCAACAACTCATTATTCAGAACAGTTGTGACACTCCTCCTCGCTAATGCATTTTCCATCTGTTCCTATCAGATAGCCAGGCTTGCACGAACATTTCTGCACACAAATCTACAATCACAGCGAAATGATATATCGTTTATTCTGTAACTGTCATATTGTAGCTATCATTCGAAGCAACAAATACTTACGGCAGCGCAGACTGGTGGATCCTCAGGCTCTACACATCTTGGTTCGCAGTAATTACCACACTTGTTCCAAAATTGATTCTCATCTCGACACGTTTTTTTTAATGAACACTGTTTCTTCGAAATGCAGTCTCCGTCTGGTCCTATGACGAATCCAGGTTTGCATGAGCATTTCGGCACACACATCTATAACAGCGGCGATGTAATACATCATCAGTCCTTGAATTATTATGTTATGAGTATCGTTCGACGCAAAAAATATTTACGGCAGGGCAGACGCGTTTATTCTCGGGTTCCATACATCTTTCTTCACAGTTGCTACCACACTTGTTCCAGTATTGATTCTTGCCATGACACTTTTTTTTTGATGAGCACTCATCCTTTGAAATGCACTTTCCATCTGTTCCTATAACGAATCCAGGCTTGCAAGAACATTTCGGCACACATACCTACGATAGCGGCGATGGAATATATCATTAGTCCTGGAACTATTATATTATGAGTATCATTCGATGCAAGAAATATTTACGTCATCGCAGGGTGGTTTATCCTGGGGTTCCATACATCTTGCTTCACAGTTGCTACCACACTTGTTCCAGTATTGATTCTCGTCGCGACACTTTATTTTTGATGTGCAATCTTCCTTCGAAATGCACTTTCCATCTGTTCCTATAACGAATCCAGGCTTGCAAGAGCATTTCGGCACACATTCCTACGATAGCAGCGATGGAATATATCATTAGTCCTGGAACTATTATATTATGAGTATCATTCGATGCAAGAAATATTTACGTCATCGCAGGGTGGTTTATCCTGGGGTTTTATACACATTGGTTCACAGTAACTACCACACTTGTTCCAAAATTCATTCTGGTCTTCACACTCTTCTGTTGACGTATCGTCTGTAGTGATTACATAAATAGGTAGAATAAGGACTGGATGTCAGAATAAGATTAGGAATTGCATTAGCAACTATCTATCCAATAGCTATCGTGTCGAGCTATTTTATAAATATATATTGTATATGAAATAAGTCAAAAACCATGTTAATTTGAAATCTTCACATTACTTCGACATTACCAGTGTGTAAAGTAAAACGCTTCTGTTAATATATATCGGTATAAGTTTAACACATTTTATTACACAGAGTCATAATATTTTTTTATAATTCATTATATTACAGCCAGATGGATTTGGATTGGAATGCTCAAAGTGATTAGATCTCCGTATAGATTCCTGCATCTAAAACTAATGATAGATACTTACGACAGTGCTTTGCGGACACTGCAACAATAACAATCAGTATTGTAAATGCGAAACGACGCATGATTGATTCTTTCTCAACCAATTAGCTTTCTCAAAAAACGACTACTGTGAATTCACTTTCAGCATCGGACTTTATATAAACCCGATTATTGTGCACCTTTGTTATTAGTCTTTTGTATTCTTTATTATATTTTCATTCGTCATAAAATGTTTTCAGTCGTCAGAGCGTAACATTAATTACCCTCAACGACTGAATGATGACTCAATGTGTCATTAATATGACACATTCTCACAACAAACGATATCCTTCATATCTGTTTATTATGTTTGCTGAGAGCTAAATTCATCTTCGCACGAGGAACAAATTATATTCTATATGCTACGTATACATTCCGATTTAAGTATGATATAATTCTGTAGACTGTTTAGATCGAAATGCGAATAATTGCTACAAACTTGCCTGTTTTGGTAACCGGAGCCTGTTGACATAAAAAAATATCGCAATTGTACTGTTTTAAAGCGTAGCTCGATTCGCATTCATACGATTGACAATTATATAAATTGTGGCATCGATCGTATCTATATTCGTCTCAGCGAAGATGGCCTTACATATTTTTATATTTACTGGTTATGTTAGACAGGAAAATGTTTTAGCGAATAACTTTGATATAAAGTTGCAAATGTATGGTAGAATATATTTTGTAGTTTTGGAGAAGTTGAAACACAGAGTTCACTTTTACGTGATCTACTATAATTATATGAATATATACCGGGTGATCGATTTAAGTAAATACATTGAAATATATCGAAAATTAAGCATCGTACGAAAAAATGTCCCAGATGAAAAGTTAATATATTGAGAGGGTAATTCACTCGTGCCAAAATTGAACCGCCTGCGCCCACCGCCACCTTTTAAAGGGGGTCGAGGGGTAACTTTGAAATCTTAAATGAGAAACGCCATATTTTATTGTAGATTCGGATTTTTTCGCGACAAAATACGTACGTTTTGTCTAAAACGTTTTTCTTTTTATTCGTGATAAAATGCCTGATTTTATTTTTCGATTGCAAGTGCAATATCCGCAAAATTGGATTTTCCTATTACAGCACCATCTATCACAAATTTTTTAAAAAGTTTCAGCCAAAACCCAAGTATTTTGTAGTGCAGCATTCGAATTTTCAATAAAAAATGGGGTTCCCATTAAAGATTTCAAAGTTATCATTCCCCCCCCCCCGAATTCTCAAAAACGGGTAAGGGCGATTTAATATTTTTTTTTAGCTCTACCGGTCTTATTTTAGCACGCGTGAATTGCCCCCTTAAAAATATTAACTTTTCATCTAGAACATTTTTTGTACGATGCTTATCTTTCGAGATATTTCGATGTCCTCCCTTAAATCGATAACACTGTATGTCCATGGGACTTACAGGATATTACTTACTTTTCACATTATGGATCTAAAGTGGATATGCAAAATAATATCTCACGCTATATGAGCATAACATTTTATATGTCCATGGTTTAATCTGTTTGACTGACATCAATTCTTTGTTAATTTAACTTCCACAATTATACAAATTTCTGTTTCTAATATTCAAAAGGCTAAGCGAAGTCTTGAGTTTTTTATTACCGCAGAATGCAAACTGTCAGCAATTTTTCCACTTACAATTAGATATGTAACGGTATAACTCAAAAGTATAGTTCTGGATGATCTGTACACGACCAATAAAGCCCCCGATGCTTACGCTAGTTCAGTTTCACTTTCAACACCGAAACTTCATTATCATGAAGAGCTGCGTTGCCGTATTCCTTCTTTTACTGTCGCTTTGTTCAGGTATACTATCTACGTATTTCCGTATTGATCCACTCTCTCGTTTTGACTAGTTATTTTTAAATAGTATTACGACGTTACAATCAAAAAGAAGAAATAAAAATCAGCGTGTCAATCGTCAGGCTTCATCAACACTGAAGAAACTTGCGGGCGAAATGATGGAATGGCCCCTTGTGACCGAGCATGTATACCTACTTGTACGTCATACAGCCCAATGTATTGCCCCTTCATGAGTAATCGTTTGTATTACTTTTATTACGCTATATTCGTTCTGTTACAGAACTGCTTGTCCGTAGGTTGCCGATGCGATAGCGGATTTGCGCGTGATACAGATAACCAATTGTGCATTGATCTATCTGAATGCCCGTCAGTGGGAGAGCTGACGGAATAAAAAATTCTGAAATAATTTATCGAGTTATCAATATGCACGGTGTTCTTTAATAAGATACAAATGCTTGTGACAAATATTTGAGATTTACACAGCTTTAGTGGTTTTTTTAAAATCTTACCTGAAAAGGAAAAGTATTATCAGTTTGACTCAATAATAAGTTGAGCTAATCTCATAGAATGATTGCCGAAGAATTTCTTATGTCTCCTGTCATTAATAATGGCGTATACCATTAATAATGATACCTTCTTCGTGTATCTTCGCAAAGTAAAGAAAAAAGGTAACCATCCGAATTTCTACGTGTCCGTAAATTTCATTATTATTAGATTTATTATTGCATGGTCAAGTTTTCCTCATTTCTTGTGGATCTTCAAGTATGAGCATAGCGAGCCTAAATGTTCACCGCAATTTTCGAGTGTAAATGTTAATAGCGTAAACTTGTTAATTTTCGTTTTTTTATTTAGCATTGACAATACCGCATCTCTTGATACGACGTCACGTATGAATTAATACTCAAGTTTACATTCATTGTACACGAAAGGGAATATAATTGTGCAGGAAGCAATTTAGCTCCGACTCTACACAGGCGCGATTGTGCACAATTAAAACTCAACACGAGCATGTAACGTACGTTAGTTAAACAGGAATACAGAATAACTCGGTCTCTACCATCTGAAAACGCGACATGGGTGTGACGTTAGATTCTCCTTCTCACAGATTGTTAGTCCACCACGATATTCGCTTCAACGGACTCACATTATTCGGTATTAGATCTGTGTAGATTCAGGGCATGTTCATTTTTACTGTGTCGAGTTGAGGATAAATTGGGATTGACTGTGTAGAGTCGGTAAAGTGGGAAATTTCATCGTGGCATGATGCTAAAAATTTTACGAAGTTGATATTACATGATAGATCCAGAGATCTTATACCTAAGGTGATATATTGAACTTATGAAGAGATTATACAAACCATTTAATGAGAATATGTACTTCCCATTATTCATGACGACCATATACACTAACCAAGTGAAACAGTAGGAACTGCAAATTTCCAGTACGTTTCATATACTTAGAATTGAAATATCGTAACTCGTTAGGTGTCTATGAGGGAGTATATGTGGGATAAATAAAAATAATTTCGTGAGAATTTGATTTATTTTAAAAAATCCGGTTTAATTTTGAGAAAAAAAAGGTTTCATGAATAATATTGTATTATTGAATACGACGTTTGTATTCATGGACTAGCGTCACGATTGCAATTATCGCTGAATGAACGAAACATCAAATATTGTTTCAGTCGCATTTCTTGGGACATTCCGACGGATCAATACATGAGCCATCTTCTTGTGTATAAAGACCTGGCTTGCACTCGCATCCAATTACGCAATTCTGTAATATAAATTGTTCCGTTGTTATATTCATTTTAATCTTATTATATCAAAGTATATGATACATTACAAATAACTAGTACTTACTAAGGTGCAAGGACGGTTGCTCCCCTCTGGATATTCACAGGTTGGCGGACATGCTGATCCACAGTCGTTCCAAACTTTATCGTCATCGCATTTATGACAATCCTCGGGTTCACCTAAAGGAATATTTAAAAAAGAAAAGTGTAAATGTCGTAATCGCAACTTGTGACTAACTCATGACATTACATTTCGTGTAAAATTATATAGTGAAATAATTGTGTTAAAGTTACGAACAATGAAGATAGACATTTTTAAATATCGTTTAATAATTATAATCTACGTTCCCGGTACTACATTTCTAATAAAATCTAACTAGACTACAGATAATTACGATGGAAATTCAATTAAGCAAGTTCATTAAATCGTTTAGTTTTTTAACGTCACGTTACGAAATACGAGACATCATAGTTGCAAAAAGTGATCACTAGATGGCGATGCGTGAAATGAGCTTCAGCAACGAACTATCTCTTATCTCGAATGCATCATTGTCGCCGCCGGCGCCTTCCTGAATGACTGGTTTTATACTTTGCCAGGTCGTGTTAACTTCTCGGTATTTTTCATATCAAAGTTATCTAAAGTTTTAGATGGGCACATTGCACTTCAACGTCAAATATATTACGTGTCCACAATTTTTTAAACTTAACATTCGCTGCGAATAATTATTGGTATATTCCTCGTAAAAAAAACCGTTTTACATTGCTCACTCCGTGATAATAATTTCTACTTACTAATCTACTTTGTGTGATAGACTTTAAGCTGTAAAATTCGAAGATAAATCGCATTCCCGGGACTCCGTAAGTTACTTTACGTTAACACTCGATACATATGACCTATAAGTAACTTATAGTTTCATACGATTTCGTATAAAATTAATTTTACTCCAGAACTTCGATCGTTCCTGCTTTGGCAATTTTTTTTTATCGAATCAACACTAATGCCAAAAGATTTACTAAATTGTACAGCTAAAAAAAGCAAGCTTTCTCGAGAGAAAAAATAATCTTTAAATATCTCATAAAAATGCACGTTATCGCATCGATAAAATAATCTGAAAAATGTCATTGATCAACTTAACATAACAATACAACGTTTGTTGTGATAATGTTTTTCTTATTTTATAAATTTTGAGATACGTTGACTCGACAAAAAACGATTTCGTTAAATGTTAGATTCAAAAATCTGAAAAACTTCATTGACCTTGAAATGATCAATTATGGATCAGCACTGAGAAAATTTTTTTCGCTGCGTCACGCGAACGCAAACCTTTTGGAACAATTATTGTTGTTTTTAGGGTATGCATCTATACAGACAGATCGACAATAGACCGACAGACAGAAATGAGTGAATATTCTTCTTGTATTCTAGGTCAATCAATGTATCATATATATTTATACCACAATCTCATTGCCAAATTTTCTTTTGATTACAACACTTTCTCTCTTTACATACATCCTATGTAATGCGAAGGTAAAAAAATAGAAAATGTATGTGAATATGAAATTGTAATAATTATCGTTAAACGTTTCTTACACGAGTACAGTGCGACCACT
Source organism: Cylloceria caligata (assembly GCA_963942595.1). Classification (NCBI taxonomy): domain Eukaryota; kingdom Metazoa; phylum Arthropoda; class Insecta; order Hymenoptera; family Ichneumonidae; genus Cylloceria; species Cylloceria caligata. Next base: position 3,704,487 of record OZ012706.1, on the reverse strand, counting down.
GCAACAATGAGTACGAATAAAGCGGCTCGGACCATGATGATATCGTCAGGCGTTCACAATTAAGACTGCACTAGAAGTCCGGTAGGAAGAACTATTTATATGAATTCGTTGTTTATCTTCTTTCGTAACATGAAATTTTTTTATTAGTGCAACTGTTTGTCTCAATTAAATCTTTTTATAGCAAGAAGCGCAGACTACACAAGCAGAATGATGTCAATTTATTGTTAGAATAAATGATGCAAGGATTTATAAAAAAAATATTAGGTTATCTTATTACATATAAAATGAAATGTACGTATGTCCATAAAAACATTTTTATACGGTAATAATATATCAAACAAGCTATAAGTGCGAGAGAGACAATGGCGATGGTCCAATTTATTTTTATCAAATTCTGACGACTTTTCTATGAAAACGAAATTATTATAACTCGTAGAATTAATTACGATACGAGTAATCATTCTACGCGTAATAACAGTTTATTTCATTAATTTGTTTATATCTGCCAGTATTTAAAATCACCTTAACGAACCTCAGCCCAAAAGAAACGGGCTCTGTAGCCCTTAATGTGATGTGAGACATATTCATCAGTTGGTAACAAAAACTGTAATTCGTTATCTTCAAGGACGTTTTTATCTAACAGTTGCACAAACGCTAATAATTTTAGCTTTCCCCAAAAAGCTTAGTACTTTAGTATTTAATATGACAAGTTAACACTTTGTTTACTTATTATGTTTCTCTCAGGTTTACTATATAGTCGAGCTTTCCTTACCTCTCCTACCGACTTAACAGTAAATGTCATGAGAAGTAAACATAAATGATTAATCTACGTAATTTTTGTTCATATTATTTATTAGTTACAACGATTTTATTATTTGTCATAGCAACTATTTTATGGGCCATCGAATTCCTTAGTCATTTTCTTATGGGCACTCTTCCGGTGTAACGCAAGAGCCATCCGGTTGGGTATAATATCCATCCAGGCACTCGCAACCAACATTACAAACCTGCAATATAAAATAAATTGAACATTTATCTTACTCGTACTACCTGCTGTACTTTGCGATAATGAATACTAACTGCAGCGCAAATTTCTATTTGTGGAGTTTCACATGTTGGTCGACAAGTGCCACAATTATTCCAAACTTGATTAGGTCCACATTGTTGAGCTTCGCCTATTATATTAAACAATAAAACCCGTACGAGTGTAACCTTGAGCCTTTTTCACTGATAAATCTAATGATTATTGTTGGACGATACCTACATGAGTATAGTACTACCACCGAAATAACGAGTACTATTAAAGCTGAACGATTCATTATGATTACTTCTAACGTACTCAATAACAGCAAACTAACTGGAAATACCAGCTTTTATAAGCCTTCGCTGCTTACATTTTTTACTTCGTGGGCATTCTCGATGTCTTCCCGCATACTATTTAGTTTCTTATAATTTTTAGAACTCGCTCAAGGTAACTATTTATAAGATAACGTTAATTTATTGTAAGACGTTTGCGATATGCACATCTTTTAAATAAAGTAAAATGGCCCGACTAACGATGCATACATCGAATAATTACTAAAAGTATAAATATTACATGATAATTATGTAATCCATTGTCGCAATATTTTATCAATACAAGATGTAACGATCCCTGACTTGAATATTAGTAGACGATTCGAATGAGAGGAATATATATGTGACGTCAGCGCCAATGGTTACAACTTTTACTCAATACTAGAACAATCCGGGATCGATTCCCAGTGATTACAATATATTTTCTCTCTTCGTTACTTCGGCAGGTCATCGTCACTATCATTCTACACACTTCCCAAACTCTTTGTCCGATCATCGTAAAAAGATTTAAATTTATATTATTAAAATGTATTTGGATTCGTTACCAATTTTTCGTTCGAGTAAAGTTTGCTCGGTAACTAATTTCTAGATCATAAGGATTAAACTGATATGACAATACTTCGCGGCTTATATGGCGTCAAGCGAGTTTGTCTATCGTGCGCGTATAAAACAAACAGGAAATAGATTATCCTGAGCTACTTAGCAGCCACTGCAGTATCGTTAATTACCACGACGAAGCTAGAAATACTACCGGTACATCTAGATTATATTTCCGCCACACAATGGCCTTTGAAAGAGCCTTATCGTCAGAGAAAACATGCAACGCTAAATTTACCTGTGTTGTGAGGTTTGTCGCTATTAGATTATAGACGTTGATTGATAAATATTTTCTGAATGTCTCTTGTTGGTAGAAAATAATCCAAGCGTCTTAGGGAGATCGAATGAGAGTGTTGTTTTACCAAATTTTATATAACATTTAACTGAAATCAAAGTAATCGCTGCAGGTATCCATGTTTGGTAGAAGAAGTCTGTCATAACTCCAAAATTTTTTATATGGAATTTATAAATTTATTGCCCCCCCCATCCCCATCCCCCCTCCATCCCACCCCTCTCACTGTACACTCGAGAATTTCAACTTCTTGATTTATTCTATTTTGGTGGTAAATCGCTATTTCTTACGTATAACCGTATTCTTATCTTACTAACTATTGACTCTCCCTTACGGTATTTGCAGTAAATTTCACCAATAATTATTTTGCCCCTGAAATGCAAGCTGGTTATTATCTTTATCGGTAAGCATGAAGCCATCGCGCTAAATTGGTGCATTTGATACCCAAGTGCTGATAACGATGAGGACCAGTCTTATGACTTTTAAAATGGCAGAAAAGTTAAAAGTATCATTATTTTTATTATAGTTGCCTGTGTAAATGTAGAACACTGTTATTTATTGTGGTAAGTCGGCACTTTAGCAATAAACGTTATTATTTATTACCGCGTAATAAATATACTATCCCGTGATTTATGAAAAATTGGCCCCCGACGTCCTTTTTGCTTAATGTAAAAAAAGACTGCTTTGCATTGTTATTTCTGTATACGATATTGTTCTGGGTATGTAACACTTGAATAGTAACAACTATGTACTTTATAACACTTATGCCAATATCTAAAGAATTCATGAACACCGACGATGATTTTTAGAATATATTATAAGAATGGTCAATGTTTTTAAGAAAATATTATTAGTACGGTCAATGTTTTCAGTACATTCATATTAGAATGGTCAATGTTTTTAGGATTGTGAATATTTTCAGCGCTGAGTCAAAGTCTTCAAGAATTAGCGCAAGCGCACAAATCGCGCGAACCACAATAACCAAAGCTAGTAGAAAATGAAGACAACAAATATTTATTAAGTTCAATATCAATGCTGCAAAGATAAGTACGATGACAGCTGAATGTCTCATGATTTGTAAAGATCGGAATCACAACTTTAGGGAAATATGTATCGCTCATCACTGTGCATGGTTTTTATTTGTTTGTTGCTTTGTGTATCCTTTCCATTGCAGCTCATTGCCGTATTTATTTAAAAAATCAGGATGGTTTATGGTAAAAACAAGTGATAACCACTGTTTAAAGAAAATATAAAATACCATGCCTGGTACAGATTGCAGTTGATGCACCGATTCAGCGTCTACACTTTAAAGTTAGAAGTCTTGGCGTCCTGTCTTAGCAGAATTTGCACTTTGTTGATATCAATAAATATCATTGAATTCCCATTGTTTTATTATTGCCAAGTGGCAAAGGAAAAGATGTATGAATGGGATGTCAGTGGTCACGCGTTCATTAATCGAATGGTACGTTTATTTTGATGTCCTTGATAATTGTCCGATATAGTTTTTACACGGTTCATAACCAACAAGTATTTGTTCATACCATAATAAAATACTTTTGACACAAAATTCGACGATAACCTCTATAATTAGAAACATCGTTGATCCGACGTGAACCGCACTTGATTTGTTAAACATTAAATGACCTTCGAACACAAATGGTTATGCTTAACTTAGTCATGCAATCATATTGAAAATAACGATGTTTGTAACCAATTGCCGGTGTTCGCGACGAGATAATACAAGAGCTTGTTATTCGCTCAAATGCGGTCTGCTTGTCACTTTTTACCACTTGATAATGAGCGGTAGGTACCGGTGGTGCGTATGTGAAATATATATTGTAACACCGTGAAATTTTCGATATACATATATTGTTTAAGCACGATTCAGATTAGGTATGGTAAGCGACCTGGCGTAGCTCGGTGGTCAGAGCACTCGACCGGCAATCGGAAGATCCCGGGTTCGAATTCTCATATATTTAATATAGATTTGTATTGTATGGCAATCTATATGACAAAGATTTAAAATGCAATTCGTGGAAAACGCATTTAAAGCTTGAACGATTTTCATGTAGAAAAAAAATGGATTATTCTGGCTTACATGTTTTCTGCGATTCCAAGCCAATATAAGAGTCATTTCATTTATTCTTACAACTTATCCGTCGCATTTGCAATCTTCTTTGGGCTCATCGGACTTCTTTTAGTTCAGAGAGGGTCAAAGCTCAGCTTGCTGTATCCGATATCCATCCTTCTTTTCAGTGTAGAGCCTTGCAAATATACCCAATTCTGATACCAATCATCATAAATATCTTAAAAATTGCATTATAACCAGCATAAAAATTGATCCTACAAGAAGCTCTGCAATTTCTACGATTTTTACAGCACAATACTGGCGTTTTTAAGAAAGTTGCCAGACAGTCGCATTGAAGATTTCTTTATTGTTTTGGGTGTTCCTACCCAGACTTCTTTCCAGTAAATAGTTCGTCACCGTAAGATTTAAGAACTATATAATGTTTATACATCTTACTGTCACCATCACCAATGTAATAGACATATTTTACTTTTTACCGCTCTTCAAACCGTAAAAAAATGTCTCTCATTGCATCTGACTCCATCTTTTTAGCACTTCCAGTATGATTTACGCTGCATAAGTCTTCATGGGTTTGAAACCATCAAATGTATTCTTTATCGTTATTTATTCCCTTCCAGTTTTTATATCGCTCGCAGTAGCTACATTTTACTACAAGATTAATCATTTTTTTTTCCAATCCCAAGCAAACTCTCTTTTTCCAAGAACGCCACCTGCGATACAAATCGTAGGTTATACAAATTAGTCTCATCACCCAGAGTGCGCTAGATTGCGTAAACAAAGAAATTCTGAACCAACGGTTCATCCACTTCTGGCAGAAGAAAATGAAGATTCTGAATTTTCAACTATCAGTCTCACAAGTGCATCATCATTAAGTGACGCATCCGATCAAATTATAATTGAATTTCAAAGTGTGTATGTGAAGGTACGCGATGAGGTCAGGACCAACTGATAAAACTGAACGATATACGCAATGCTGCAGTCTGTTGACACGTCTGAACTTAATTTATGCGAATTGATTGTTTTGTAATGATGCGCTACAACAATGTGACCATTGTTCAATATACATATGTACGTACACGATGATAAGTCTTCTCATATATTTATTTATTTTTTTATGTATCTATCTGTTTATTTATTTATAATGCACACGAAAGACACGCATAAAGAAGCCGTGCTTAACAACTGTGACGAGCGTACACTTACGTCATAATAAACAATTATCATCGCGTTTTATTTCATCTCAATCCGATTAATAGAGTCGGAGATTTTATATAACACTTCCGTTAGACGTTTCAATGTTAAATAGGATCGGTTTTATGATAAATGAGAATAGAACAGCCGTTACTAATTACGTGTGTTTTACGTGACGAAATCAGCATCGTATGCTTATGAAACAGTTTAGCCATCAGTACATCGAGTAATTATGCAGATAAGACAAAATATATAATATTAACTTCTTTCCGCATCGAATGGCGGATTATTTTATCTTTTGAGACTCTTTAAATAATATTAAAGATTTTCCAATAAATCGATTTGAACAACACAATGTTTACAATAATTGATCTATCAGTTTATCAGTAAATAACTAACATGTCTCGTTACACATAAACTTGTTAGTATAGCTACCTCCAGAGGATTATATGATCGGTCCAGCACTGGTCGACCGCTGGTGGCAAATCTTCCAGTTTATGCGCTGCAATGAGAGCTCGCGCTTGTCCATAACTGGAATAACCGCTGGATGATAACTTTCGACCGGTACTGGTAACCGATACTGGCCAGTAATGGTATTTATCGCTGATCCTGTAATGGTAAATCTAGCTGCCAGAGATGGTGCGACTGCATGATTGCAAAATCATTAGCAACAGCTTAATGGTCGGCGTCTGCCTATGACTGGCTGCCATTCATTGCATACGTTAACAACATAACCTGGACAAAATGGACCCTTGGTAGCTTTTACCGAGTCAGCGGCCGCTGGCCACCGCTGACAGCTGGTAATGGTCCACTTGTTTCGAATTGGTGGTAGCTATTGTTATAGTCCAGATACCGATGGCCACCGCCGCCAGCGAACAGTGGCTCAACGGTCAACCATTTGTGACTGCCGTCGTTTGGCAGTCATTATTCGCTATACGGATATCAAAGAGATATATATTTTTCTACTGATTTCTGTATTTCAGCTGAATTGCGACATAAAGAAACGTAACCGCTGGAGATTCGAACCAATCCATTAGCGCAAATATATCAATTTACACAAGGTTCGGGTGATATATTGTTTGCCCTGATACTATTTGGAATATTATTTCGATTAAAACGTGTTTTCTCACATTCCAATCTGGCACCAATTTCATTAAGGCGAGACGGAAGTCTCACACCACGCTACCGGTGATTGAGAGACACAGCACTATATAGATCACGTGAGTTTAAGAGAGAGAGAGAGAGAGAGAGAGAGAGAGAGAGAGAGAGAGAGAGAGAGAGAGAGAGAGAGAGAGCACACCAGGTATTACGTCGTACATCGTGAAGTGAGTCCTTCGTCTCGCCTAAATTTCGCTGTATATTTGTACCTGGTCTTATAAGATGTAAACGATTATTGGTGTTACATTTATACCTCTCTAACTAAAAATCTAATAATATCGTTGATTATTCTGACATTGGTAAGAAACATCGAATGAGTTATGAGAAACAAATTGTTCAAATAAATCGTTCGTTTTGCGAAAGTGCCTTCGGTATAAGATTTTATTATGAGAACACTAATATTTATTAACTATCAATGAATTTTCTAATACTTAAGAAATATTTAAGATAACGGTACAACTAAATATATTTTAGTTATAATGAATAAACTCTTAGCGTACAAATTGCTAGGTATCCATCGCTGGAAAAAAAAATATTAATATTTTTCTGTCGTTGCTGGGATTCGAACTCAAAAACCCTGTGATTTGTTACTTTAATTAATACTTTTTTACTAAAAATACGTAAACGACTTGCGACTTGCTCCTTGTGTATATTTATAACAATTATATTGGAGCAATTTAGAGAAATATTCAGAAGGATTCAATGAAAGTATTTCTACGAATTGTTACATTGCTTAAAAAAAAAATTGTACTACAGATTCTCTTGTTAGTAGATACAGCTCGGCTGATTCAAGAATCCGAGATAACTCACAGTGTACTTGCGAATTACAAGTACGCTGTTTGTGTTGGATTTTCAAGATTTTTTAACCTCACGTATTTTACTTATACTGCTGTGCTGACAATTCGCCGCATCCTGTATCTGAGAATGATAAACCGGTATGCTCTTTTCCTTATTGTATCAAGTGTTATCTACCGACAGCTCTTTTGTTGCTGATATGTAAATTGATGATTCATGAAGATTGCACCAGTAACCATAAAACTTCAAGCAGGCATACGATAACAATAACGACACGCCCAATCTTTAACCACTGTCAAAGTTAAACTTTTTACAAAGAATGTTGTTGGTATCTACCCGGGTTAGTATTAACCCGAATGTATCAATGGCATTCGTATAATGATAATGTGACAGCAGTATAGATGGTCGGGATAGTATGGATTTTTAAATTCCCTATCAGCATTTGTGATTTCTTTGGATATCAGGTGAAAAATCACAACATTTTTTCACAAAGAAACGAGTCATTGCGTACGATGTTTTTATGCTGCAGAAAATTAAAAAAGTTATACGATTCAATGAAAACGTTTCGTATTGACGCAGTCGGGTATCTAGAAATTGGGAGGGGAGGATACTACCGAATGTCTTCATTAAAATTCAAACAAACTGGCCCGATGGGAATTGGTCGGTCTTTATTGAACATTGTGAGATGAACCGGGACAATGAGAGGAAGAAATAGAGAAGAGATTGAGAGAAAAAAGAAAGGATAATTTTTTAAAAAGTATTCAGTCGAAGGAAAGTAATACTGCGTCGTAATAAGTCTCATAAGTAAGAGTTGAAAAAAGTAGGAAGGAAGTAAGGTAGAAAATAAATGCAAACAGTGTTGGTTCGGCCTTAGAATAAGGGCCATCGTCTAGAAGAGGATTCTTTAAATTCAAACAAACATAATTCTTTTTTAATGAGCCAAGCGTCTGAGAAGATCTCAATAAGTCTGAAGATTTTGTTGAACAATTTCACTCGTCATATTGAGTGAAAAATTAACGAAAAAAAAATTAAGTTTTAAAGAGTTTTCTCCTGTTTCCTGATTACTTTTCATAATGCCACTCGACTATTCAACGGAATTAAACCAGAATTCTGCGGAGAACCTCTGAATTCACGAATACGCCCAACAATTCTAGATCCGAGAAATAAGAGCTTCAACGTTCCACATTCGGCTCTCTGTATGTACTTTGTACACCGGAGGTTGAAGAGAGTAAAAGGAAAAAGCTTTGGAGCTGGAGAGAAAATATAAAATATTATGTGAACGTTGCCCACATAATACATTACGGAAGAAATAGGAAATCGAGTGGAAAACATAGGCTTCTGCAAAACATTCAATCCTATTGTAGTGTCCTTTTCTTCTTTACTTTTCTACCACTACCACCGCTGTTGCACGGTACTACGCGAGGTACTTGGCAGAATTTAAACGAATGGATCGTTGAATTCTGGGAATTTTCCAGATTTCCCGATTATGAGAAGAAAAAAAAGTCGTGCAGAGCAGCTGCTCTGTTTCAGCAAACTCTCCCAGGTCTCGGGCTGCCTTGCTTTACGAAGATAAACTAAAATATACGCAGCATTCTCAATACTTTTTTTTTGACATCTCAGAGGAGAGCGTTCCTATCAATTTATTGTTTATTCGATCCCGGGGAATTTCATGCTCGAATTAAAATCACGCGGACGTGCGTGGAGCACAGAGAAACTGGATTTCACCTTGAGATGCACATGCGACGTATACACGAAACGAAATATTGTAGCCGAAAGAATAAGCATGACTTTAGAGTGATGCGATTTAAATATACAAACGGTTCATTGCATATTCAACAGAATGAAAAAAAATATCATTCAGCTTTGGATTACTCCGGCCTATATGCCCTTAGTGCCGGAAACATCCGACGGGATTGCAACATGGTTTTGCTCAGTCCTGGAAAACCTCATCCGCCTGGCATTAAAACAAAGATAATGTACTTAGAGGTAACGAGTTTCTTGGCTCGTCTGAGTAAAGAACGAGTGAGAGACTAACTAATGTGGTCACTGTACAGAGATTATGTTCTCTGTCTGCTCGTACTTACAAAAACGACTTGTGCTATAAGTACACGGCATTGTACAGCAAGATATAATATCCAAAAGTTACGTTAGAATAAGTTACACTAGAATTAATGTTAAATGAGAGTCGAGCTATCTAATTAATATCTCATTTCGTCACGTGGACTAATTGAATGTTTTTTTTTTTTTTACGTTTCAGGTGAGTAAAAGATGGCGACATTGGTATACAATATCCGATGCATGGCCAACTACGTGACCGCAAGTATTAGTCATCTAATTGTGAACATAAGATATTCTGCATTGTATGTTAGTCCTAAATTAAGTATTTATTAAATACTTTAATTAAATATTAAGAAATTAAGTATTTCATTATTTCTTCCGCTTTTCAAGGTCTAATAATTCAATCAATTTATACCCAAAAGTGTGTACTTTGAGGTTCTTGTATTCATAGTCAAACGCTATGAAACTACAATCGGACATGTAGTAGCTAATACGAGGTCAAAGGACATCGTTCTTTCTACCAGTCCGTCACAAACTCGATAGTCCTATGTCTGAAATGACTCAATTTAATCCTTGCAGACCGATTATAATCTAAAGAATCGTATAAAGATTTCGACTCGCGATGTATCTGCAAAAAAAACGATAAAATTTCACATATACAATCTGCTGTACAATACATATTACCTTCACAATTGTTGCGTCTGGAACTTTCTGTCGAATCAAGTTCTATTTCTCAATCGAGCGATCCCCAGGCCGCTCACCCTTATACAGGAATGCGCTTAAGCAGCATGAGGCGACCTGCCTAAAGCGATCGATGATCCTAGCTGCGGCTGTTTGAACAATTGAGAATGTTAAATGCCAATTCATCGAATTTTGGCAAACGCTGCTAGCAATTGCATTCACATAAATCAGTTTAAGTTTACACATCAATCCGAACGGTTGATCTTGAGTCGGACTCGCCCTATATACAAAAGACTTCAAGTAAAATTCAAAGATAACGGATATCAGTCCGTTGATTTTAACAAACTATTCAAATACCTTGTTTTTTTTTTGTAGAATTGCTTGTGCTTATTCTCGTTCATGCGAATTCCAACTCTTAATCGGCTAAGATCCCAAGTACTAACTTCTACAAATATTATACCTACGATCATATATGACAACTACGCATCTGCTGGCATAAAATTATACAATATTGAGTTCAATGTTCGCTTTAAATACACTTAAAAATTTAATTTATTTTATCTCGACAGTATTTTGATACATTTTGGGAGCACGGTAGTGGAGAATCTGTATGAAGAAAATAACAAACTTGAAAAGTTCTCGAACAGTCGAGGCTAAAAGGGGAAAAGGATGTAAAAAAAAAACAAAAATTATTATCTCGTATATAACCGGTACGTCGGAAGAGATGCCAAGAGGCTAAGAGTGCTGGCCCTTTATATTCACTTGAGATTATGCACGAGCGTGCGCAGTCATTATCCGCTTACGTATCGTGTAACTTGAAAAGGCAATCAGATCCTCGAACTCTCAGCAAACTTTGAGTGCCTTCGCTAAGGCGTAGATTTGAACGAAAGACTCGTCCTTTTTACTCGTTCTCTTCTTCATTTTCTTCCGTCTCTGTCTCGTCGAGCAATGCCGCGATTACCAGTACTTTTTATGTTACTTCACGATAGCAGTAGTGAGGAGTAATTGAAGTTAGGATAACCGCCGAAAGCAAACGAGTACCGGGAGGCTTTGTTAGATTAAGCACGATAGAAACGAGCATGCAAACGACCGACTTTTAGCTTAACAAAACTTCAAGAAAAAAAAAATGCTCGATACCACAGCTCGTTATAAATGAAAACGAGCACATTAAATAACTCGTGAAAAAATTTCGTCATCCAGCCGGAGTCTTGTTAAGTTTTGTCTTGGTTTTCATTATAAAAATTCGAAATTAGAGACACGTTACAAATGATAATAGCTTCAAGGGACATTCCAAATGATAACAACTTGACAAATGTTTCTTTTCAGTGATTAATATGTACCATTCTAACGATAAGCCGATAAATAGATAAACCGATTCGTTAATCAATTTCGTTCATTAGTTCTATAAAGGCTTAATGGAGAAAACCTTTATAGACCTTAACAAAGAAATCTATAAAGCCCCCATACTTTTAACCGCGATCAGTCTAGTAAATTGATGATTCTATTTTTTTATTGGACCCCTGATTCAGTTGTGGCAACCTGGATGGGTCCAAGTAAGAGCCCCAACTGAATTTCTACACGGGTGTGTATTAGACGTTAAATATACCTAGTTCAAAGCATGGATTCAAAAAATGAAAAATCAGCTTTCTCTATCTCTTCGTTCCACATTGTATGCGTAGACTATACCAGCCACTTTGTATGACAAGTTGATGTATATTCTCACGTACCGAACACCTCTCACGTCCGCCATGTGTGTCCGCGGTGGCGGTGGTGGTAAGAGTGTGGTGGTTTTACGCTGTAGATACGTTCTAGAAAGCCAGCAAGCAACAGCAGCAGTAGCAGCAGCAGCAGACGGTACTTGATCGTGCTGGTCACGTACCCGTGATAAATGCAATAACATATAAACTGCGGCGAGAATTAGAGCCCCATGACGATTTATATCGAGAGTCTGCTCGCCCCTACCCTCCCCCCGCCACTGGAATCCGACGTTTTGGTCGTAAGTTGGTAAATCGGTGCCCTTCGAACGTAGATACTTGCTCTCGCAACAAATCCTCCCTCGGTCTTCCATCGTTGAAAAAAACGAGGCAATCAAGTAAGGCAATGTTAAAACCACACGGATGGTCTGATGGGTTTATAAATAAAATATCGATAGTTTATTAATAGATCGTCGGGGTTGGAAACTTATTTTAAAAGAATTAAAGTTGCATGGAATATCCTACACAGTACATACTCGGCGTCTTCACACTTTATTCAAAGCAAAGAAGAAACATTTATTTTCAAATAAATTAAGTAATGATTGATAATACATATTGTGTAAACACAACTCATATTTTTCCGTAGTTTCCATTGGAATTTATTCATTTATACAGAGAACATTCGTTTACTTATAAGTCACGAGGGGGTAAGTGGTCCTCGTTTCTAGGGATTTCGAAGAGATGAGATGACCGGAAGATAGATCAATTGTCTTCACAGAATATAAGAGGAGGTATAACAGTCAATAATGTAAAATCTTATGGGAATGGGAGGAGTATATATATATATATATATATACATTCTCTCTCCAGTGTGAGAATCAGGTAGAATCTGAGAGTAGGTCGGATTAGAGTTGAAATGCGGCAAATTGGGTGTCGAGTTGGCAGGAAGCTTCTTGGAGATACTGACAAATAGAGATTGGCGAAAGAAGATCAACGAGGGACAAAGGGGAAGGAAAAACTGTGGAACTCAATGTTTGCGTACGTCTAACTGTCACGCCTTAACGTTCTATCACTAGAATCGCTCATCCGCATTCCTCCGGTCTTCAATTAAACGTTAACGTTAGTCATTTTCGCATGATTCGATCGAATCTTCGTAGGTGTCATGTTTGATTGGCAATTTACCCTCCTAGAAACTTGTGAAAAAAGTGCCATGATTAATAAATAAACCGGGAAAGACGCAGTACTGATAATGATGTTAGATTCAATTGCCTTCAATCGCTTTAACCCTTTTGTGACAATGTGTCATGTGGCATGAAACATACATTTAAGTTCTTGCATAATTAATCTTTCGAGTGCTAAAATGTGACAAATAAAGCATAGCAAAATAAACTAAATTAAGAAAGTGTTCATACATTCATACAATTTGTTGTTTCCGGGTTGATTACCAATTACTAGGTTATCCACCTAAGTACGTACAACATGATTGGATTCCTATTGGTATTACTCTTTAATAACCGACGGCATATACTTATTTTACTTGCTTTCTGAGTGTACAGAGTTACAGAGCAGTGACTCGATAAAGAATAAGATTTTTTAAAATTTTTTATGAAATTCTTCTGTCAATATACGATAAGCAACATTGTCTCCATCCAACCTCTTCTCCGTCCAGTCTTTACCTATCGGCGTCTACATCCTTCTTTCTTCTTTCATTCGCAAACTCATTTTATCTGACCACCTTCTCCCTCCCTTTTCTTTTCTTTTCCTCGAAGCAAAAAATCCTTCAATCCAACACGCCTCGAGCCGCCTCCATAGCGATAGATAAAGAATTATCTTGGTATTGGTCACGTCTGTTGTAGGGATTTTCCTTCCAGTCCTGCTTTTTCCACTTCTCACTGTCGTCCAAAAGAGAATTGAAATTGATTGACCGATCGGCTTACGTGTCGGGTCTCAGCTCGCGCCAATACCCTAGCAAGAATCTTGCCTCAACCCTTGTCCCGCCTCTTTCTTCGTATTCTCCCCGACAAGCTTTCTTGTAATTACATCCCATGGACAAACAAAGTGAAATCGAAGATTTCTTGGCTCTGCGACGAACCTCCGAGTCACCTCACTCTCCCTATGCGCTATTCCCCTTGATCCCAATTTCCTCTTTCCTCCTCCGTCCTTTTGCCCCTTCCCGCACTGAGGACTCGATTCCTAATGCAAATACCTCGGGATCGAGCGATTTAATCTAATTCCTGTACAACGGAGTAGACGAGCCGACGAGAACAACCCCTTTACCCCTCTAACAGCCCTGTACCAAGTTTCATCCCGGCATTCCCGTTGCTCGTTTATTCTCGTGACCTTGTTTTGGTTCTACGGCACTAGCGCGTACCACCGCTTTCACTGCAGCTCCTCTTCCTATTTTCCTCCTTCTCTTCTCACCCCTCTGCATCCTCTAAAATGCCCGTTGATAGAGAAACTCCTTCCGCATATCTCTTCGCCTCGTTTCCGCTTGAGAATCACAATCCAAAAAAAAAAACAAAAAGAAATGGAATCAGACATCTCGCCTGTTATGAATTTTGTTTCACTTTCCCATCAATTAAAAGATCAGAATGTTTGGCTTTTTTCGTGCTCGTATTTTATATTCAAAAGTAGTCAGTACCTGGTAAGTTTTAGGATTTATAAGTAAAATAAAGTCTTGCATTCATGCTACTTACTCAAGCTAATTGGACGAAAGCTAATTGGAAGAAAAGACAATACTTTGGATAGTCCGAACAACACAACGCGTGTTATTATTGTCTGTAATAATAAAACTCAATGATATTTCTCGTTTATCCCTAAACGTTAAACACCCTTGAAAAAATTAATTGCAGCTTTGTTACCGATTCAGCCTGCTTCGCATCGGTTTAAGCCAAATTCAACACGGATCTCGTTCATTCAAACATTTTTATACAAGTCGGCCGCACGTCGTAGTTGCATCATTTATGCAAACACAATATGGACAATGATAGATGAAAGAGACAGACACAGCTGAGCCTGCTTCTGGAACGAAACGAGCAAAATAAAATGAACTGACACATGTATCAAGAAAAGCGTGCGTTGAATTACGTCGTGCAGAGAAGCAGATATAGGGTGGGAGAATAGAAGGGGTGACAGTTCCTTGGGTCGAGTCTTCTCGGTATACAAGACGGAGAAAGGGATAGAGAAGGATAAGGAACCCACTGCCTCGACGCTGGCAAACGTGTCAAGTTGTCTTAGGCAAAGCTAACATGGGCCACGGAGCTTGAGATACGTGTAGCATGGTGTATGACGCTAAGGCACTAGAGACACAATTCTTGTTAGTCCCAGGTCCCACCAGCAGTATCCTAATCCCTCGTCTATGCAACAACCAGCATCTTCTAGCCCTCGTCAGCCAAATCACCCCTTTCTTGCCCTTATTACCGCCGCGTCACCTACAGCGTGGAATACTCCGATGCGATGCTCTTATAGTATACCCCTAAGGCTTACACAAGATTTCAATTATGTTCGCTTATGGCTTACATAGTGTTTCATTTATCCTTTAATGATATTTATAAACTCAAAGATCAATAACAAAAAGATAAAAAAACCAATTGTAAAAGGTAGATAAATTATGCTAAACCCTATTTCCGTTGAAAGATAAACGTTTGACTGATAGTGGCGGATATTTTTATATGGTTTTCTGATAGAGAAAGCTTTGTTTGAAGGAAATGTCAGGACACTAAAAATGACTTAAAAAATCGAGAAGACTAGTTTAGAAAAAATGTCCGGATGATGTGTGTTTACACGTTAAGACTTCAAAAAACTCAAACCTCTGTATTTTCATAATTACACGACCGATCAAACTCAAATTTGGTATAGAGATGATCTCTTTGTTGGGTACAGATTTCATTAAAATTCATTCGCGGGTACGAATTTTGTGACAAATATCTGTAGCTTCTCCGGTTGTGGAAAATTTTTGTCTACCAAGTTAAATATTTCTTTTTTACAAATAGACTAAACTATATACTGCTACATGACACTGTACTAGAGTAAATATACATCTACATAATCGACGTAAGCATTAAAAAGTCGAACACAAAATTTATAGAGTTACGAACTAACGATGAGAGGTGTTATATATATTTAATTCGGTGAAGGTCGGCAAAAGCGTTACGAAACATCTGCCGAACCGATCTATTATTTCACTTAATTATTTTATTATTTTCCACATTCGACAAAGCAACCTTTGTGAGAAAAGCAAAATCGATCAACATACTTCCTAATGTAGGTAACTTTGTCAAAGGTGGAAAATAACGATGAAGCAACGTGCGAGGTCCTACTTTACATAATCTTTTAATATTTTAGTATTTTACTGTGGAATTGATATTTTTAAAAATATATATCGATCTGTACATAAACTTGGGCTTAGCTAAACTGTTTTTTTTTTTTTAATTTTTTTAAATAACATTTTTACTCGTACTTTTATTGCAATGACACTAATGGCTGCCGTCAATCCTCCGCTGTCATCACGCTTATCAACGCGATGATCGAATGTCAGCGTCAGTCTCTGCTAGTATTCGATCGACGGGACATACAGTAACGAGCAATGCTGTACAGCTCGACGGTTATTTTATACTATAGTGTATGCCAGCGGTGGTCGGATTTTAGTAGTTGCAGGGCTAACTGCCGCGCTGAGTCGACATTCACTCGTTGTAAACCGGAGCAAAAGATCGACGTGACGAGACCAGAGAATCATACGCGAGCGTTGTTGAACGCCTGACGCACGTACAGCCACACACGATAAACTGAAGCCCGGGATTGTGAGATTCGTCGTCGCCAGAGATTAATCGCGGCGTTATGGCACCGTTCTTGTTTCAGTCAGCCAAAACAAGACGAATTTTCTTTGAAATAGGTCGTGGCATGATTACCGATACGTATAGAGAAAGAATTTTTTGGATTATCCAAGCGACGTCGAGTTTCTTATGGTTTTTAAAATACTTTCGAAATTTTACGTGCCTTGTGCTTTTATTTTATGCCGGGACGATAGATAAAACGTCACTTTTGATGTATCGAAAAGGAATTTGTAATCGCAACCCGAAGAGAGAGTTTTATCGAACCTGCACTGTCTATTAACGAAAATCCTAGATAAAGCGCAATCTACGTAGCTCTATTCGCAACGAGTACTACTACAGATGTATAATGTACGTTTGTTGACGCAGAGAAGAGGAAGCTTGTGCATCCTCGGTAGTTCTCTACGGTACCCAACGTATAATTCAATAGCATCGCGGGTCAGTACTCGTTGCATCGATTTTGGCGTTCCACGGTACAACCCCGTTCATCCACCAATATAGCGAAGCTGAGTAAAACTACAGCATCGGCCTCCGGTCCTCATTCAACTCGCGGCCCTTTCGTACTTCGTCTCCGTCCCTTGCCAACTCCACTTTCAGCTTTCACCGCCTTCGCCCCCGCGTCCTGCTCAACCGGCAGCAGCGAGCGCCTAGAATTGTCACAGATTTCTGTATAGCGGGTAGACGTGTAATTTGCGACTGCGAAACACACCTGCCTATCGCCGTGTGCATTAAATCAATGCCAACTGAAATGGCTTAGGGAACCAGCTTACGCGTGGTAAAAGCCCGCCTGAGCGTGTACTACCAGAGAAACGAATATTGGGAGATTTATATATCTCTCTAACACTCGACGAACATTCCTATATATCGCAGAACCATTCCCGATCCGACCAGAACCCACGCTCCACCAGCACTCCCTGTACTGCACTGTATTGTTACATTCGATTTGTTCTGTCGAAATAAAAATAAAAAATTATTTCCGTCTCACTCTCTTATACGATTTTCTTTCTTGTTTCGCATCGCCGATAATTTTCCCGCACATTTTTCCGTATCTTTCTTGTTACACAGAAAGATATACTACTCCTGCGCATAAATGTTTTTTTCGTTTATTTTCGATACAAATCGAACTTTCGAACAAATCTTGGATAAAACAAGGTTTACAGTTTATTTTTCTCACACCAGCATGATCAATGTTTGCGGTATTTTATACTGGCTAGCGAGCTTAAAGAATTTCTATTGCAGTGACCTGAAAGCCACAAACGTGTTTGAATATTATTCTTCGAAAGAAATTGCAAATTGAGATGGAAAAATCACATATTTTACTGCGAATATAAACTTTTCGTCTATTCCGAATATACAAAGATTTTTGTGAGTTTCTAACTTTGGAACGAAGCTTATTGTACAATTAATAGTCTTTTGGCAATTGAACAAAAGTTTCGCCATAAATATCAATAATAAATAAATAATTGCGTTAGTTAAACTCATAAAAATATTAAGGGGATGTAGTAGGATCAAAATCGCTTACGTCCGTTGCGCGATATCTCGTCCATTCGACATCGTAAAAAGTATAATAAATATAAGAAATATAATATAAGTATTATAACAAAACCTAGGTACTGGTAATCCTTGAAAAAAAAAAGTTTTGTCGCTTTGGAGAAGGGTCTAACCGTTCTACATAAGTAAAGCCTACAATAAGTTTATGTGTTTTTCACTCTGCCCATTTTCACGAGAAGACCGAATATTCCCAAGAAAATCTCAGTTGTGCGTAGAATGTATGGTTCCGACGTGAATGTAGATTGTATCCTAAAAATTGATCGAGTTGTAGTTGATTTATGGAAATAAGTTTAATAATCACCATTCGATTCTACGGTATTTCAACAATTTTGTTTCCATCATAAATCGTTATATTGACGCCAAGTGAATACATCTTTCGCAGAAATGATATTATTTTGCGAATATTTAAACTGCTGATCCTTATAACGAATGTGTGCAGAGATTTAAAAACACAGGTTTCGTGAAATTATATTTTAATGTGACGCCATCCCTCTAAATAGGTTGGAAACAATGTTTGGAACATATTTTAAATACATTTTTTAAATATGAAATAAATGGAATAAATTTCGTGTAAGGGTCCGAAACTCTAGAAAAGTTGTATCTTGGTTTAGCATGTACGTTCGGTGAAGAACAATTTTTTTTTTATTATTTAAATTAAGGAAATAGATTCAAGGTGAAGCCGACGTCAAAGCGGATGCTGGAAGCGTAGCTGCTGGCATGGAAAGGTAGGTTTGCTCGTTTACGTCTGCCATGTCCTTTCATTATGCTCTTTGAACAATTTCCAGACATAAAGTACGGGCGACTAAAGGCACACTCGTACCGGAGGTTAAGTACTAAGCTTGAGCTTTCTTGTTGCCCGTATAGCGTAGCATCGTCCGCGATTACATCAATATAAGAGAACGACGACGCCGCAACTGCTCTGTCGCTGGTACCGCGAACTTCTGTATAGTTGCTACAGAGAAGATTAAGGGGCGTGAATAAAAAATGAATACAAGAGAACGGTGTGGCACCGCACATTTTCAGGCTCTCTTTCAAGTGCTGCAATGACACTTAATATTAAACGGAAAATGAGCTTAATGAGAGGTTGTCAGTGAAAACGTATAAGAAACTGCGGGAGAACGCGGAGCGTCAAAAAAGGGTCAAAATTAACGCGTGAAGCAGGCGAACTAAGAGCCAGGGGTACAAAATGTCCACGAGGTGGGCGGACGAACGTGGGGACAGATTTTCTTCGTTTTTTTTTCCGCGCAACCCCCTTAACGTCGTTTTATATCCCTCGTCTAGTCGACGTCCCTTTTTGCGATCCCTCCGAGGCCACTCCAGTCAGCCACTTGGCAAGAGTTCAGGGGAAAAAAAAGTTTAGCATGGCTCGTTATTTTGTTCGACGTCATAACACTAAACGTTTAACGAGCATTTTCTGTATGTCATATTATTTCGACGCCATTTTGTCAATCATTAATATTGTCATCAAACCAAATCGTCTTGCTGAAAAAAAACAACAATACCAAATGGATTTTGTAATACTACAGATAGAATAATTTAACTTTGTAAAATTAGAATGCCTGACAAATATTTTTTTGATACAGGCTAAGACACTCGCGCGGCATGTCCGTCCGTATGCGCTTTTGGTCAATCGTCAACAAGCGCGGCACCCAGCGCGCGGATAATTTTCTCATATCCAAATCTTGATGTAAAATCTTGAGCACCCGTTCGGATGATATCCCACGAGCCTCAGCGATATCCTTAACAGTCAATCGACGATCTTCCATCACAGTTGGATGCACTAAATCGACCATTTCGTCAGTTGTAGCGGTTTTCGGGCGCTCGGAACGTTCCTCATCTAAAATCTTCGTACGACCACGTTTGAACTCGGCCACCCAATGTATGACCATTGTAAATGAAGGGGTGGCTTCACCGTATGCAGAGTCTGACTCATCTTTTATTTCCTGAGTCTTTTACCCTTTCAAATGAAGGTATTTTATCATTGCGGGATACTCAATTTTCTCCATTGTTGACAGACAATGTCAGCTGACAACTTTGGGAGAGTGCCACAGACAAAGTAATGATCGGAATGACTTGAAATTTCAATGGTTTACATATATCAAGGCCATCTATCGGACGGCGGAATACATTTTTTTCTACAGTTGCTTTATATCGATGAGGTCGGACACTTTTCAAATGGCCGTCGTACGCTTGCTATCGGTATCGAAGAAGAGTTATATTTCCTTTTTGATATCCGAGTGTATCTATTAGCATCCTGTAATAAATAAACTTGATAATATTCTCTTCGCTTTTTTATTAATTGCTTTCATTGATCCAGCGTTCATTCTAACGCGAATCAACAAACCTTGTTGCTGATCCATATTTGGCAACTAAAAAGTGTCATTACGTTCATGATTCATTTATTTTCGCAGATTTATTTGACAACATTGAAAACATACGCGATCCTTTGCAATCTTCCATTGTCATTGTGCTCGTACTTCTTCCATTATCTCAGGAGCGGCAGTAGCACTTCAACAATTCCTATGTGTTTTTATAACCATGGGCACTTGTAACACTTTTACACACATTATAACATATAAAAGGGTATAAGTGAGTGTCGCAAAGTGCCTTTTATCCATTAAGAGGCCGCTTGTGAAATTAACGTTTATACTTTAGCGGAGGTTCGTAAGATTGCTCGTGCAGTGAAAATCGTTCAGCGCGGGTGGAGGAATAAGAACCTTCTTCGGTCGTCCTCGTTGTCATCATAGGACATTACCAGTAGACGACGCGATAAAATCAGGAACCGAGGATTTTTATTGTCATTCTTTTCCCTCTCACTTGGTCTCGTCTTTCTTTCCTAGCATTTTGCTTTCCGTTTGTCGTACTCTAAATCTACCAATACCATTTTATACCTACCACTTGTGTGAATGATGGGTAAAAACAATTAAGAAAAAAGGCCTTTATTCGACGGAGCGTCGTAACTGCTTCTCCGCATCGTCGCATCCCATGAGTAACAGGAGGAGGTGTATGAGAATTTTATTTATGAGCTTTTATATAACATTCCCGAGATGCTAGAAAGTGTCGAGCGTTTATTGCCTTACAGTGTCCTCTCTTTCGCGTCTGGTAGACGGTTATACTGCAACACCACTATTTCCGCTACTTTCAACGACTCTCCCCCCCTTTTTTTTCTTATACACTGTATGGTTGCGCACCGGTGCCATCACCCCTGGAGGCAGGAGCAGCTAGCTCTGCAACATCGGTATAAAGAAAGAAGCACTTTCACACCATTGCATAGTGGTACTCGGGCTACTATGCGTCTATGCATCGTTTCCCTATACTTTCCACCCGCGCTTTAGCTCCCGGGCACCGACCTCGCTAAAAACGTGTCAGTAGAATATTTTACCGGTAGAATTTCATGCGAACATTCTACTGTATGCTCAACCTCGTTCGCTCAACATTGCAGTATGTACGTACGATAGGTAGAGCGTTGCATGTGTGTACATAGGCATTATATACATGTGCCTTTCAATAGGAATTTTCTCTCCGAACCAGCGGCAATACGCGGTTTAACCTTTCGAAACACGTGCGTTCCAGTAAAATCGACAAATTCCAGAAAACGGAATGTTATTACGTACAAAGGACAAGTAAGTTCGGACTGTGCGACATATATGGAGTATATCGGATAAAATGCAAACTGTAGTTCTCTTCGGGTATGTCGTTAAACTTCGTGAAGTTTAATTCTCGCGAGATAAAAACTCTGTACAGAATAATATTTCGTGTTAACGATATCTTCTTAATTATTCACCGACATCTAGTTTTTACAATTACATTTTTAGGGAATAAAAAAAATTCAGGAAGACAATCGTCACTTCGTGCAATGTCTAACTTTAGTCTTCAGGTTAAGTCGCTGTGTTTCGATTTCATTCTGTGCTTCGTAACGAAATTTTATTTTTATTGAATTATATGAAATAAATGTCGAAACTGCAGATGTAATATCGTAATTTCAGGTTAACATTTTTCCTAGAACGATAATACGATATTCACGTAAAAATGTTAACTCTCGACGTATAAAAAATGCATCCAGGGAGCTGTGACGGCAAACTTTGTGTTTTCTCAAAAATTCAAACGTGCGTTTACTTCAAATCTGCTGTTAGTCAACGTGATAATATTTTCTTATTTTTATTTATCGTCCTTTACCTTTTTTCAGTTTGGCGAGTAAAAATGGATATATATTTTCAATCCGTTTGGTTTTTACGTGCGTGCTACACGTATCTCTAGGGGCCGTTCATCTTGCATGAACGAAAGCCGCTGTGGGATCCGTAAGCAGCTTAAAAGTTTGAGGGCGGTTCGACGACGAGCACGCCTGCTTCTCCTGTTGGCCACCTCCATGCCCCCTTAACTTTAGCTACCACTGGAGATGAGCGTTAAGACGCGAGGGTGGTACAGCGGAAACGGCAACCCTGAACGGTTTCCACTATCTCGCATCGTGCGTCTCGGGAAAGTGAGAATATCGTAGTTATTGCTCCTTCACTCCGTCACCCTCTCGTTTCGTCGTCCCTCTAATCCACCGATCGATCTAGTATAATAGCTCTTTCAGCTTGGCAGTTTTTGTGTTGTTTTTAAGTCTTCTATTTTTCAGTACTCATCTACTCGAAATACCGAGAGAAGACGCGACTTTTCGTTTAAAAGAAAAGTAAGAAAAAGAAGAAGACGCAACGCACTTAGTTCCTTCGCAACAATTACAACTTAGGGTGAAAGTAATGAATGTGACCCGACATCGTAAGATTTACAGTGCGACAGATGGTAAGTGCGTGTTGATACAAGTACGAGCTTTCAATTATCTAAAACTTGATACGCTTACCTGTACCGACAACAGTGAAGTAATCTAAATGATAAACCTTGCTCCTCATCGTGGGATTTAAAAATGCCACACGAGTTTTATTGATTTTCTACTGTAAGATACATTTGCCGTACAATCGAATAGAATAGAATTTCCCACTTGAAGATCTGTCCTCAAAATTCTTATACATCCTATCACGCAGTAAGCACCATAGACTATAGATTGGCGAAGCCGTTTACTCAGAATCATTTACACTGAAAATTTTTCTATAACGAACTACCTCTAGTCCTGTAACAAGGACCGACATTTTGTCTCGTTAGAATGGTGAAATTGACTTTATTTTCACTAATCTTTAAGTTTTATAGTTAAATAGAGTAAGCGACAAAGATCTAATATTTTTTTTAACAACACGATTACTGTAAGCATAAAATATATAAAATTCGTATCGCGGGGTTCCTCCAATATAATCACAGCCCTGACCGGTCCATATGGGAGAGACAATGGAACTCTACGGAGAGAGTCTCGTCGCTAGGCGAACGCACGTGGCAAACGCTGAGGCGAAAAGAGTTGTTCTAAACTTAATAATAAAGATATATACGCTATTAACTCTATTGCATCTTAAGTGTAATGTTAACCACCGAGAGGAATTTACATGGCGCAGCTGATGGGGATAATTCACATAAGCAACGCGTTGTTCTATTCAACGGGTTAAATTAGCGCAATAAAATTTCCCATACGCTATATGCAGACTCAATCTGCAGCGTAAAAGCATTTGATGCTTCGAAGTTAACCTCAACTTCAGTGTCAGTAAATAAGTGAGTATACTAATTTCAATCCTTCGTCAGCTTGAAAAGGAAATGACAAGGTCCAGGGATAAGCAATTAGTTGTTACACTGATCTGAGAGATTTGAAACTTGCAATTAAAGTAAATAAGTCTAAAAAGCGGTATCTATGGAGCAGCAAGGAAAATAAAAAATATTATCAACGACTGAACCGGAGAATCCAAATTCGTAATCCCTCTAAGGGGAAGAAAGTGATAAAAAATGTATCGCGGAAGTGGGCTGTAGCGATAAAGACAGGTGTATAGAATGCCGAGAGAATTATCACCGGAAGCGTAGTGAAGTCTTCATAGAGATTCCATTATGCCTCTTACAATCCCGTTATCACTACTGCGCAACGTGTATCTAAAAAATTCCTTACGATATTCCAATTCCAGAGCCATATAAAATGTGTTTTCGCGTACGTAATGCTCCCACCAAAGCATAATTCTTCATTCGAAAGAGGGATACTTAAGTCAAAACTTTTTACTGAGTCATGTTCACAAGTTTTACGCTATTTTACGTTTGGAAACCGTATGCAAAGGCTCAACTTTTCTTAAGCTTACCTATAGAACAAATTCTTTTCTACATATACGGAGTCGCTAAAAATAATCCTCAAGTAGATAGAAACAAATATAGCAATGACAACTCGACAATTTCTAATGCTTCCAGATTATCAAGATCAAAAAGACATTTAATTGTGGGTAGGGTGCGGGCCACGACCCTCCTCACAGACGTAAAAAACAACGAAGGGATTCGAGGGAATATAACTCAACCTATTCACCGCTTAACCCTCCGAGCTTTAAACTTGTGTACCGTGGTATACGAAATGCTATTCAGAATTCAGAAGTCGGCTGCAGGCGTTTTCTTCCTGCGTCATTAATACCCGCCACCGGGACCCTTCAATTCGACACCAGCTTTACGACACTAACGTCGAGAAGGCCAACCCATATATACCCTTCGAAAAAATATATTAAACCCTCTTGTCCTCCCGGCGATACTCTTGTAGTACCCGCGCAAAATTCTATTCACGGTACCTCGTGACGTCTACATGCGACGAAAAGACTTGCTTCGTGCGCGCGATGAAAAGACTCGTCTCTATTCTCGACACCAGTGAAAAGACCGCGTTTTAATCTATTTATCCTTTTTTACCACGAATGAAGGATAAAGTGATTTGTGAGCAGTGAGAAGACGTACGTGAATATCCTCGATAAAAAGTTTTCTCAATACAAACTGCAGATTGCGCTTTATAGAGTAAAAAATATGCTAATCAACGATAGATAAAGAATCAACGAGTCTATTATAAAGTCAGAAAAGCTTTAAAAATTTTATCGAAAAATTGATCGTTTAATAAATATGTTAATTAATTATTTGTGTACTTGATGTAATGGAGAAAATAAAAAATTGTGTGTAATTAACGAAAAGCCTAAATCTAGCAAAAAAAAATAAGATTTCAAACATCGGAAAGATTAATTACTTGGTGTGATCAACTTAAAGTACACGCGGATTTTAAAGAAAAGTAAGAAGAAGTTTGAAAACATTTTTTATGACAAATAAAACAAGACGTGGAAATTTGAAATTTTCACATTGCTTCCTCGTGATTGTCGTCATAAATAAAAATTTAACAAAATTGAAAATTTGGTAAAATTGCAAATATCATTAAGTTTCTCCTTTTAAACACTTCAATCGATTCTCACCAAATTCATATTTTTTTCGAAAAATTACAAAATTTCCCGTTTCTATAATATCTGAACGCCTCGATCGATTCTTGCCGAACTTAATACCGAACAATGTTATTCCCTGGCCTATTCTTGTAGAAAGTTTCAACAATTACGAATAGTTAATAGTACGATAGCTAAACATTTACGAAAGATAGAAAGCGTATCTCCTTTTTGTTTTCATAATCCAAACAACCATAAATTGAGACACCCGATAGCGATTTGAGCGTAAAACTAATGGGGGTTGCGATCCGATCCGTGTGCAAAGTTTCAGGATAAATTTTGTAAGCTCATCACACACATACATACGCGCGCGCGCGCTATCATTTTTTCTAAATATGTTTTTTCGACATTTTGAAACATTTTAAGTACTTTGACATCAAAATCTCGAGGAGAATTTTTTTCGCGAAAACATAAGCAAAATGGCATATTTTGAAAACTCGTCTTACAAAATTATTTTCTTTTTGATTGATCGATTGCAAAATATTGCAGAAAGAAAGAAAAAAGTTACGGGATCGAGTGTCTATATCTTAAGTAACAGGCTTATCGCACATCGAGCGATTTTTTATCTATAAAAATTACCACTCAACCATCAATTAGAAAAATCTAGTTCTGTATTCTTTTGATGAATTAAAAAAGAATACATGTCAACAAATAAATTTCGTTCTTCTCGCGTTTTCCAAACCAGCTTTCCCCGAGTTCGTTCTAACTTGTCCCGCTACCGGGCAAGTTGCGTGAACCTGCCGATTCATTAATTATTCGTTGTCACGAATAGCACGCGCAATGTATATTCTTGAAACTTGTACATGATGTAACCAACAGGTCGTTGAGCACAATAACGGTCGTTTTATTGCCTATCATCAATTCAAGAATTTTCCTCGCTTTTACGTTTTTTTTTTTAGGAGGTCCGTCAATAAAGAAGTCTACACGGTGTATACACTTTAATTCTTTATCGCAAAGTCAAAAATACAATCTACAAGTTGTATTCTGAACTCGTAATCGCACCAAAAAAGAATAAATAATTTGCATGAACAAATATTCGTAAATCTTTGATTCTCGAATCAACTAAATCGCTCGTCCAATAAGGACATATCATTAATGAAAGAAGAGTGCCAATGGTCACGCTTCTGTGAGATCGACGCCGAAAGTGAGATCGACCGAGTTCGTCCGTCCCACAACTCACGTAATCCAACGTAACACAACGTATGCGCTTTAAAATATAAAATTGTTATAAAACTAATACAAAGCTGAAAATAGAAGATCATTTCCTAGTGAATTACAGCCAGGTTTCACAAAGTACAAAACTTACCGCGATTTTTCCTGCAAGTACGTACGTTACTCGCATCTTTTACGCGAATGACACGTCTCGTATACCGCGTACGTCGATCATGATTCATAGGATCAATACGTGCAGAGCATTGCCAAACGAAAGAATCCCGTGAAAAATTCGGGCAGAGATTTATCTAAAAATTTATTTGCAGCGATTCGATACTTAGGTATAAAGTACGCGCTGTAACTTCGGTAGTAGTTTATACTGAAATCGCAAAGCGCCTCAGCCAGAACGTGCTTACGCGCAGTGATCGCGCTGTACGGCCACGTTCAGGATCTCGTTGCTACAGCTACGGTAGTAACGCGGTACGAACTATAGCGTAGTGTGCAACTAGCTAGGTACGCGCGATGGAGAACAACAGCCTGAAGCCTCGGTTGGTTAGTTTGTGGCGGTGGTAAACTTTTGTCGAGAGCATTGTTTCGCCGTGAGGCATTAATACGTTATGGCGCAGCCAGAGCTAGTTTATTCGCGAGCGAGCGAGAGGAAAACTGAGGCGAAAGACGTTCACGATCGTATAACCCTCCTCAGATGAAACTCTCGGCTTTCCTTGCACTGCCTTACTCACACTCGGCCCTCCATCGTGCGCCACCTAGAATGAAATAAATATAGTCGTTGAAGCGCCTAGGGCCGCAGTAGAATGGCGCTTCGATAGTTAAAGGTCCTGCGTAGTTAAAGTCCAACTTTCGTCGTACTTTGTCTATCACTGGATCATGGTAGCGTGGGTGACTCGTCAACTCGGGCACCGAGCTTGACTACTTTCTGTCGCACTGCAGACCCTGAATTACTTTCTCTCACCTGACTCAAGTACAGAAAAGCTATTCCTCGCTCTCGGTCTATTAAACAAGGTAAAAGGAGACAATAATTATGAAGCTTACATAAAAAGTTATTTAACTCGTAATCCTAGGCCTTTGGTCTCGAAGTACCAATATTTTGAGGAACTTGTTAATTATTGTGTACATGTTTGTAGTCCCATAATTGGAATATAATTGAAGATAAACAAGTTTGTTAATATTGCAACAGCCACGTCCACACGGCTATTATCATATATTCGATGATTACCATAATAGTTGTAGCAATATAATAATATTTTTTAATCTCAAATCGTTTCTCAACTATGTGCCTTCCTTAAAATAACTTGTAATGAATCCTTTATAATTATTGTCTCTTTGTACTTCATTCGACAAATTAATTCATTTATGACATAGAAAATATACTGCAAGCCATAATGTTGAGGCCCAAAATTTCTTTTCTTTCATCTTTAATGTAGGCAGGAGAACCCCGCTGTGAATTTTCACTGTAGCTATAATAACGCAGAGAGAAAGAGAGAGAGAGAGAGAGCATAGAGTCCGATTGTAC
The DNA here is from genome assembly GCA_963942595.1 of Cylloceria caligata. NCBI lineage: Eukaryota > Metazoa > Arthropoda > Insecta > Hymenoptera > Ichneumonidae > Cylloceria > Cylloceria caligata. The sequence goes on along the minus strand of OZ012706.1, from coordinate 3,676,155 downwards.
ATTTTAGACGACTATAGAACATTATAACGCGCAAGGCAGTTGTACTATATGGGCGCGTTTAACGTCTGCCCATTTACTGCTGCAAACTACTTTCCTCGAGGTACGCATGAAATTTCTCGACTGCGCGCTAAACTTACAGACTTTACCAGTTCTATTCACGTCTATTTCATTCGAAATTCTACCGTTTGCATTTCTTCGCTCCGGGTGATATCGCTTTTACACTACTTTCGTATTCAGGGTAATTACAAACTACTATACCGACGCGTCCCTCGTGTTCACAGTATTGCTCGTAAAGACTGTACATCAAGAAATGGCAAACTAATACGACTACGACTATTACGCTACTATGGATTTCACGACGTTTTAAACGTAATTTAAGTGTGCTCTGTTATCGCTTTGGAGTCGAATCTTGACATTAACGCTGTGCGATAGCTGTATGCTGTTGTCTATTCAGAGTGACGGAAATCAATTACATGACAGAATACCCTCCCGACAATACCTTGCGACAAAATATCTCGCAACAAAATATTCTGAAGCCAAAGCTTTAAGTGATTTTTGTATTGAGATATTTTATCGAGAGACATTTCGTAACAAGATATTTTTGAGAGGCATACTCGGTAATGCTTCGTTATGAATTAACTTTATTCGCTATAAAGCTCCGGGAAGCTCGTGAGAGTTGCTTTTAACTACGAACACTTTGCGTCCCTTAAACGTCATTTCTTTATTTTTAGTTTAGTTTTTTTTAACGTCAACCCTCTTGCATTTTTCCTCAATAATTTAATTTTCGTTAACAACGTGCAACGAGCAGTAGCTTTCGCATAGTGTGGGTTACATGTAGCATCGTTTCGTTTGTCGTTGTCGTTAAAGTAAATCGTTGTAAATTTATAGTCCACAACCCCTAGTGTTCGACGGGAGCTATTGTCATGTATTATAGCAGATATCCCCGGTTCTAGCACCCGGGCTTGTCGCCTTTATTATTAGTCGTCCGGATTTCCCCGGGCAAACCGAGCATGGAAGAGCTCCTAGATTGGCCGTTAGCCAATTTTCTTTTTCTACTTAATTTGTTTTACCGACAAACTTGCCACCGGCTCCTCCCCATCCAACCACGCTCCTCTCTTCCGTTTCCGATCAACTACCATGGACCATGGCATGTACTATGCGGTTTCAGAAAACGGTTCGTTACTGGGTTGCCGATGAATACTATGTAGAAACAAGAAGTTCGGGATTAGATTCCTGCAAATATAAAATTTAACGAAATGGAATAGTCGCATTTTTCTAATCAATTTTTCCGTGACACAAATCTATAAGAATGTTTTTCAATGAACTTGGAAACTGTCGTAAGGTAAATTAGAACTGCGATCGGTATCCAAAACTGTAATGCTGGTTTTTTTTTTTAAAGAATGAAGAACATTCCTTCATCAAAGAACATAGGACACTGCTGCGAATCTGATAAACATAGCGGCGATATATTATCGTTTTCCCACAAATGTTCGACACTCTTGAAAAAGCAGTATTTCAATTATTGACATTATCAAGAACCAGGGATGCCGAGATGGGGTATGCGTCGCTTCACGGTAAACACAAAACCGATAAAAATATGATGGACCACTCTGGATTCCATAATTCTCGTACTCTTCGGAATATTTACTTTTATAACACTTCCCTTTGTACTTTGGGTTGCCTCATTCTTGTACATCTTCTGCTCGGAGCAAAAGGTGACCGACAATCACGATCGCTAGATTCTATGCCACGCTATATATTCAACAGTCAAGAATAGAAAGAGAGATGTGTGCAACATTTTTTGAAAACCTAATCATTTTGATCCACCGTAGCAGATGTAGTTAGCGTATAAGTTCACTCTCAGAGTTTCAAATATATTTGTCAAGAAATATACAAAGATTCCTTAAGGTTCATGGTATCGTTACATAATTATTTTCTACAAAAAGGTAATACAAGCCATTATTTACAGGTGCAGTAATAAGGAACAGAATCCAGAATAAATGAGAATTGGGACGCAATCCCATCCTTAAACAAGACAGGCGTGCTACGCGTCGGACAAATGAAAGTGCAACGGATGAGCGTTGGGAAGCCGCGTGTACGTATGAACAAAGGGACGAAACAAAGGACAATCGGTTATGATCCGCTCACCTCCCGGAAAACGGCTCTATATCTTTCCCTCGCTCGTGTTCACACTCTGAATCCTCATGCTTTTACCACTTGTTTGCTATATAAAGCTGTATTGTATATATACATTGGTGAGAGAAACTGTACGTCGTGGTGACGGTGGTGCTAACATTACTGCAATGGTGATTTTCCCTCTGTCGCGCCTTCTCTCTGCTCGGAGCACTCTCGTTTTAACTACTCGAAGTAGTAGCAGCAGCACCATCATCGCCACCACCAGTTGTACGCTAGCTCGGTTTCGTCCCTGAATTACTGGGAGCTTTCTGGCGAAACGATGAGACCTTCTATATATACCGATGAGAAAACATTTTGTCTCTCTTTCATCAGTAATAGTCTCGTAGCGGTTCTTCGTACATCTCACTCCGTCTATGTACGTTATAGGTATGTGTGTAAAGAAAAACGAGGTGGATGCGGTACTCTTTCTGTACTATTTCACCACCACCGACCTCGTTAACATATCTCGCGGATTTCTTTTGTTATTCAGGATTGAGATTGCGGACTGTCAGAAGTGAAGCGGGAATAGGGTAAAGATGGGGGGACGAGATGGAAGCGGTGCTGGAAACGAAGGAACATCCGATGGGACTCTTGAAACGAGGACTCGCGAGTACGACGATTAATCACTCATCGCTAAGGGAGCTTCCTTTTTCAGGTTTTTTTCTCATACCGTTCTTTCATTCGCTGCTACACACTCTACTCGAGCAACATGCACAACGACTTTCCTCTTGGTTCTTCTATACACGTCTATTGGAAATGACTTCAGGAAACTGTTTTTTTTTTATGAACAATTAATCGGAAACTATGATAGAAAAATTGGATTACAGAACAAAATGACTTATCATCCGATTTACATGAGAAACAATCATCGTAATATGGCTACAATATAAAACATTCGTCACGCTAATGGGAAATTCTTTCTTTTCTATAGAATTTAAATTTTGATCAATGTATTCGCGAGATCTCTGAGGTTGCATATGCGCGGATTAACTCACGGAAGGAAGGAAGGGTATACGCGAGCCGAGGTCGCGGTAAACCTAGAAGGATAGAGCGGGTTCAACGTAACGGTAAATGCAGAGGAAGCGAACGCAGTGATTCACATAGATGAGAGTTCTCGATGGCGGTATATATGAGGGATTTAGCCTTCGGGTATTAACCATGATAAACGAAGTGAGATAGAGTATGTCATAGAGCGAGAGAGATTACAGTGTTCTCAATAATTTCTCTGATATGAGGCTTATGAAGGATTCGGGGATGGAAGGAAGGTGCAACTGGCTATACGACTAGTTCCTCTTGATAGCTGGGGTAGAGGTATTTCAATTACACATCCAATCATACCCATATTGCGTTCATTGTAGCCGCAAACCAACTACCGTCGTGTAGCCTACCCAAACATAAACTCTGTAAAGAGCTTTACGCTGATAGTTATACGTCTGTCTGACTGTTTGTGTGTGCATCTGTCTCTTCTGGCTACACTATGTTCATCCATCGTTCAATTGGTTCGGCATAGAACGAGTAAAGCCAATTTGGTACAATCGGAGTGCACGCACCCTTCTCGCGATCCTTTGCATCAAGAATCAAACACATTGATGTCTGGCACGAGAAACGAGCGTAGAAAAGCGTGCAACCACGAGGGGTTCGTCAAGAGTGGAAATTCGTCGCTACCAATCTAACCACTGTTCTACCACGCGGATATTTCCTCTCTTACCACAGAGTTCGTGCCTTCTCTTGAATAGACTCTATTGCCACTGGCATTGTAATTGGCTGCCAAATGAGAGGTCGACCTCACCTAAATCTTACCAAGTAACCGGAGAATCGTGGTAAGTACGCGAACTGTTCCGAGATCAAAATGTTCGTAGTTTCTTGGGATTGAAGAAGCTCTCTCGGTATTGGAGAGTTTGGTCGTAGTGAAAGTGCGGCGTGGGGTGAAGTGCTTCAGGGCGAGTTTCGGCGATGGCTGAGATGCCACCGAGACTACCGACCGACAATAATTCTAACTGTGTAAAAAGAGAGAAAGGGTAGGAAGCTGAGTTGTGTGCGAAAAAGGGTGGATGGAAGAAGAAAGGAAGAAGAAAGGTACTATATGGATTGTATAGCCGAGAGAAACAGCGAAAAACTTTGAAAGGAAGTATTTATCGTAAGTCGGTAACGGTTGGCCAACTTTCGTACACGCGGAAAATAAATTCAAAGAGTATAAAGTGTATCGTACAATGCACGACATATACATTTAATGCATACTTCCAATAGAGAAATTGTTAGGGTACTGTCGTATTACGAATGCAAATTTCACTTTTGAATTTTCTACTTTATTTCGAATTTAGTGTCGGTCGATTCACGAACGATTTCGTTTACGATCAACGACCGTTCAGTAAATTCCGCGTAGTTTTTTCCTGTTGAAGTAACAACCAAGGATGTGATAAATAGGAGTGCCGATCAGTAAAAATATCGCTCAACTACGTAGAAATCTTACTGCAAGCGTATGCTCATACGCTAAATCTTCATTGTAAAAACTTGACTAGCAAAAATTATTTTATTGCCGTAAAACTTTATACTTACTCTCGACTGCTCGCATTGTAAAAAACGCGTTCACCCTATTTCAGTTTAACACTCGCACCTAATAACAATTACTACGGAACTCCTAATAATATGAAACGTAACACAATTTCGACAGCAAATAAACAATACGAGATAGAAGGTGACGATAACGATGACCCGAATATAATTATGGCAGCTGTATCATTACCATTCGGTCGCATAGGAATAATATTATCAAATTTTAATAACAATAACATTAAAACATATATTTCAACTCGACCGCACCCTCCATATTTATAGTATTTTTTGGGATATTGTGAAGAAAATAATTATAAAAATGTGAAAAGCAAAGTTTTTCTTATTCCTACGTATGTACAATGTTAGGTGATAGAAAATTGTAATACAAGAAGGAGAATCTGTGTGCAGATCGAAAAGTAATTGAACAACTGTCTGGCGCATCGGTAATTAGTTCCATACGTTCAAAAGTTATAGTTGGAAAAAAATTGAATCAAAGAGTATGATAGAAAGTATCGATGCTACGTACTCCGACAAAGGTTTGTGTAATCGTAGGATGAATAGCAGGAGGACTGAAGGGGAATACGAAATGATCGACTCTGTCTGTCTGTCTCGTTCTTTCAATCTTTATTTTTCATCCACTCCTCATTGCTCAGTTTTTTTTTGTACCCTTGTCGTTCCTCCTCGACATTTCTTTTTCGTTTCTGCCTCGTTTTCATCTCGCAGATCTCGCCCCAATTGTGTACGCCATCGGGGAGAGTCATTAACGAGACGATGATGGTTCAGACGCGGCTTCAAAGCTTCATAGCCAGACAGCAACGACCGATGACGAGGAGGGTTACGTCGAGGCTCACACGGCATCCAAGTCATTTCCACGATACATGGATGTAGTAGACTGAACGCTATTTCTGGTTCACCCTCGTAATAACGATTGCAGGAATATTACGAGCATCATCAGCGAAAGCACGGTCTGCCTACGTCATATACGCGTCGGTCTGTCTCGTCCGATTTCTTTTTTTTTTCTTTGTAACAAATCTTTCGGAGCGCCTGATCCGCAAATCTTGCAGTGTTAGCGTTGTATCAACTGGAGCACACCACTTCAGCATTCGCGTTTCTCTTCCATACACACAACTATCGTAAACTTTATTCTTTCTTTTTGCCCTTCGCTCCGGAAAACGACTTTTCGAATCGATCATCACGATTCTCCACAGAAACCCCTAGGACATCTCGCTACAAATCTGCAGTCGAATCAGAATCCGTCGGACTCTGATATCCTACCCAGACTGAAAAAATAAAAGAAAATGCAATTTGGAGTAGAAAAAAAGTAGACGGAGACTAAAGAGTATAATCGTGAATATCATTTTATGAGTGTGTGCGCGTTCGGGTGTTAGGTATATCCTGTACAGGTTGGCTGGTCGCAGCCGCGACGCGACACTAGGCAAATGTGAAATATGTCGTGGGGAATTATTTATTGCATGGCATATAGAGGTGCCGTGATATATAGTGAATGTATAACGTTGGCTACAAAATATTCCACGACGTTGGAAAAATATATTTTAGCTCACCCGTACGTAGAGAAGGGGGAAGTTGGAGTAGGAACTGAGAAGACAGAGAGAAATTGTAAAAGCAGAGGAGAGGCAAAGCGATAACGAAATGACGACGTTTTTCATTTCTGGGTGTCGGCCTACGGCATATCCCATATACGTTCATCCTTCTTCATATCCCTAGCGTCGTCGGGTTTTGTCCTTGCAAATAGATGTTGCCGTATTTTTTATTGTCATTTTGTTTTTATCTCGGGATCGTTAAGATTTAAGATTCGCGGGAAAAACGATTGAAGCATTAAGGTACTTTACACCTAGGGACGTATTACCAAAACAAATTGAAGCACAATCGAGTGTACCGTTTACCATCAATGATAATGAACAACAGGCTCAAAGATGACATTGGGAAAATAGATCAGAACTTGAGATAACGCACATACGAAAAGTTACTAACTCTTGATAACATTTTACCGAACACTTGTCGCTCATCTTTCGAGTATCGTCCTGTTACATGAAATGATTCCCTTTAATATCAAGAGATGCGGGAGCGTCTCAGTGCCAAGTATTTAAAAAATTAATTCCAATATTTCCTCCCAAACTATCAAGCAACTTGATGTGTTTTCGGCTATAAAGTGCATCAGAACTGTATTGACGTCTTCGTTGTAAACGTCCTGACGTTCCCTGCTCCACTGTCACAGTGAATTATACTTTCTCTCAGTTTCCCCTTCTCCCTTTTGCTCTCTGCGTGAAACCCCACTCGTTCTTTGTCTGGTGCTGGCACCCAGAAGTCAAAGGACGGAGCCACTCTCCTTTGTATCGTCGATGGTGGCGTACGATGACGCGTCGGCGCATAATTTATGGTGCTTCGCTCTTTCCATGAGGTCAGGTCCTACATTTTCACTTACATATCATAGAAACCTTGTGGAAAGAGGATGAGTGGCGGAGAAGGGAAGAGAAACGGAATCACGAGACACTGTGGTAATTCTCTGAGATAACATTCGAGATAGCGAGCTTTGCTTGCGAGAAGCACGAGATAAGCAACGCTTGCGTTCTATCGTCTTCTACATCATACGAGAAAGCACTGTTCCTTGTTTCAACTATCTTGTTCTTGCGTTCTCTTAATATTTCTCTCTTATCTCTTTAGTCTCTCTCTCTCTACTTTCCCGCTTTGCGAGACAGCCGACTTCCTTTTCACCTTTTCGCCACTTCGACACGAGAAATCGTCGTACATAACAATCATTGTAATATTTTGAATGGAAGTCGCTCAACTGTGAAGGGACATAAGGAACGCGAGAGAGGAGTTACTATGGTTTCGATGGGGTGGCTAGACAAGCGGCATCCTTGTTCCTCCTGTTCTTCTTCTTCTCCATCTTCAATTACCGGATCTCTTTTCATCGTCGCAAATGCTTCTTGAACAACAGTGAAAATTTCTCTGATGTGTTACGCAGGCGGAGCAACATATCTTCGTTTTTCCTTTTGCACATATAATAGGTTTTTCCGCAATTTCTGATGTAATGCCTACTGTATTTTCTCGATATCTTTTATTCACGAGACCTACTTAGGCACCGGCACTTTCTACGGTCGATATGCAGTGCCCAATTCCGATACGCATTGTATACTTTGAATCTTCTATCTTTATTTTTTAAGATATTGCACGTACCACAGTAAAGTATTTTTAAAAAAATCGACTAAGAGATGTTATAAAAGAGAGAATAAATCAAATTTTAATGGACCTTGAGTACATCACAATTGGAATGTATATCAAGATGGCAATCAACGTTCACTAAATTCTAAAAAAAAAATCAAGTAATTGGTATAATAAAAGAATGACGTTCCGCAACAATAGTTAAAAGGATCATAAAAGAGGAGAAAAGGCGGAAGGAAAAAATATCGTAGCATTCGAAAGTGAAGAGGGAGGGATAGATTCGAGAGATTGCGAGAAAACGAACGAGGGAACTACGGTAATGATGAACCAAATATATAGTACGTCCGTAAAAAGAAACGGCCCGAAAGGCTTCGCCACCTCTCATTATATTTCTCTGAGGTTTTCCTTCTCCGCACGGCTCTCACACCTCGCATTCTGTGGCTGGAACCGCTCGGGCTTGCGTTCAGCTTCCCCGTTCGGTTCGTTCGAAGCCCCAAGCGGATCGTGAGGCGCCGACCCGTGGGTTGTCTGCAAATGCGAGCCAGCGAGATGTAGGCTTTGCATTTTGGCTCCCTATTTTGTTCCTCGTAGAAGACCAGGGAAGAGTCACGATTTCTTTGAATGCAGGCTAAAGATTGCCCACGGTAATAATTATTGCGACCGCGCTGGCTTTTCTTTTTAAAATCACCGAGCTGTGAATAACAAACGAAAATAACAGTGGAGGGCGACGAAACGGTATTATAGGAGTGCGATTGTATTGAACAAGCCAAAATGAACCAAAAAAAAATGAAAGAGTGACAAAAGCGATATCTCAAAGGATAAAAAGGAAAAACAAAGAGAAAAAACATAGAAAGAAAAGAATAATCGAGCCGAAAAATATTCGGATATAATGAAATTATACCGCAGTGTGGTAGCTTGTGGCTAACGAGTTGTACGAGAGTCCTTTCCTGCCCGATTAAACAGCTAAAGCCCAGCGCGCATCCTTCGATAATTAATTATGTCGTTAATAAATCGTCCTCGAACGTATATTCGCCTATGTATCGCGTGCATGTATATGGGAAATTACATTTATATTAACGTCATGCACAGGAAGATATACGCCCTGGTGACTCCGGCTGGAACTAATTTGCGATAGTATTCGCAATATAAACGTCCGCCCCTCATGCGGCGAGCATGCTGCACGCCTTCACAGCCGACGAATAATTTCTGCTAAATTGCCGAGGGCTGTGCGCATACTGACAATAGTCGGCATAAGTTGTGGTGGGTTATAACGTTGACAGGAACATCAACGATGGCCCATGTGTAACTGACGAATGTGCAACGAGCAAGATGAAAAAAAATGCAATATCATAAAATGGATACAGGATGAACACAATAGAAATGGGATTCGGATTGTTCAAAACGTAAAATATTCGTTCCTTGATTCCTTTGTCGACACGCTGACCGCGTTAAAGCGTTATTCATTTTTATATTACAATAAGCGCTCATCCTCAGAGAACTTTTCCTTCTTTTTTTCGTCGCTCGACTTTTTTTTCATCGTTTGCTTGCGCGTTCGCTATTTTTGTATTTATAAACTTTATTAATATTCGTTGTTTGTATTACACATTCGTGTAGCAAATTCGTGTTTATAAAAATTTGAAAGACGATCGTAAATTGCGTGCCGAAGTTACTCACGGATCAAATATAATTCAGCAAAACTTTCCATATAACATTGAATACTTCGAAACCGTGGTTCTGACGGTCGTTAGGGACTATAACGGAGTCAATCCTTCGGTCTATACGATACTAGATGATATCGTAGAGAAATTTTTAACTCTGTGTCTGTGCTAAGGAGAAGAAAAAATATTGTTTCAAAGATCTCTTATTAATTGTTTTGTCACGGTCCGCAAGATACCGGACGGTCCATGAATGTAGCGAATCATATTTTACTATCTTACTCTAGTAAATAAGACAGCCTGGCAGGACACGATACGCAGATTTCACAGATCGTTATTTTACGTTTATTTTTAGTTGTGTAAATATTTATTGTACACCGACGCATATCGTTGTATTTTTAAAAAATCAGAATTCACAAGGAACAACGCGTCTTCAACAAACTTTATTGATGCTGCACTTGCTTTTTCTTATTTTATTCTTTTTCATCTCCTTCGCATGATTAAAATTGGTTAGCTGTCCTCTCGCCCTCGGTAGCTTCGAAGAATTTGGTATTTCCATTTATCAGCTGTCCGTCAAATATTTCGTTCTCGCCAGCAACATACGCGAGGACGAAAAAGAGCCGAACCAGAATTTTGCTTGAGAGAGGCGAGAGAGAGAGAGAGAGAGAGAGAGAGAGAGAGAGAGAGAGAGAGAGAGAGAGAGAGAGAGAGAGAGAGAGAGAGAGAGAGGGAAAAACATGTCAGCACGGAAGTTAAGTGGAGCGAGGAAATTTAATTTTCAGGATATGCAGGGCATGAAGTGTTGAGTGGAGGGTGAGTAAGAGTGGAAAACCGATAGGGGAGAGTGCATAGTTTCCCTTTCCTCCTCTCGCTATTTCCCTTGCACACCGACACCCACTCTAGAAAACTATACATACTTTTTTTTTCTTACGCGATCTTGTAAATATAGCGAACCAGCGACAATACTGTGATCAGAGAAGGAAACGTCGTAGTACGAGTCGCGAGACCATAACAGTAGTAATGATACAGGTTTGGTCAGCCATCGCGTCAAGTTGTCGCTCGCTGAAGAATGTTTATTTTTAGGGAAGGCACATACTGCAGCATAACTGTATATAAAGTATGTATAACAAGGGGAGAGGCGACAGCAGCTACTGGCATATGGAATCTGTAGAAAGTCCGTGGAAGTTGGTGATTTCCGTACTTTTCTAGGCACTCTCACTCGATCTTAGCCAAGCCGTTTGTCGAGTATCATATCTTACGACACTCGACCTGCTCTTCAACTGGTCTATAGCTCAGCAGCTTCCTGCTCCCTTCAGCTACTATGCGCTAACCTAGCTCAATATTCATTCCCTGAGAAGACCTGGCTACCGTGTCGAGCTGTAAAGGGATACGTACTATCGCTGCTGTGGAGTCATCTCCCGACAAGGGGACACTTTGTTTGCCTAGTACTCGACCATCGCTAACCCCGGTACTACAGTTCCTACTGCCTATGTCACGTTCAAGCCGTTCTGGACACTTGTCCGTTGCTGTGAGAATATATATATATGTATGCGTATGTCATATTCCGGACAATGTAGGACTCCATCTAAGTTCATTTAGCAACCTATACAGTTGCTAACTGCTAGATGCTCTATTGCCCGTTATTGCTGCGAACTAGCGAGTGTCTTCTTCCCAGCAACGTCGAAAATTTTCCATGTTTTTTGGTGTTGCCTCTTTTCGTTAAGTCAGTATACTTTCTGTTCATTCTTGAACCACTCAGGTCTCTCTCTCTCTCTCTCCTCCGTAATTTCCCCGTCGTCTTCTTGAACCTTCGCGCCAATGAACCTACGAAATATGCGCACACGTGATCTCGACTTTTACGACCTAAGCTAGATTAGGATTTATTTTAATCCTAAAGGACCGTCGCGCTTTTACCTCTTCACCGTGTTATCCGTAGTAGTTATGTGGCTCGTCCTGCTTTTCTACGTTTGTTCTCTTCTTACTTTATTTTACGTTCGTTTCAACGTTTCTCAAGATCTCCACGCTGTGGATATCCTGAGATGCTCCTGCATTTTCCACCACTACGATGTTCCTGTATTTTCCTCTCGCTCCACGGTTTGGGAACGTTGCAACACTTTTCTATCTTTCGTCTTCTCACTGGCTAGTCGCAGTCTGCAATACGTTCCGAAGGCGAGTGAATCTATCCTTTTATTCCACTGAACAGCCATCAACCTCTAACTCCAAACTCCTTCGACACTCTCGTAGGGTGGCTCTTAAATCAATTGATGCTCCTGGCACTCGTCGACTGCGTAATTGAAAGGAGAGAAAGGGTGGATAGAAAAGGTAGAACAGCTCCCGGAAAGGAGAATGAGGAAACGTTGAAGAGGTGAATGGGAGACGAAAGAGGAAAATACGAGAAGGGAAGTTTGGTCAGACTTGAGATGCCTTGGAATCCCTGAGGATGGAGTAAGCACCACGCTTTTACGCTGTGCTCGCTTGCGACCTCGCTACTGTGTACATCAAAGGATATTTCTCGCATCGTCCTCCTTTTCGACTTCTTTTTATTTCTCCTCTGAAAGAAGTGCAATTCAGCGCTGGCAAGCATCACTGTATGCCCGTAACACTACCATCAAGCGTCATGCAACACGGGACCAATAAATTTTTACAATCGCGAAAAGAAATTTCCCGATAGGTATAATGCCAGTACGATAGAAGACGATTTTTCATTGCATAAAAATAATGGTACGACAAACTTTCTTTACCGCATTCAAGTGACTTTGATATGAAACATTTACTTCTTATTTCATCCGGCTACAGAGGTATAGTCTAACTCTAATTATTTTTTTTTAAATAATCATAGACCAATGTTTGCCACTTTAAAGCTTGCCCAATAACAAAGAAAATAAGGACCCAACAAAGTCGGAACTCTGCCGGAAAGTAAAGTTACGGATATTCAACCTCTCTCCTTGGCCATATCCTAAAAAAAAAAAACATTTTTAATCGTACAGCAACGTACGGTATTGGAAAAAAAGTATATCATTGTCCCCATTGAAGTGCACTTTCATAGGACTAAAAAAAAATATATGGGCCGCACTCGAAAGGCGGCGAAAGATTTGGATAGTGGGAAGAGGGAAAAAGGATTGCTATGACGTAAAGCCACAGAGTAGAAAATATTGTCTCGCCCATTCCTACCGTCAAACTCATATTCATCTTTTTTTTTTTTACTCTCAACTGAATCTGCTTTCGCTCTCGGCGGTATACGTAGTCGCTATAGGCAGTTGTAGCGTATCTCAGCCAACCGACGCGCGTGAGAAAAAGATCAGCAACGGCGAATTTATCCCTATATTGGTATAGCATTATAAATTTATATTGCATCCGCCAACGTACACCGGCTCTTTCCAATACACCGCCGAAGCTCACACCTACGTATTCTCGCGAAAGATTCGTAGATGGGATGAATCCGGAATTCCCGGTAGAACCGGATCTCCCACCAGACTTTGGTGATTCGTTCGCACTCAACCGTCTCTTGGTAATCCCGCCTGTCGATTCTTGTGCGACAGGCGGCTATGTCATACTGCAAAATTCTTGCATACCCTGGGGACTAGCGATAACCACTAACACGTGTCAGATTTATTTAGTAGGACGTGACATTAAAACAATTTGAAATATGTTACAATGGTATTTGAGAACGAATTTTTTGACAATGGTATGAAGTTCAATTAGTCAAATGATTTTCTTTTTGTCCATTTTATAAGTGGTTATGAATATTTTGTTTATAATATTTCACCTGTCATTTTGCGTCATAAGAAGCTTATTATGTGTTCAACATTTATAGGTCCCATGCAAAATTTCGTTCTATAACAGTATGGAAGCGTTATCAAAGTGCGGTAGAACACCGGTCTTTCAACAATATTATAACTATTCGTATAGTGGTAACATGGTTGAAAACTTGCGTACGACGAAAAATTAAATTAAAACGTTAGCGGAAGTTGATGTTGACGTGAAACTAAAGTAGATCTAATGCAGAATTGACCTACATTGTATACGAAAAAGTACGTATGTGAACAATATCAACTTTCGCAAACCACCAGTCTGTATTCGTTTATCTAGTCGACTACGGGGAAAATATTATCAGTGAGACAACACCGTGTACGTACTGTCGCGGAAATAGATATCACAACATTTCGTAGTGCGATTTATAAATAAAGTTGCTTACTCATCGTTCCAATTGCGAATACTTCAGGTCGTACATGAGTGATCTAACCTTACAAAGAGCACAGCACCACGCATTAAAACATGGAGACTACATAATAAAATAATAAAATGGAAGGAACGAATGTCACAAGTCCACGTGCACGTTTCAAAGATATCGAGTTGCTTGTAATATGCAAGGACCAACGTCATCGTGCAGCATGGATCGCAAGTTCCCTGCTGTTTCTCTAAGCGGATGAACGACTGCTTTTATTCAATGCGAAAAGTTAATTCATTTCAATTTATGTTTACCTGGTATACCGGTTAATAATACTGATTTTGTAATCAAAGAAAACACGATAATTTCAAGAGAAACATCAAAAGTGCTTTATTCAAAGTAATGTCCATCGCCAGCTACACATTTCCTCCATCTTTCAGGTAATTTGTGGATACCGTCCCGATAGAACTTTTCTTATTTTCAAGCAAACCATTCGGACACCCAATTTTCCAATTCTTCCTACGTTTTGAAGTGCTGCTTGGAAAGTGCGTTCGTCATCGAACGAAACAAGTGGTAATCCGAAGGAGCAAGGTCCGGTGAATACGGCGGATGGGTTGATACTTTCCAGGCAAGATTTTTTAAATGTCCTCAACTGGTTTTGAAGTGTGCGATGGTGCGTTATCACGAAGCAAAATTACTTTGTCGTGCTTTCTGGCCCATTCTGATCGTTAACGATCGAAGCGTGATTCAAATTGATTATTTATTGTTGGTAGCGATCGATATTAACGGTTTCACTTGCCTTTAGAAGCTTATAATACACCACAACGTCCTGATCCCACCAAACGCAGAACAATGTCTTCTTTCCGAAGGGTTTTCGGTAAACCTGGACGCTCTTTGCCTTTCACATCTAAATCATTACTTTTAAAGCGTTTAAATCAGGGTTTACAAGTATCTTGAAATGGAGCATGTTTACCATAAGCTTTCCAGAGTAAACGATAACTTTCAGCAGCAATTTTCTTGAAAATAAAGTAATGAATTAAAACTTCGGGGAAATGTTCTTTTGTTGGCACATAGTTCGACATTTTTAAGCGTAAAAATATCCATGAGATTAACCACCTTCAGAAAATTTGACATATCAAGTTTTGAAGCTTGTTGTCAATACAACAAAATAGCATATTAAATCGCATTGAAAAAATTTTGAATTATCAACCGATATACCTGGTATATCCACGGGGTTTTCTCATTGCTGACTTATCGTTATTATTGTAAAATACGCCCTATTGAAACGCAGAGAGTTAAACAAAAAGAGCAAATACCTTGCGAAACGTAAGCACGGACTATGCACGAACAAGAGGTACAAGAATTCGAACAAGCAGCTAAGGTAAAATTTATAAAGGTACGGACAAACTCATTATGCATCGCACTGTGTAACGTAGTTCGTTACATTAGAAAATATATTTCTTGAGATTAAGTGGCATGCCCATACCTTCCTAAATATTAGCTTAGAGCAATTAAAAATGATGAACTGTCATGACGACAGGTTTCGTACGGTTAGGTGGCCAGTGACCAAAAGAGCGAACGCGGTTTGTCGTGAAGCACTCAACCAAATTGCAGCGAAACTATCTACTTTTTGTCTATATTTGCAAACTCTTGTTCCCGAGGTTCGCTCTTGCGAAAGTCAAACCTTTATGGACGAAAGAACATTTCAGATTTAGGAGAATCACACATAGAAGCCAGAGATATTATATTTTAGTTATTTCGAATTAACTGAGACGTAAAGGTCACATACATGAGCCCTGTTATTTTACTCTCTGCGGTAAAATGAGCATTAACTATACTAACCGTAAAATACTATCAAAGGACATTGTGTTCTGAATTAGTATGGTTGTTTGGGCATGCTTTGAAAGTTTTTACAACAATATTACCCTGGCGTCAGTCATTATACCAGTTTTGAATAAAAAATTTATAAAATAGCAACAAAAAAAAATACAATTATTACTAGCCTGTAAGACTGTTGCATCGATTCCGGAGAAAAATCTACACGATATTAAGGAGATACGGAATAATCTAGTTCACTACTGTATGTGCAAAGTTTTGTTATTATTTTTACTCGTCTATTATTTATTATTTATACTCGTTATTATTTTTCAACGTCTTTATTAGATTCTTTTTGTTTTAAATCTTGATCCTGCCAACCGCGGATGTAATACGTAGAATACTTTTAAAAACATAACCGCTGTATTCGTTGAAAGACTACCGCATTAAAAAAGCTCCCAGCTTACACCTTTCAAAGAATCTTTGACTATGCATAGTCGGAAAAGGTAAAAGAATTATTCTGTATAACATGCGAAATGAAAGAATATAAACAGGAAATAAAGGAACAAAGGAAACAGTGTGAGAGTATCTCAAAGAAACATACGTAAGAATGAAAATTAATTTGCGCGGTACAACGCTGTAAATATGAAACGTGGGTCGCCTACAAAGTTGTCAGTACTGAAGCTTGAGAATCACAACTGCGAGAGTTAACACGTATACGTGTAAGATTTTTTCTTTTTTTCAATCTCCAGGATGTCTCCTCTCAACCAGAAGTGCTGTACCAGTGTTTATTTGCACGTGCGAGAATATTATGAAAAGGCAGAGAGTAGCATCGAGGTCGAAGAGACGCGTATAACGGTGCTTCCCTTCTTTTTTCTCGTCAGCAAATCTCTATCTTTTTCGTTACAGTTTCTCAGCACGTTTTTTACCCAGCTTGAAAGGAAAAGTTAAATTTGCATGGAGCAACGTCATCAGGTAAACTATGTCTAGTCTCTTGCGAGAACTTTACCCAACATCTCTCGTGGCCTCTTTAGTTAGTTCCTGCCAGCCAAATAGCCATTTTTTTCATTCTCTTACTTTCTTCTTTATTTTTTTTTACAATAAATCCAAAAAATATTCCTATAAACTTTTAATTTTTCAGATTTTCACTGAACTAATATTGTGTTGGAAGTCGATTATACTCGAGGATAAAATGAAGTATTTGTTCCTCTCTGGTGTGATAATATGTGCAGTTAAGGTAGAAAGAACGCAGTATTTCTAGTCAAATAAGAGTTCCATAATAAAAATATAAAAATATTACTACTTCATTTTAAAAAGTCATATAATTAAATATAATTTTACAAGTGCACGAGATTGCTTGATTCTTTTATTCATGAACAGTAAAATATTTGGACAGTACGAATTTTCATTCACATTGTTTGTTCGAGAGAAAAATTTTTCATCTTAACATAACCTATATCATATATTTAAACATAGCAATTTTATTGATAAAATTTCAACAAATTGACTCTCAGATTATAGTGTAAACCTATGTTTTGAGTGTCGAGGGGTATGGCATTGATTCCGCAATTTTTATCAGTCTGTTTGTCTGCTTGTATAATTTTAATCCTTTAAGTATCCGAAACTAGTGTCACTTTTTGTCCCAATATGCGAATTACAAATAAAATCACACGATCGTACGCCTTTTCCATAAGAAACTATCTATTTAGTGTAATCATACAGCAATCTTACTAGAGTTTTTATAAACATACTGCTCAATCCATTATTTTAAGTACACAAAAACTTAAGCGATGCATCTAATAATCAAGTACGTGCTCCAATAACTTTAAGAAGCCAATGTGAATATCATTTATCATTAAGGGTTAAGAAATTTTTATAATAATAGTAAAAAATAAGCAATATTGATAGAAATTTAATAAATAATTGATTAATCATTCAGAGCTGTCCTTACATCGATTTATTCTATAAGACTGAGACATTAAATATATTTCTTCCAATTAAGTCACCAACGTGTATTTATATAAAGGATAATATTGGACCTGGATGTTGATACTGTATCCTTAAAACTTTTCTGGTAGCCTGTTCAGCCTCGTAGTCCAGAGGCTCACTGACTGCTGCATCGCACGACGGCTCGCGCGTCACGTTACTTCGCCAGCATCACCGGTAGAATTGGTAGCAGTGGTAGAAATCGTTGATTCTCCACCTTCTCGGTTACAGGCTGCACGTTCCACTTATTGGCCGCGTGCCCAGTGCACGCAATCGCCTAGATTTATGGACAGACCCTTCTCTCTTTGTCTCTCCCTCTCAGTCTCTCAGTCTCACTCTCTCTCTCTCTCTCTCTCTCTCTCTCTCTCTCTCTATCTTTTTTTCTCCGTCTCTCTGCACTTGCCAGCCGAGGGTGTGCAAGGGTTTGCGAGGGGTAGCAAGAGCGGACAAACCCCTGCTATGCTATATACCGGGACACACGAGTGAGGTTGGTTGGCGAGCAGACCGCCGACGACTCGCCACTGGGAATATCAAAGAGGAAACAATAGCTCGGGCCGGCGAGTTGTGCGGACGGCCCAGGCGGATATGGCGGTGGCGAGAAAAATTGCAAAATACTTCGGCGCAGAAACTTATTTATCGGTCCCTCTCGACGGCAACTTGATTTACGGCTTGGTGCATGCAGCACCGCTCGTCCTAAAGCGAACGTACATATATTTATAGTATACATATATATTATATACATATATATATATACCTAGGTATAAAGTTAGTTTTATTGTATAACTATATATTCGTAGCGATCGGAGCACGTCGTTTGGCTATCCTGAAAAAGAAATAAAAACAAAAAGCTAATAAAAGACAAGGCACGCGAACGAATATTGCCGAAGCTACGTTATCACTCACTTATTAATGACATTTCTTGATTTATTTGGATTAGAAGTTTTATTAATACCGTGATTAGATTCTGTAAATGACCTTGGCTAAAAATAAATTCTTAATAATTTAATGCCACGATAATATCTCAAATTATTTAAAATATGAAAGCCCAATTGTTATCCCTTAATTCACGCTCTGATTGGTCATCTCGAAGGTGGCTATAAGCAAATTGAAATTAGTGTCAAATTTGCCATAGCATCGGTTTATCGGAGGAAAAATAATATGCGCGTACCAGCTACGCCCTGCCTTCCTATAGTAGACTTTGTTTATTTCTCATTTTTTCTTGTTGTTTAACGAAACTTCTTTCATGAACGAAATTGGTATATATATTTTATCATACCAAGAACTTTGTGAGAGAAAAAAAAAAACTTTTGAGGAGAGGAACGAGAAAACAATATGAAAACGTCTTATTTTTCAGATATTTGTATAAAATAAAAAACTTTTACATTCACTCATTTCGATGTCTTTTGCTATTCGGAATAACTCAACAATACTTTCGGTAGATTGTCTGACACATGATTGTCATTAGCTATGCAAGAAAATGATGTACAGGTTAAAGACAATTTTTTTTTCTTTTCACTCACGTTATGGTACGTATAAATATCAGGGGTGGTATCTTCTTCTGTAGCCGCCTCTGAAAACAGGAATTTTATTCCAAACGCGCGAACCCTATGAGAAAGGGTGCGTAAAGGCGCAGGGGATCATTCGGTGCCCATCGAGGGTGAAAGAATGGTGGAGCGCAGAGGCGTCTGGAGGTAGCGAATGCGACTGTGGTGTCGGTGAGCTGGGCACGAGCTTCACTCGGGACAGAATATATGGGTACGAATGAAAAAAGGCGTCGTTACCGGAGGCTCATTAACGGGAACTACCCCCAAGACACCCCTAGCAACACCTTCAAACCGAAGGTACTCGCCGCACTGGCCCACTCCTCCTCTGCAAAGGGGTCGCCCTGACTGTTCTCCGGAGCATGCAAGAGGAACAGAGGTCCAATACTAATTAGCCCCGTCCCATCGGCTAGCCCCTTGAACCTTACCCTCTTCCACTCTCTGCGCATTTCGCTGTCTACTCTCGCCACCCTCTCCCTTCCTTTTCACTCTTCGTATTCTCGGGTTTTCCAGTGTCGCACCCATACCATTCCCCGCGATATACGTGCTCCGCTATTCACTATCTACTCGAGATATATTCGCGCGAACCTTCGCACCCCGCTATGCTAACCATCACTCCGGCGTCTGTACAAATCTTACTTTGTACAAAGGAAGAGACGATAAGGTTCTTTTTCCAAAACAAAAACACGAAATTGCCTTGATATCTTTTTTATGTTCTTGCAGTGCGCGGGTAGACAGGCGTCTGAATGTAAATTTCTTCTAATAGGAACGAATTTAAAAAAGGAAGGATAATGGTCGGAGTGATATTTTATTAGTTTCGGCCAAACACGCCGAGCTACATTATTCTCACAAAAATGGTGTTACGTTGAATTATTTAATTCGTATGAAGCTTATAAATATTTTCTAATGCTGAAAAATGCTACATTTCCCTTAACCTTCGGCAAAATATCACTCAAGTACGTTATAAAAAAAATGTATGAATACTTGTAGATACGGTTTATCGATATTCCGAAATTCATATCTCGACGATAGAATAAAGAAAGTGGTTCATCGTTCTCCTCGAATATTAATATATATCCAGTTGAGAAAATAGTGTTTCCCCAACACAAATCGGTGACAGTTCTCGTAGGTAGCTTGTCGTCGATGCACTGCTTCGGTAACCGGAAAGATTCCATTTTGGATTCCCCCGATGCGATTCTATAGCCTCTAGATAAAAGAGTTGGAAAAACGCTGTGCGATGGAAAGTCGTCACTCGCGAAACTTAAAGAGGGAAAGAGCGAGAATTGGAAAATATTTTCTCGGGTTGTTACGCGAAAGAGAGACGAAGAGAGGAATTTTCTGCGGTTGTCTTTCTTTTTTTTTCTCTCTCTATCTCTCTCCTTTCTTTCGTTCTTGGTGAAATTCGTTCCACCCTCTTTGGAGCCTCGGTGCGCTGGGCTGCTTATATTTCTTCGGATAAATTGCAGCGTATCCTCAGCTCGATTTCTTTCTATGTCTGTATGTCCGTCTCGCTTCTTTCCTTTGCTTCAAACTCACTTTCCACCCTTATATTTTCCCTCGCTATCTCTACCCACATCGATCACCCTTCTTCACTCTTTTCTCGTAGACCGGCAAAACCCCGGTAAACCGGCGACGACGAGGACAAGCAAGCCACGCGGTTTTCCAACGAATTAAAGGGAAATGGAGATTCCCCGAGCGAATAGCAGTGAACCTGGGTAACGGAACAGCGGGGAAAAGATGAAAAGCCCGGAGTATTTCAGAATGTTCTTTCGAGTTGACCTAAGCAGAAAATGGCAAGTCTTGAGGGAGGATGGGTACCGCTCGGTGTACGTCTGAATGCTCGACGATGAGAGCCGTACAGCACCGTGCAGCACTTTTCCTCGACCCGTCTGCTTACCACCTGGCAAATTGCGATTCACTTAGTTTATTCTTCACAGAAAAAGACAGTGTGGGTAAATACGAAAAACTCCGTGATGTGATAACCGTGCACTTAAAAATAAATATTTAACACGAGCCATCTGAATTCGGTTGACTCAATGTACATTTATTTGACCTAAATATAGTCAGCTTGAACGTAGATGACTTAATAGTATACCGGGTTTTGAATAACGTTTTTAACGTTCATGCGAACAATCTGAACGTTTACACTGAATTAACAAAAAGAATTCTAATTTAAATTCTTTATATCTGCACTCGTAACGATATAGTTATTGTCAAAACATATCCCTGTATTGAATTTAAACGAGAACACGACGTCACAAAATTTAAATAATCAAGCCAATCTTGGGAGAGTTGATTTCCGATAACCGTGCCGAATCGGTAAGAAATTAATTAGACGGACGGACTGAACTGCCGAATAACTGAGTTTATTTATCAGTCGCACTGAAAGTATCATCTTATTTAGAGAATACTAATAAAAAAATTCTCATCTCGAAATGCGCGTTCCAGGATATTAAATAAGGGGAAAGAACAAAGGGTCCGCGAGGGAGCACTTCAGTCGTTTCATCCTTTGAGATTTATTCGAGCAAACATTTCGTCCTAACCTTTTTCTCACTTCAACCCTTGCCAAACACGCCACGCATACTTATTCCATGAAAAGTAATGTTAACATTCACTTTTTTCTCTGGAAAACATCGTAGCTTGCCAGAGTTTTCGTTGTGAAGTCTTTATTTATCATTAAATACATACCCCAGCTCTCATTGCGCCATAAGTCCCCTTTTCTGAATTTGTTATGTTACAACCTTTTATCCATCCCATCCATCTCCCGACGGTTAAAAAAAAATAAACGAAACGTTAAACAAAATGAGGGAAAGATAGGAAATGCGGGGGATGCGACACTCGTCCGGCAAACGACGTGACTCCGAGTCGTGCCATGGGGCTAATTAACGAGCGGGTGAGAATTTCTCCTACCCCTTGGAAAATACGTTTAACGACCCCAGCGTCGAGCAGCGACTGGAAACTGTGCCCTTGACTCGCTATAGGGTATACGTAGGTACACACTTGAACGTAATACCAGGGTGCACCGAAAGTACATCGTGTCGGTGCAGCACACCCTTCCATACGCCGCTGAAGTGCAGGCAGGTTCGAGTCGTCGGTGAGCCTCGAGTAGCGTGGCGAGCACGTACTTCTATAATTGTTGGGGTGGCTCCGAGACAATCTTTAACGGCTGCTCATAAATTTCCTTACCGACTATACGGCCCCCACTCGTGTGATGGCAAAATTTAAAGGTTTTTTTCTGGTCAACCCGGCGGTGATTTTCATGGGATAAGCTGGCACGCAAGAGCCATCGTTGTACCATCATACGTGCTGTGCCAACAATTTCGATGATACGTTCTACGGTTAGTCACACCGAGTGTGTCTCTTGTACATTTAATCCGATACTTTAATATTAAGTTACGAAAGTGCCAATTTTTCATCATTTTCGCAAAACCGACATATATGATCAAAATTAAATTCACCGATTTCTGTGAACGTGTTTTCTTATTTTATCTTTGAAAAGAAATTGTAGCAACAATTCCATGCGATGGATTATTCGTCACGGGGTTCTTTATCATGGGGAATAGTTCCCAAATCGACATGTAACGAAATAAACTCGTAGTTTCATTTTTTTTTTTTTTTTCAATGCTATTTACAATTTTTTTTAAACAGAACTTTTACCATTTTTTATCTTCGGATTTGGGGATTTTTTTCGCACGATCAGTACCGTTACAAACAATCGATCGTACAGGTTTTCTTTTTATTGTATCGGTCTCCTCCCGAAACCATAAAGATATTACAGAGTTATACAATTGCGTGATTATCGTCGGAGATTATAATAACGAATTACATAATCATTAGCAAATTGAAGCGTAGAATTACAAAAATGTATACATCAAGCCTTCTCAAAACGACCACTGAACTATTTCAACGTTAATTATTTAAATCTCTTAACTACGCATTCTTTTCAATCTGCTTACAGGTATCCTGGATGCGTAAAAGAGATCTTCATATCCTGACATCCTCGATAATAACGTACACCGGTGACGCAAGATTTTCGGTAAAGCATCCAGAAACGAGCGATGAGTGGCGATTGACGATAGCCTTCGTGCAGCCCCGTGATGCAGGCATTTACGAGTGTCAGGTGAACACCGAACCGAAGATGAACCTGGCCTTCTCGCTCAGAGTCGAAGGTAATTCATTCAAGTTAACCGCGTTGTATTCCGTTTCTCGTCGCCTCCGTCGTTGTCTTCGTTGCCGTCTGATGTCCCCGTGATCAAACGAGACGGCGTAACTCGCGTACGATTTATCGAATTCCAATTGGTTCGATCGAGAAGCGGTCACACGAGTCCTCTCCAGCTTCTCGAACTCGACAACCCCGATAGTGCTGCTGTGTATACTCGACTCTATTCAGAAGGATAAGAACTCGAGACGCAGCTGAACGCGTGTCTCAATCTCACGACTTGTTGTCTATCCACCTCACCGTTCATTGCACCTCTGTAAATTCTTCAAGGCAAACTTTTGGTATTTAAGTTTTCTCGAAGAGCTATCCTCCTCAAGCTCACATATCCAGTCAGTGAGCTTTAAAGACTATAAACAAGAATCCCAGAGAAAAAACAAGTTAATTCGCAATGTCAATTTCTAAATGAGAAACTAATGGTGTTCAATTGATTTTCAATGGCTAGCTATCCTTAAGAGTTCTTTAATGACGTTCTATATTTTTTTTCCCTTAATATCGAATTGCAGCCAACTGCGTATTCAATTGAAAACATTAATTTTCCATCTGCAATATACCATTTCCGATAAAAATTTATTAGCCAAGAATCAGATGACAAAAGCTCACAAAGAAACTAAAACGTCTTAAGCTTGTAAAATGTACCATATTGTGAGATTAAAGTATTCGGTAATAACAAAGAAACTTTTGTACATTGCTAAACACCATGTGCTCTCAGTTGAAAAAAAGAAATATTACCATCGCGGAAAGGATATTTATTACCGCTTCGTAGCAATTTTTGTGATAAGGGCACGAAAGAACTCGATGAATTTTCACCCCAAACTGTGTCGTTTAATCACTTTCGATCTCTTAATTCAGACAATGATTACCGATATTTAGATTATAAGATCGATCATTTTTCTTCAGATGGAATGCACGATAAATATCATGAGAAATATGTAGATCGTGTCTCACCATAATTATGTAGAAAATATTATTTGTAAACTCTATCGTGTAAGACTCGAAACCATAAACAGTCGTTTAATTTACTATTGCTGCTCAGTTCCAAACTTTATATTCATCACAATTGGTTATTTTTGCAATCGTGAATATCATACCAATGTATTTCTATAAAGAGTCAAAATTCTTTGAAAATTTTCACCAAATTCAGGTTAAAAAGATGTTCATAATTCTTAATCGAAACAAGGTAATCTCTTAAAAGTGTAAACGTCAACATTACGCAACAAATATTTCCTCTTTAACGTAGATTTATTTAATAGTAGAATACGATCTGTGCCACATTTTTAATATTCGCAATTCGATATAATTAATCCTCCGTTGTCACACCCTTAAGATGCATTGTCGTTGTCACACTTGATTAAATTAACAAAATTGATTTTGTAACGACTGCCATGTAAAAACTTTTCTTCGGATTCGAACGAAAAAAATTCTGGAACATACTTTAAACATTGCAGAATATATTTTTCTTAATAATAATAACCTAAATCAAATTACATGTTCCAATAAAATTCTATGCGAAAGTATAAGAAAAACACAATAAAACAAGAATTACATCTTTTTTTTATTAATTTTTTCAGCTTAAATTTTTGAGTAATAATAAATGTGGTATTTTGAGATAAAAAGTTATCCTCTAGAGCGCGTTTACAAAACGGGATATGGGTTAGTTTGACCCCAGGTGACAATAGAGGGTTAACTCATAATCATATTCTCGGATCTCATCCATACTTCATCGCGAAGGGCGCACGGATGTTACTATGAAAGTTTACAGTAGCTGCCACCAGAGGAGTTCGAGAGTCTCGATTAACTCGATATATTTTCTCTCGTCCCGTTGCAGAGAGTGCCCCTGTCCCTGCCACAACAACGAAAGCCTTTCGCCGGACGTTCACATCAGGTTAGAATCAATTGAAATACGTAGTGCGACTACGACGTTGACGACGAGAACGGCGAGTTTGAAGGAGGGCCAAGATTATTGTTCCGACTCGTTGTGATAGCGTTTTATTACCGATGCTTCCTTTTACATAAATATCCGCTGACCATTTTTTATAAGGGAGATGAATTATCCATTAGACGATAAGCGGCAAGAAAACTTTTTGATTCGTAGTTATAATGCAGATCATTGACATTGAAATTGGCAGAGTGTGTCATTATGTAAAAAATATTATCAAAATACAAACATCGAGAAAAAGTACGATTATCAATGAATGTACTACCAACTCTTGCTCGATTCATGAATTTGTCTTCTAGCGAATTCGTTATGAATATTTATGAATTTTATTCATTATTCGATTCCTGTTGGATTCAAAACTGAAGCTGTTAAATTCACAGATTAACCTTACGCTAGCCATATTAGAGGATGATTGCCGTGCCACCATCCGTAATTCATCTCCCAAATTAAGCTCAATAACGATTGCAGCAAATTCAGCGACCCCTCGTATGCATGAATTTTTTAAGGGAATTTCGAATGACCTTCTTCTCGATATACGGGGAGACTACGGAGGTTTGACCATCTTTCCCGTGACTTTATGTCTGAGCCAATATATTGGATGCTTCTGAAAGATGTGGATGGTTAGAGGTAAGCTTGAATCAAATCTGGATCATCGTGAGCTACAAGCTAGCGCGCCAGCCAATAATCGATCGCGCTGCCTCTCGAATACGTTGTTTCCCTTGTGAGTTAGACGCATCTGTGGCTGACCGACGACACAATCTCAGGTACAGGTCGAGACAGCCAATCGGATCGATGAGAGAGCGGTGACGAGAGTGTCGAATTTAAGTCTTCTACAGAGCGAACCCCGGACAATTAGCCACTTTTAAGTCATGAACGATGTCATCATCCAAGACCATAAACGAAGGGATCACGCAGCTTCCTCTTCATCAAATCGATATCCGACAGTTTAACCGGTTTTCATCAACTAACTTCACAGCTCAGCTTTGTCCATTGTGTAAAGATCAACTGTACGTGCCCTCCGAGAGAGGAGTTTTTCATGTAACTTTATTTATAAATGGTCAAACCTCCCGTATATCCAAACAATATTTTCAGTCTTTCTCACAACGCGATTGGATTAAAGTTTCGAAAGTTCGTGACCGGAAAGCTGAGACCAATGTACATTAGCCTAATACCCGGTGTACGAGAATCCTAGATAAAATAGCAGGCATGTGTGCCATTAAGCGTGAAAGGCAGCAAAAGTGCATGGCAAATTTTATACTTCCAAAAGCTACTGTACTCCAGCACGTTCCAGCTTCTTCTTTTATATCGTTTTAATTAAGATTTAATCCCTCGCTGTAAGGCAAACTATTTTGAAACGGGTGGGAGGGTGCTGCTGGAGTATCAAGAGGTTGGCTACAACCTTCGAGTCCTCTCGACGCACACGTAAAGCCAAAGATGGCTTGGTACTCTGACACTAAGGGTATGTGTTGTTGCACTTCTACAAGAGCTGGCTTCGCCACCCCTCGGCAGTGCCCTCTTTCACCCTCGACCTCACCAAACTCATTCGACCAAGAAACTCTCATTAAAGCCTGGCACTGCGCTCTAATCTGTGTTGCAGCGGCGCAAGCGAAAATCCTGGGTTCGGAAGACGTATACGTTAAGAAGGGTAGCACTATAAGCCTCACGTGCACGGTTAACGTGCAGAGCACACCACCTAGCAGCGTAATGTGGCATCATGGTGGTGCCGTCGTGGATTTCGATAGTCCAAGGTACGTTTTAACCATACGCTTAATTCATATACTCTTGGATTATCTCACAATATAACCAATTATTATGATGCACGATTTTATTCTCTTCTCTAAACTGCCAAAAAAAATCGTACAATTTAAAAAGTACGATACAGACATTTTTTATAAAGATAACACTCATACATGACCGAGTAAAATGTCATCATGCATGACATAGCTAAATGCATTTTTGTTTCATCGTTTGATCGATTATTCTGGGTATCGTGAGATAAACTTTGCCCGCCTGTCAGCATTAATTTCATATTATTTCGAAGATTAAGAAGTAAATCAATAGAATAAAGAAAGTACTTTATGTGCATTTCCAACACCTTGGTAACTGTAGCTTATTGACGTATTATGATAAAAATAAATAAATGTAAAACATTTTGGACAGGATTTAAAAAAATCGTAACAAGTTATTACGAATTAAGCGTGAGAAAAATGCTGACGGCGAATGTAATGGCCCGATTATCGACCTCGTACCAAAATTTTATACAAAAGACAGATTATTCTGTACAAAAAATGTTATAAACGATAATATGAGAGAATGATGAAATAAGTTTCGAGGTCGGTACGATAGTATGTTTGATAATACGCAGCGTTCACCACAGGGGCGGTGTTTCCCTGGAAACCGAGAAAACTGAGAGCGGAACGACGAGCAAGCTTCTGGTGACACAAGCCAGATCGAGCGACAGCGGAAATTACACCTGCATCCCGAGCAACGCGAACCCTGCAAGCGTAATGGTCCACGTGCTGAATGGTAAGTGGCTTCTTTACCATTCTCCCAGCCGGTCTTCTGGTTCACTCACCCTGTGTGCGCACCTTCTGTGCCACTCCGGTTGAACCCTCCCTCGATATATTCTCTTCCGTGTAACCTCTTTCTGCCCATCGTCCCTAGCTACCACCTGACCTAATCTAACTCAATTCCTGGAACGTGCACACCCGGCCAATAACGACCGGTCCGACCTGATTCCCTTATTCCCAAAGTCAGTTCCAGTTATATTTTCTCTATTTATCTCCGCTTTTCATTCTCTCTCTACTTGGTGTAACTCTGGTAAAATCCACATCACCAGGATGATATTCCAAAAGGGAGAAAAATCGTATCGAGAGTTTGGTTTTCGGGTGAAATCGCAAATGATATCATTCGTTTTTTCCATCATCGACGTGACACGCCTTCCGATACGATGTAGGGGAGGCCTGATGAACTTGAAAAAATATTCTCAACGAAACAAAACTCGAAGAAAACTTTGTGACACGTTTTAGAGCGATCAACGGTCTTGAAGTATATCAAACTATAGTAAAAAAAAAATATATTACACTTCTTACAATTGTTCTACTTCATTTTTTTTCAAACTATCGTGAGAAACCCATCTAACTAATCATGGTTATTCCGCTACCGTGGCCTAGGAGCTGTAGTAGAAGCACACCAGACTGACGCGATCTGCAACTGTAGAAACGTTTGTAAAGCAACGTAGTATAGCACCGTGTAACTACGTGCGCATCGCTGGATCGGTAGTACCGCGTACGCGAGACGCCGGTAGTCTGACGTTATCGGGGCTGACCTACTTGGGATTGAAGTTCCGGCTGGAGCGCTATGCTTACCGAGTTTTCCTCGCTTCCGCACGAAGTAGAAGAGCGGTAGGACCAGGAGGAAACAGCGAGAGGAAGAACGATGGGGAGAAAATGTCGGGAAGATATTTTATTCGCTGCTAAGAATTTCCGCGAAAAAATATATGTAGTGGTATACCGCTGGTATACGTACTGTAGTTACTTTACTTGCTACCGTTGTTATCGAGAACGAAGTGAAAGACCCTGAGGGCAAACGTTTCATATATACACACAATACAAGTATTTTCATCGTTAGGATTCTTATCAGTCCTTAACCTTTACAAAAGCTATTAATATTCATTAAATGTCAACATTAATTTCGTGCATAATATCTTCCGTAATACAATGTATCGATGTATAATATTTATATAATGATTAAAAGTTAATGCGATAACATTTTTTAAACTTTCTTTTCAAAATAATATAAAAAATTAAATTATACAAAAACGTGGTGTCATTCACAATTTTTACATTTTTTTCGTAGAAATATTTTTTTTTAACCGTTCGTAGCAAAAAAAAATTGTTGTTCCTGGAAAATATTAATTATTATGTTTCAACTTTTTCTTCGTGCATAAAAGCAATTGTGGAAGAACCAAAAAAAAAGAAGGAAGTCCTGGAAGTCCCTCAAAAATGAATGGCTCCTGCACCACAGTCTTGTAAATACTTTAGTAACCTCCAAAAAGCCTTTTCTTATTTGTTCAGTTTATTCTGAAGTACATTGCGAAGATCATCAATTACAGCGATTACTTTACGTAGTAATACAACGAGGATAATTATGGTTCTGACATATATTGTGTAGAGGTTTCTGTATACGAGATACCGAGATGCACATTAATAAGCGAACGGTGAGAGCGATGGTTAGAGAAATTAACAATGAAGTGGCAAGGCTGTAGCTTTCTCTGTCTCTCTTTCTCTTATCTTCTCTTCCTTCTCCCACGCTCTCCATGCTCTGATCGGCATAATAACTTGGATGGTCGAAGCGCGTTCGTTCATCAGGTGCTTGACGTGACGTCTCGTTGGATGAAGTTGGACAATGTTGGTAGAGGATTGATGCGATACACGTACACCTGGAGCCTCAATGGTTCCAACAACCCTCACCACCACACTGTCGTCTCGTTAACCGCAAACTTGCGCTCATGTTACTCACTGATACTCGTGCACTGTATATTATAGAATGCACACATAATAACGGAAGCTGCTTTTGATCTATTACGGCAAAAGCTAAAATTATAGATATTTTCGCATCTCGTTTACCTATCATGGCCCACCCGATGTTTGAGCAAATCTTTTACGAATCAACCTACTTGATGAACTCTAACCTTGATGTCATTTCTAGATAACTTGTAGAATAAACTGGGCTGAAATAATAAAATAATATAAAATAAAATAAAAAATAGCAAAACAGTTGCTGACGTTCTGAAACAGCTTCTTCTGAAAAATACGATACGAAAAGAAGGGAAAACTGTAAAGAAGATACTTTCGTATACATCCCGTTATCCGAAACACTAGCAATCGATAACCAAGTATCAACTATTCGTCAAAATTATAAATCGGACCGAAAATGTGTGTGACGAACGTTGTCTGTCCGACCGTTGATACGCGAGATTATTAACAAGTGTGGCAACACCACATTTTGTAGCTTTCTCGGTACATTGGCAAAATGCAACTTGATCGCAATTTAATCATGGCTCAATAACTAGGAGAATGCAAGCAATCAAGAACTTCAGCAGCTGCGATAGCGTAGCCGGTGGCGAAGAGAGGAGCGCAGAGGGGGTTGGGGTTCAGTTGGCATAGTCTCAACGCTCGCATTTCGCGATCGATAGAAACACTATTTCAGATTGTTGCACAGGCGAATGCGCTTAGATATAGCATAGGGTAATACAACAATGTAGTGCACGGTTGCAAACCACTGAGCTTGATCCTGCGGGTGGACAACTCTCCCGAATTCGGAGCACAAAGTGCATATACCAAACATGTAGACACACTCTTAAGGTTGCAACCGGAATGACCGGTGCCATCTACGCAACACCTTTGTACTCAATGGTACAATACGGGTGATGCGTGTTTGCGTATATAACCATTCGACCGTTATGCCGGACTCTATTTGTATCTCGAACACGATGGTATGTTGAGGGGTGAGTCGATGAAACCTGTGAATGAAAATTAATGCGGCACAGTTCGTCTGCATAATTAATTTAAACCCAGCAGGACGTACGTTGCCACATTGGCCATCGACGTTATTTCAAACATAGCTGATTAGACTGCAAAATTGACCGCAAATTTCAATTATTTCACGATAAACCCAGTTGACCGTACGTATACGGATACGCGTAGACCGAGAGTGTCGGCGACCACCGGTAGTCCAACCACTACCGCAACCCTTGCTTTTGTCGTAGTGGACTGCGTGTACTATCCGTAACCCACACGTACGCTTCGAAGGTATTAACGCGATTACGAATTGCCTCGTGCCATTTTTCGATAACGCTTCCCGCTTCATCCTTCCGATGCTCATGCTATCCACCCTCAATTTCTATCTTTCTCCATAATACAAGAGCGAAAGCGCATAGCCCAAACGTGCGCGTAATGGCAACGTGACGCCGGATTAGATTTTCAATTCGCTCGTAAATTGCGGTCTCACTCGGTCCTTACACGCAGCATATATAGGTATGCATGCCACTGTCGTTCCCTGTTTTAAACCATAAACAAATGTATATTGTACGCATCATCCTACTTACAATGAGTAGCGGTGCATGGGCTTATGTGCTCGCGTAGAGTTGCACGTACTCGCGGTAATCGTAATGTCACCCTCGAAATTAGAGTATGAAGCGAATAAAAATAAAATACACTGGAAGTAACGTGGCATTTTTTTTTTTTTCACAATTGGCTCGTAAATGTAAGTCGTTCACTGTTAAACCAAATGCGTTTCGAAGCGTTTAATTCCGAGTCCTTTCTCTTGTCGTCACTTTTTACACATTTACAATGTGTCATTTCCCCGTACTATTATTCTTACGTAAAAGTAACACACTTTTATCGTGTAAAAAGTCAGTATGATAGAAAATAATTACGTCGCAACACATTTGGATTTACAGTCTTTTAGTCGTTAATCTTAAATGCTCAATAAATCAGTAAATCTCAATGCTTCGCCATAATGACAGTAGCCATCCTCCTTAAACTGTAAAGCATTTCACTGTGCCTCGTTTTAAACAGAATACTACTGAAACTACTGAACTCAAAATGTCAGATATTTAAGCAATGTTAAAGCCCGAAATATCTTGATTGCACGCCTCACTGCTTAGTCCGAATTATGTGAGTGGGAGCGTAACAGTTGTAAGTATATGGTGTCTTCCCTTTTCATGGCTCACCGGCAAAGCGGATAAAGATAGTAAAAACTAGCAGGGTAAGCCATATTGCTTTTTGGGGTAACGTACAATTAACATTTCGTCACTTTAACTTCGTCTCTATTAGCGTTTTTCGTCTTGGAGGAAAAAATCGCCACTAGGGCGGCGCTGGAGTTCCGCTAAGGACAAACAACGTTTGTTTTACGAATTTAAAAAGATACATATGCTATTTTTTATTTACAAAAATGAATATTACCGTACAATACTTCCGTTACGACCTTTATTTTCAAACAAAAAGGTACGATACAGAACGACAATTTAGGATAGTTTGAGGAGCATTCCTTGGTTGGCCTTATCGCTGCAGTGGCGCACCTAGCGGTATCCAAGGCAAAGTATCGAGACGAAAAACAGTTTTATTCATTAATTTTCTCAGGACTCCACTGAACTTACCACAAAGCTCTGAAAGTTTAATTGTACTCGTAAGAAAGAACTTTCGCGTTCCATTTCATCTCCCAACGATTTACCTTGCTTGTAATATCGCCAATTCCTCCTGTCTGTCTATACTGTCCGACTGTTACATGTCGAATTGAAAATCGATGTTTTCCAATCGTATGTTTCAGGCGAGCATCCTGCTGCTATGCAACACGGTGGAAGTTGCGGAGTCACACCGACAATTCTTCTTGCGACTCTCACGCTGCTCGTTGCAAATTTGCTGAGGTGAGCGAACCTACACTCTTTCGACGAGGCCTAATGGGATGTCCAGGAGCGAGCGAAGAATCTCCCGCGCGTGCGCGCGCACGGTGCACCCTCTCCCGTAGAATCACCGAGTCAACTGCGCAACGCAATGTCCAAGAGTGAGAAATTGAATAATCGATCAAAACAAACGTTTTACCTAAACAAATAAACCTAAAATGGAAACGAATATGAGCACATCGAGTACGGTATCCGATCGATCACTTACCTCGACCGCTACTAAATGGATTTGAGCAAATAAAATTTAAACAAACATACAAAAAAAAAACAGCAAGAATTCTTGTGGGACTCTGTGAGTAATATAAAGTGGACATATTTATAGCAAAGTGTGCGTTTTTCCAGAACATTTTATTGCAATTTACCGAGAACTCCACTGACGAATATCTGATGTAGAATAATTGTTAAATTCAATGAATATTAATATACTGAAAAGTGTGTGTGCTAAAAAAATGACGAACTTTATTGCACACGTTACAGAATCCTAAGAAATTTTTTTTCAATAAATTATATTAATCATAAGAATACATTGTAATACTTTTCGTAAGTCCGTATGACTGACTGTTGTGTACGCGGTTGTGTGAATATGTGTATTGGCTAACGATATCAACAAGTGAGAAAGTGCTTGACATCTAGGGGAAGAAAAAAAACACCCTGTGACATACTAAAATATACTTCAAGATTCCTTGAGAAAAGAGGAATAATTCTAAAAAAAAATTCAACCATTTCGTCGATTAGTCGTAAATATTTGGCAGCCTACGCAAACGGGGATGAACGGATTATATATACATACATATGTATATATATATACCATTTCTGTAAATACTTACATTATATTCTACCGGTAGATTATAACGGGATATCGATTACATTTATTGTACAGTCCATGGTATATCTAAACGAAGATGTCACGTTGTATTTCTTGACGACGCGAGCAAAAGTTTCTGTTTAAGCTAACGGGTGTGAAAATGCATTAACATGCACAGGGATAGACTGTACATTGGGTAAATATGTGGGATTTGGATTGCAGACAAAGAATGTTTATACGATAGGAAAATTTCCGGTGTAAAATAAATAAAATATAGGGAAAAAATGAAATCGTTTTCGATATAATAATACTACGCTTTTCGTTTCAGTCGACGTTTCATTGAAGCATTTGTGAATATCGGTTTTTCGTTCCATTTTCACTCATTCGGCCGTGACTACCGTTATTTATTCTTAAAATGAAAAAATCAAATGAAAAGTCCTGCTCGATCAAAAGAACAATCAAACTGTCATTATTATCGATGCTCGTCGTAGGAAAACAAAAATAAATGAATAAAAATTTGGAATAAAAACTCCATGCGATGTGGCGTCACGTAGCAATCGGAACTATATTAATAGATCGAAAATAAATGCATAAAATAGACGATTATATATATACGAATACGAAAATATATAAATATTTAAATACGATTTAAAAAAGTAATTATTCGTTGTATATTGAAGGAATGTTATAGTTTAACATGCGATAAATACGATTGAAAGAAAGCGAGCAGATCGTTTATCGAAGGTCCGTCATTTTTAAGAGGCTTCATCAGAATCGAAAAAGGGGAAAGATAAGATAAGAAATACGTGGCTGAATCCTGAAAGACGGCTTACTGTCCTTTGAGAAATTAGAGACTGCTACAGGATCGACGCGAGGCTCACTGTTTTGGTTCGCCTCACGATTATTTACGTATTAGTGGTGTGAATGATATAGAATTCAAGAATAAAAGAAAGCGAATAGAAAGTCACTAGCAAATCATTTCCAGAATGAGAGACTTTTGTTTCACTACTTGTATCGGGGTATCGAAAAAATCGGTTTCGGCTCGTGTGTTTTACGTCTTCGAGAAAGCGTAATCAAAATGTCTGGTATGCGTTGAGATGGGATCTCAAACTTCTCACAAATTCAACATTTGAAAAGGAAATCAAGGTGGACTCTGTAATAATTGATAATTCAATGAATAATTATTATATCATCGATCAATTATGTTCTTAATACATCGTTCTTCGCGATATCAGTTGTTAAAATAATTCATATCAGAATATTTGATTCAGAAAAAGATACGGCATGAATTATTATCTAGAGAAGATTATCATGTCTTAGTATCCAAATTTCAATAGTTGTTCTATTTAGATTTTTTTACGGGGAATGCAAACGTGAAGAGTAGATATCACTATGAGATGCAACAGCCACGCAATAGAAACAATAAAAATGTTTACCCTACAAACATTTGCAATTAATGAATTTCACAATATCACAATAAGCCGAGCACACTTTTATAAATTTGTGGTACTTTAAACGGATACCCAATGACTGATGGTTGTCAACAATTTTTAATTTGCGTTAACAAGTTTTTTTCACTCAATTCAACACATCATCTCGTTGTCTGAGTATTCCAGTTGGATCGAGTAACGATGAACGCGCAATCTTGTTCTTATTTCTGAGAACTTTGAAAGATTAGTGCGTTGAAATGAATAAAAAAAATATTACGGAGGTACGAAAGAATCGAAGCAAAAAGAAGCCATTTTCATCTTGAGTTCCCGCCCCAAGAATAACAAAGGTAGATCGCGTTTCGCTTGACAGGGAACTGTTTAATTGGTCAATTAGACGTTCATCTATCGCAGTAGAACGGAAGCAGTGAATTAAGTGTGAGCGTAAGACTTTTCTTGGCTCTTCTCGCTCTGCGAAGTTAACACGGTTAACGAGATGTTTCCAGTACATCGCTGACGTCGATCGATCAAGGCGTTAATAAGGGTTGTTTTTCTCTCTATCTCTCGATCCGTTTCCCTCTAGGTCTTTCTGGCAAAGCCCACTCGAGCACAACAGATTGACGCCATACCGTCGGCGAACGAGAAATCTTTAGAGGGAGACAAACGAAAAGAAATGGAACGGTCAAAGAAAACGAAGGTATAAGATGGTTGTCTAAGTCATTGCCCATATAGTACCACTTGAAAGGTCATCGATATAAGAAAGTGTTGTCAATAAAATTTCTTCTATTTACCTTGAGGAAATATTTTACTTGCGTAAACAGTAAAAATTCTCTACTGATCTCGACTCCATCAATAATATGACTAGTACATTCACTTTTAATACTCAACGATTTTTTAAAAAAACATTTTTTAAATGATATGTAAAGACTTTGGAAACCCTGGAAGGTAGTGTTTCTCTTACCAGGAGGTTAAAGATTTTAGAATCAATGACTGGAGCTACCTTCTTAGAGCCGGAAAGACGAAATTACTCCGCGGAGCGAAATTTAAAGAACCTTGAAAAAAATATCTTCGCCAGATGGATTATAATAACGAATTTTTTAACGCCGTCATTGAGCCAGACTGCAGATTTTTTAGTTTATATGCAACAAAAGAAGCTACCTAGTTCATCGCATTGTACATAATGAGAAAAAGGGGGGAAAATAACAGCGGTGAAACAACTACCCCGTAAGCCAAGGCGAGGTAATTGTATATCATGTCGTAGCAAGTGAAAGAACGAAAGCAAAATGAATAAAAATGTGTACGTGTGTCTGTGGGAAAACGAATTTTCGAATGAAACATGATATTATGCGTGTGGTATGACGAATAATGTGCGATCGAGAATATTGTAATGTAAAGCGAACAAAAAAATATCCCTTGACGTGACACTACTGTTTAAATAAATGTAACGATTATGAAGAGAGAGAGATGTAAAGGGAGTTCATTTCTTTCGGGCTCAACGAAAATACTGTCAAGATATAGAACAATTAATACCTTCCTGCTTCTGTCCATATATTTTCCTCTTTAGTTTTTTTTTAAGACGATTTGGCTTGTCGTTTCATTCTTTCATTTCTTTTTTTTTTGAGTTTATTCTCTTCTTCTATAAAAGTTAATGGTAAAATGAATGGCTTATCACTAGTCATTGATATACCTCTTTCTCTTTCTGTAAAATATATTTCACAAGATGCCAATAATTGCTTTACCTTCTTTACCAATGTTTTAATAATACAACAGTCGTCTTGTCATTCGAACCATTTATAATTGATCATTCAAATGATAATAAAAATTCTGTAATATGTTATAAAAAATACAATCAATTACAAGAAATTTATTACAATATACACTGCCGAAAGTGCCTGTGTTGTCTTCTCAGAGAAATTTGTGTTTTTTTTTAGGAGAAAAAATGTACAAACTCTCTTTATTTATCAATTACGCGAAGACTTACATTTTTTTCTGAAAAATCAAACATCTCCGAGATAAGTGTAGGTGAAACAAGTTTGCACCTTTAAAGTTGCCGCATTGCTGACGGCGATTCTGGCGGCGTTTCACTGAGTCTTAATAAAACTGCAACATCTATAAAGAAGTACAGCGCAAACGTCTTTGGTCGAAAGAGACTACGGTTAGATTATAAAAATGTTCTATTCTTCGAGTCGACGGAGTGTGTTCGCGTCGTCGGGGTTGAATTCCCACGAGCGTTTACGAACACGCTTAATGAGACTCCTCGACGCTGCTGCTGTTAGCTACCTCCTCGACAACTATATTGCAAAGGGCTACAACACCAACACAGCGCTACTGCATCACTGTTTTTCTACGTTGACGGACACGAGGTACGAAAGTGTGTGAGATAGGTAGGATCTCGATGCAAGAAAGAATTAATTTTATTGCACGCGAAGCAACGTGGTTTGTAATTACAAGGCGCCTCCGAGGCTTTTGCGAAACTAAGCTTGACGCGCTGCTCTGCTATCGGAGACCAAACCACTAGGGCTCGCTCTAGGCAATAATTTTCATGATTAAAAGGTATGACGTAGCATGCTTACCGGTCGAGTGCAGCTCCGTATTCAAGGAAATAATACTTAATGCACATTTTACTTGCTCTATCTCCGCTGAATTTTTTTTTCGGGTACCTTCATAAACTACAAATGGCACCATGACATGTACTGATGGACCGTGTTGAAAAAAAAAACATTTCTTCAAAGATTTCCAAACAATTTTGATTTATAAGAGCTGAGAAAATAAATTAGTTGGACACTTTTTCAGTATAATTCGTGAGTGAAAATAAATACCCTGAATTGAATCCAATTGTTTAGCAATCACTCGACTGTATATTCCAACTTTGTTGCGAAACGTACGCAGCGTGTGATAACCAGTAACGTTTGTATACGTGTATAAGTCTGGATGATAAGAAAAGGGATAAAAAGTATAAGCGCGACTCTGACGTGATGAAAAGTTGTCTAACTACTAGTGGAAAGTTGGAGAGCAGTGGAGAGAGAGAAAGAGAAAGCTTAAAATCGTTCGTCCGTTAATTGCCGTGGAGGGTAAAACAGATGTGTAACATTGTGTACTCGTCCGACTCTCTGGCTACCTCTCTGTGTTTCCTCTTTCCCTCTTTTTTCTGTGCGTTACACACTGTCCTACACATTATACGATCGAGCAGTTGAAATGTACTTGTCCATGCTGTGCGCAGTCTCTCCCGCAGCTACGCACGATCAAACGCGGATGAAACTGAAAAAAAAAGCGAGATAAAATTTTTTCAAAATTTTCGAACGTTAGCGAACCAACGATCGAAATGAATGCGTACGCATGAATCCACTGGCTAAAACAGACTGATTGCACTTTTTTCTGGGATTCCTATGCTTCAACCACTTACTCACTCCATGGTAAATTCTCATTCGCGTGTACATGCAGTCGTACTTTTACCCACACGAAACGATGAATAACCCCCCCCCCAATCCCCTCCACCCATATACAAGGGCACACAAGGATACAGAGGCATTCGGTTCCCACACATATCCTATCACCCTCGAACGCTCATTTCCACTTTCCGGGTAGGTTCATTGGCTGATAAAATATCAACCGTCCGTCCGAATCGTGTTTGTCGATATTTTACCGGTTTAATTGTTTTTCGATAGCCCGAACCTATTCCAGCTTATACGAAAACGGGCCATTTGTTCCACCAAAATTGAATTGCACCGGACAAGATGGCAAACACTCTTTATCGACGTGGAATCTCGAGCTGTACACTGCTGTTGTATGTTTATATATATGAACATACTATTTTTGTTTTATTCATTCGTTCATTCCCATTCATCCGTTTGACGAATTTTAGCTTTCCGTCGAGCAGTATAGTAGCTCCGCAGACGAAAATGGCTCGTTGGTGCTCCACTGTTGGGAGGGATATTGGATTAATTCCGAAAAACGGCTTTATTGCTTTTTTTTTTTCGTATCCGGTCGTCTACCGTGAAGTGTTGCAGCAGCTTGAACATACTGCGCCAATTTTTTTATAGATCGTATAAAACAATATACGAGAATTTTCGAGTAAACAGAGCATGAAATTTAAAGAAGTGAAAAATACATGAATAACGCTTGAGGGCGATATACAGCCGAAACAAAGTACTATAAATACCCTATTAAAAATCCAGGGTGTCATAAGTGATTGGTGTGACTTTTTGATCAGTATCGACCCGTTTGGTGTTAATTTTAACAATTTTATAACAGTTATAATCATTAGTCCTCACCTTAAAATTTACAACATATTTATGATTGGGATGAGTAGACAAAAAACAATAAATTATCAGCAATCGATACAGATTTATGCCACGAATATAATCAAAAAATGTTATTGAATTTCATTGATCTATTTTCAAGTAAAACGCGTTGAAAGTTTTGAAGTTATAATGCAAATCAAACACCGGTCATTGACACGAGTCGTTAGTGACTCGTATGAACACCGCGCGAGCGTTAATTTTAACACCATATTTTTAACAGTCTACAATCTGAAAAATTACACCAAGATTTAAAAAAGTAGTACCGACATCTATTAAATGCGATAAAGATTAATCGTTTGCCCACGCGACTATTTTTATTCTTACTAGAATATTAAATAAATTACTTGAAATTGTATACTGACTTGGACTGGTTAAAGCTTCTATAATCTCCTGTTTGATCTTCTTAAACGAATTTAAAAACTCATTTGAGAATCTGCATCAAAGGAAAATTACAATTTTTCCGTGAATTTATATAAAAATATGTTAAGAAGTTATTCTTCGCGTGAATCGATTGAGTGGTTTGTCGTTTTTTCCTTCGGCATTGAATCACTTGACGAACTTCATCGCAATCGTTACGAGAGTACAATCTTGTTTCCCCATCACAGGTATGATACAGCTCCGGATCATTCGTGCTTTTGGTAATAATTTATGACTTTTAAGCGATTCAGTCCGTGAGATTCCACTGTCACGATAATTTTATAATATTTAGATGCGAGCATGATTACAGGGAATTCGGCATTGATTCGTCTTACAATGATTCGTTGCTCGATTATTTTTCAACCAGGGAGGCTTAGACTATCTTATCAGGGACGTAGCCTCGGAAAGCGAGGGGAGTGGTTGCTTCGGGTCGCCAGAGCTCGGATGACTCCTTGTTGGAAGCTGCACATTAAAAACAAGTCCTATAAATTTAAAACTTTAAACATTTGTAGTCCGTTGAATAATATTTTCGACAAGTATAGGATTTGCAGAAACGTTTTCTCAATATGCGAAATGTCATAAATTTCGAATCAGTGCATCGATTCAGACGAAACGAAG
This sequence comes from Cylloceria caligata, assembly GCA_963942595.1. Lineage (NCBI taxonomy): Eukaryota > Metazoa > Arthropoda > Insecta > Hymenoptera > Ichneumonidae > Cylloceria > Cylloceria caligata. Next base: position 3,635,891 of record OZ012706.1, on the reverse strand, counting down.
ATCGAACGTCGGCTGATGTCTGGTACAACGGCTTACCGATAATTCTCGAATATATTGTGAGTATTCTCAGGTCCTTGAGTGAGCGAGCTGTGCTTACCAAATAAAAAAGATTGCAGCGATTTTTTTCGAATAAATTTAACGCGTCATTGAAGTACTATCATTTAATCTTTCCGAGGTCTTCTATCACCTGTTCAAATGTAATTATATTATTATTATTATTATTATTATTTTAATAACAATAATTAACAAGAAAATACTGTTATCATGACTGTTGGCTAACGCTAATTGATAATTTTATAATAATAATAATAATAATAATAAATATAAGATATATATATAATAATTACATTACGTATATATAAGAACCATCACTTTGGTTATTTATTTTTAATTTAGTAAAATATATCGACATATCAATTGGCGTTAGCCAACAGTCATGATAACAGTATTTTCTTAGACGAGAAAACTGTTTTTTTCATAAAAAATACGTTCCACGATGCGTATAATCAATACATCATGCGGTTGGATGCAGATGAATATATTTCAATCATCAAGATCTAAATGATTGAAATGTTATTGTGGTTTTCTGCAGCTATAAACTGTATTTATTTATTTATTTATTTATGATACACGATTATATCGTGTATACCAGGGGTCTCCAAACTTTCCAGCCTTAGGGCCATACTGATTACTCCAGTAAGTTCCGAGGGCCAAAACCATATTATCATTGTTGCCGGTGGTAAAAAGTGAAATAGTCCAAAATCTGTCCGCGGGCCGAATGTGGCCCGCGGGCCGTAGTTTGGAGACCCTTGGTGTATACGAATGACGTGTGTGACACGACCATCACGCATATCGCATTTTGTTACGCCTCAATCTGATTACTAGAATCGGAGATATAGTATCTTAAAAAATATCTTAAAAATATAACAATCGAGATATCACTCTTTGAACGTTAACAATCGTTTTTTGAACGAACCCTCCAGTGTTTCTACATTATGGCTGAGCACCAGAACTACTAACCTTGAAGTATAGACGCTTAATTGATACGTCAATTGCATCCTGCACAAGACAGATTATTTGATTTTTTTTTTTAAACGTCGAATTATCACAGTTTTTTATCGCTAATTATCGTAATATTCAACAATAAATACAGCAGTGAGTTGCAATGTCGAGGATACGAGATATAACAAAATAATACAATGCATACGCAGTAATACGCAATACATTGTTATAAATTGTCGTGCTTATCATTTATTCGACACAATAAGGATTTATAAATGTACAAACCAAGAGCCGTTCAGCTATCATCGTACTCATATTTACAGCAGTCGTACTGTACTCATGTAAAAATCATCTCCAATTTTCTTATCATAACGAACAGATACCTTAGGATATAGTTACGTGTATAAATTTTTATTTAGACGTCAATTCGAATGAGGCTAAGTCACCTAAATGCAACCCTGAAGAAAAACCTAAATGTCGATCAGATCAAGATTGGAAAAACTGTGGTACATCCCTTCCACCGACGTGTGAAAGGCCAAATCCCATGATTTGCACCGAGGTAAATACGCATAAGTCATAGTAAAGTGTGACAAATATTACCAGATCGATTGAATTATCACTCAATTAATGTTACAGAGTTGCAAGGTAAATATAATAATAAGTACAAATACAAAATTTTTATTATTTTTCTTGCAGCAATGCGTAATAGGATGTCAGTGCAAGTCAGGATTGTATACGCAAGAAGATAACTCTTGTATCGAACCGTTGGATTGTTCGGATGCATGGGATTAAGGAATGATGAATTAGTTATTTCTCCATAATAAAATAAAAGTTGTAAAATTCTTGTTGCCACGAATAATAAGATTATCATGTTTACTAAGTATGTGTGACGAGTTAAAGTATATTTCATAATTTATTTATGTCTCGCATCGTACGCGCTCCAAAATCAACGAGAAATCCAGGAATAAATTTTTACCGATGATATATTTCTTACATTTATATCAATATGGAAGATATCTGATTCTACGGGTGAGATGGCCAACTCCATTATTCTAAACGCAGAACGAATCGCTTGACCACTTGTCATCGCCTTTCAGACGGGATAAGTAAATCTCTCTGTTGAGCACTTTATACGCACGCACGGGCCTCCGATAAAAAGCATTTGTATCCAGTTTCGCGGGTCAGTTCATCTTGACCGTCAAGCGCGCCTAGTTTATACACTCAGGGGCTTCATACATATCTGCATTTCCCGTCGTATAAATGTAGACTCACGTTTATTTCGAAACCCAATTGACCGAGACATTGCGCATATCTCTCTGCCCAGTCCCCGGGTAATTATTACCGCGAGTTCTCGCACTTCGCCATCGACCGTGATCCGGTGAGTCGTATGAGACTCTAAAGACTCATAGCTGATTCCGAAATTGTTACAAAGTACGACAAGTTCACCGTAATTCCTTCGGCAGAATGATACGCCCCATCAACGCGAGATGTAAGCTATTGGTTTAATTATCGATAATTTATTTTGTAGAATTACCTCAGCCACGTGTCTATTGATTTGACACGTAATTTTGATCTTTTCTTCAGGACATCCGGTAACTGAATATTTTATGTCTCTGCAAATTTATCATCTCAAGACAGTCCACCGGTAAATAAATAGTAACTTAACTCTAATGCTTTTGCATGTGTTTTGAGTGCAAAAGTTCATTTTTCTGCATGTGCCAGGTTTTTTTATGCATCGTTGTTTAAAAAAGAATTGTACGGTTTGAAGTTTGAAGAAATTAGAGTGATCGACAAATACCAAATTTAATATGCTCTACATCGATATACTTTGCTTCGATCTATTTTATCCAAAGTTGTAGCCAATACCGAGAAATTACTGCGTAACAGACGTGACATATTTACTGGACTTTTACTTTTGCAAGCCTCGGTAATTGTTAATATAAAAATTAACTTATTAAATTCGTACTGAATTCGAGTTATACCGATTGTAATAAAATTTAATATATCTAGGAATATTAAATATTAATTAGATTCTGTAGACAATACGATAGTTACATTGTCGTATGCGGTCTGTCTGCTCTTTTGACGTGTCGTGTGCGTTCTACCTCAAATTTTGTAGTTTTCAGTGCTCAATTGAGCAAACCCCTGCTAAACGAGAGTATAATAAACGTAGCATACAGCAAACGAATATATAACATCGGGAAGAATATCTCATATCTCAAATTCCAGAGTATTCAATAAAACAAATTAATGAATAACATTGAATAATAATGATCGTATAAAAACAGTTTTGAATGTCGCCATATTTTTTTTCATTTTCTGTTATAATGTACACACTTTTATGATTTAATGATGCTGAAATTGCTTATGCGAGTCTTGTAAACAAAAAAAAGAACTGTATGGTCGCACTGATAATAATTAGACTTCGACTTGATAGATGAAAATTGGACACATCGGGTTGCGGATAAATAAATTATTTTAAATTATGTGCTAATTTCGATCGATTCAAACTTCTGTAGTCTCCTGTTTCATATCCTTGAACCGATAAAAAACTAATTCGTGAATTTGCGACAAGCATAAGTTGCTACTTGTCCGGGTCATTTGTATAAAAATATATAAAGAAGTCATTCGTTGCACGAATTGTTTTTTTCCTTCGGCCCCGAGTCCCTCGACGAGCTTTATCACAAAAAGATATCAGAACTTACCTTCGTGAATTTAAAGACGAATTACAAAACTATTAAATTACGACGAATACAATACCTATTGGTATAGAATAAAAAATAATTTGCAAATTTACTACATTATTTATTAAAATGCTGATTATAAACTATTTTATAATTTTATATCAGAGTCGCTCGATAATTAGGATTAACAAGATTCGTTTAATTCACTAGAGTCGTTAGATTCACTAGATTCACTGAAGTCACTAAAATCGTGAAATTTGTGGAATTTGTGGAATTTGTGGAATTTGCGAAATTTGCGAAATTTGAGAAATTCGCGAAATTCTTCGAATTTAATAAATTCACTAGATTCGCTAGGTTCGGTAGATTTACTTGGTTTAGTAGATTTATTTGGTTCAGTAGATTTACTTGGTTGAGTAGATTTACTTGGTTCAGTAAGGTCACTTAAATAGTCAATATTGTCATATTTGCGAAATTTAAGAAATTTTTTGAATTCAAGATATTCATTAGATTCGCTAGATTCACTAGATTCACTGGATTCACTAAAGTCACTAAAATCGTGAAATTTTGGAAATTTGTGAAATTTGCGAAATTTTGGAAATTCGGAAAATTTTTTGAATACAAAAGGATCCCTAAATTTATGGAATGCACTTGATTCGCTGCAGTTTGAAGGATGAACGCACGATAAGGTATTCAGATCCCGCGAAAATCCGTCCTTGCATCGGCAGTCCTCGGGTCCGCAAGCCTGGATCACAGTTATAAAAGTTCAAATTTGCTAATTGAAGAAAAAAAAAAGCTGATTCGTTTGAGTAATAGACGGTAACTCACGTATGTGCAAGGATCCCGTTTAGGTAACCCACAAAGCTCTTCGCATACCGGGCCGCAGTGGTAAAATTCTTCATTCGGGCCACATTTCTTGTGATCTTTGTTGGCGCTTGTGAAATCTGGAGATACAGTCACAAGGGCAATTGAGTTGATAGTTGTAAAAAGGGCGTTATTCCCATAGAGATGACATGGGCTACAAAATGTGAACCGTGATGATCGAGTAACATAAAAGTATGAATCGTACCTGCCCTAAGCAACACCGCACACAGAAATAACGATCCAACGAAGCACTTCATGACATTAAGCTGCAATATCGAAAGGCTGCAGTATAAAAAGACGTTCAAGCCACTCTTTTATATGCCAAGTGACCACAAATAATATCGTACAGTGCCTAAGTACCGTTTTGTCATAATAAAGAGCAATCGCATTAATAACAACGGACTGAATGTTCGTTATCGTTATGAAACCAGGTGCCGAAAACACTTATTCAGCGTTACGCCTTTATTTTTACCGGTAAAGTTTATTGCCGGCTTCTGCTTAACACAGACGAACATTTGGTGGTACGGAGACAGTACATATGCGTCAGCCAGAGGCACGCCATCCTGAAATAACAAGCAATGTATTCTCTAAATAATTATAAATATTAAATCGTTTCAGTGACTTTCGAGTGTCAACATTCGAGTTTCGTTTCTAGTTACAAGTAGTGTCTTTTCTGTTTATAGGTGTGGAAATAATTTACATCGTGCTAGAATCTTCGTTTTCTTCCGATTACATGCTTGTTACTTCGAAAGGAAAAAGGTAAAAGAAAATTCCATCTCGTAGTACTGAGTTTCGTTCAAATATGATTTCTCTAAATGTTGTTACGTTGTATATTTTCTTCGGGAATTATATATTATTAATACTAAATCGTTATCGCCATTTAGCTAAAATAGACGCGAGAATACTTATCGGATGACATATACACATTATTCTTGTTTATAATTACGACAATGCAATCTTAAGGATTGTAGAATGTATATCAAAATAAAAATGTTATTTATAAATTTTGTTTTCAGCGGAATTGAAGTATTTATTTATCTTAATTTCAATGTCCACTTACTTACCACTCGAATGCTACGTCCATGTCGTTCTGAAACGTTGAAACGTCGCCGTAGTTCTCGTTCTCCACGAAGTTTACGTCAAAACCGACTTAACCCATGAAAAATACGAAGCAGCCATTCCGGAACTCTACGAGGCGTTCGCTTTAGTTTTAACGAGCGATAGAGTATCCCGTAGAGCAGGGGTCTCCAAACTTTCCAGCCTTAGGGCCATACTGATTACTCCAGTAAGTTCCGAGGGCCAAAACCATATTATCATTGTTGCCGGTGGTAAAAAGTGAAATAGTCCAAAATCTGTCCGCGGGCCGAATGTGGCCCGCGGGCCGTAGTTTGGAGACCCCTGCCGTAGAGTATCGAAGGATAGCATATAGCATGACATAACATAACATGAGCTGGCCAACCCAGACTTCTTAGTTTCATACAGATAATTGAAATTTAATGAAACGAGTACATTGCTGATAATGTACTCATTCCATTATGTATTCACTCATATAGGAATATAATAATTACAAATTATTCAAGAAACGGAATAATCTAGTATGCACTTTCCACAGATGCAATCCTTTTTTGTACCCTGAATAGAAAACGGTAATTTCATTTAATAATATAAATAGTAATAATGGTCAACGAAAAAGCTAGATTACGTTATTAGTAAATTTTTCCAATTGATATTCATAATTGTCCTATTTGATACATGAAGCGCGTAAAATAACATACCAATTGTATGTCACTATCTCGAATAAACAAACGTCATCGCATATTATCATCGACTCATAATTTTATGTTTCATTCAAATATATTGTTTCTTGTCACTTGTATTATAATCAAGCCGGTTTAATGCTCATAATCGGTGACACTTGTAGTGAACGGTTTGAGTTCGAAATAAACTGGATCAATTCACTTTTGTATCACGTTTCTGATGAGTGTGAGTGAGAGGAAAAGATGTGCCCTTCCGCTCGTTTTTTTTTACTGCGCTTTGTTCCACTAACAGACACAAAAGAGCTGTGCGTCACAATGAAAATTGAGGGTTAGGATCGAGCGTGAGCACGACGATGAAAGTGGCGCAGCGCGATGACGAGTGGTACTACTTCTAAGTTTGTTCTAAGGATTATTCCATAGAATTAGTATGTAGACTGACCGACCCGTATGCTCAGAATACCTTCGACATGGCCCCATACCTCTTTGGCATTCGCGCGTGCTTAAGATAAATGAATCGCGTTGACGGTATGAGATCATAATACCATGGATCGCTTAAGGTATACCTCTCAAGGGTACTAGGTGCATAAACTGTGACGCTGCATGAATAAACAAGATAAGATTTCACTGTTTACTTCCTTAGTCCTAAAGATCAATTGTAGCAGAGAAATTTCCATTACAGTTTTGTTTTTTACCAATCGACAGGCATCGCATGCCTGTCGATTCATCTTCAAGATGAATGCAGTATTCACTTGTAGTCAACTAACACGAATTTGCTCATTTACTAAATTATTTATTCAAATATTGATTATAAACCATTTTATAATTATTCATTGGAATCGCCTAATTAATACGACTAACAAGATTTACTAGATTCTACTAGTCAACTAACACAAATTTGCTCATTTACTAAATTTTTTATTCAAATGTTGATTATAAACCATTTTATAATTATTCATTGGAATCGCCCAATTAATACGACTAACAAGATTTACTAGATTCACTAGATTTACCAGATTTACTAGATTAACCAGATTTATTAGATTTACCAGATTCATTAGATTTACCAGATTCATTAGATTTACTAGATTTACCAGATTCATTAGATTTACCAGATTTACTAGAATTACCTGATTCATTAGATTCACTGGATTTACTAGATTTGCCAGATTCGCTAGATTTACTAGATTTGCCAGATTCGCTAGATTTACTAGATTTACCAGATTCACTAGATTCACTAGATTCACTAGATTCACCAGAATCACTGGCTTCACCCGATGTGGTGCAGTCAGAAGGGCTAACGCACAATAGAGTGTTCGGATCCCGCCAAAATCCTTCCTTGCATCGGCAACCCGCCAATTCGCAAAACTAGAACACATGCATGGAAACACATATTTGTTAACTAAAGAACAAAACTAATTAATTTTTAGTAATAGACGATAACTCACGTATGAACAAAGTTCTGGTTTAGGTATCCCGCAAGTCGTTTCGCATACCGGGCCACAGGGGAATAGTTCTTCATTCTGACCGCAATTCACGCCATCATAGTTGGCGCTTGTGACGTCTAGAGACATAGGGATAAGGGTTCTTGAGTTCACAGTTATAAACAGTGTGTTATTCTCATAAAGATGACATATCTGCCACCTAAGGGAAACGGTGGTGATAACGTGAAAAGAATAACCGTACCTGCCCAAAGCAACAGCGCACACAGAAATAACAATCCAACGGAGTACTTCATGATATTAAGCTGCAATGTCGAAAGACAACAGTACAAAATGGCGTCTACATCATTCTTTTATATACGATGCGACAAAGAATACACCGTCGATCGCCGATGCACCATCCTATCGTAATAAAGAACAATATTCGGTATACTCACATTTCACATTAATAACAACCGCCTGACAGGTCGTTACCGTTATCAAACCAAGTGTCGAATACACAAGAATACATACGTTTGATGGCAGCACGATGACAGAACAAATGCGTCAGACGACCGTACGCCATGCTGAAATAACGGGGCAAAGTACGACTGTATTATGCTATCTTACGACGGTATATCGTGTCGTGTTATCGTGACACCATGTCAGAGTCACGTTGGTGGTAAATAATGATCCACTATGGTATACAGGTGAAGCTACAACGTAGCATCCGGTAAGTGTAGGTGACAACTCTCCGCGTTGCGCTGTCGCTGTGCAATTACTGTTTTAAAACATTTCAGACGACAATCGTAATACGATAACGCATTGATTGCGATACGGCGTGACACTGCGTCTCTCGTACTACTACTTCCAGGTATCTATTTCTGCACCGTAACGGCGATACTGGCCCGGATAGCAAACTGTGCTGTCAATATAGTGAGTGACGGCACGTGGTTTCTTCAATTTGCATGACTGACATACGCCTCAACACGGTGGGCCATGCTGTGATATTTCTATATGAGTCGTGGCAGCGGAACTTGTGCATCATCCAGTTACATGGTGCTGCCCCGTTTAAAGTTTATGGTGTTATCATTCTGCGAAAATGGCACCGTTGCGTCTATGCCTCAACACGACGTGCATCATTCAGACACGTGTTGCCACGATACGGAGCAACTGCGGTTCCACGTTTTCATAATCTAACATAGCACTAAACGCTACAAAAGGGACTCTAGGATGGTGTCACGATAATATGTCACGTTTTCCCGTCATAAGGCAGCTTAAGATGATGTAACCCCCGTCTATATCCTACTCTAGTAAAAAAACTTTATCCAACGTAAAAATATCCAATAAGATAAATCGATATAAAAATATAGGAACGTTTTAAAAAAACTCGTTTCTTAACTATCTTTTGAGCTTCTTTTCATATTTTTACCGCTTTCGTTGATTTCAATCGAATCGTCAATATGTACATCGGTAAAATGCCATTTTTTCTACGTTAAAAAATTGTTTTTGCGTGAGATTTTTTTTTAAATTTCAGTTCTATCAATAAAAATCATATAAAAACTGAGTTTAAAAATCTGATAAAATGTCACAAGTCTCAGGATACTAATACACCAACATATCCATGAGTTAAAAAATATTTGTAGGACAACTTTTTAAATAATGACCAAGGAACATGCTATTAACTAAAATTACATACATTTACCATTTATGTCTGTCTGTCAATTGTCCTGACATCCTCTTCAGGGACAATGAGAAATAATAAAAGCTTGACTGTCTAGTCAATATGAGAAAAATATAATAAATAAACAAAGTAATTATTTGACGTCATACCAAATGTATCGTATTATTTATTTTTATAGAATCGGACACCAGCGAGTTTATTTAACGGCTCCAGACACCTTTTCCATCACGCTAAGTTCGATTAAGATGATGTTAAATACTGTCAGAGATAAACAAACAAACAAACAAACCCATAATAAAATCACTTGCAGAAATGATTTTTGTTACAGGTTAAATAAATATATTATACCCATCGTTGATGGGAAATAATAATTTAATTTTCGCCATCGCAAATTCAGGAAAAACGCAATAGAAAATCGCAATAGTCTCTCTCGTATTCATCGCTTATTCAACATAACATTAAAGTATGAAAAAGTTTTCAAACGTACATTGTAATCTATATATAAGACATATAATTTAATTTTTTCCTTATACATCGGTGCATCATTTATTGTGACAATAAATAAACGTCATCTTGTAAATTAATTTCACGGTTGAGCAGCTGAAATGAGGATTGAATTAAGATAAATGATAAGACCATTAAAAATTGTTCTGTGACGAATAAAAACCTGTTAACAACATATTCCAATGAAAAGTCGTTCTTAATGATTGCTTAGTAAATCATTTTTTTGGGTTATCTTCAAGAACATCATGGGGATTGTTTCACTTTGATTGTTACTCATTGTTGCAGTGAATGCACTGTACTTATATAAAAAATATTCAACAATAACTATATCATTATTTCAGTCACATATTATTTTTATTTCTTCATAATATTCTTTCAAGAAAAACAACTAAATATGAACAAGAAGGCTATAAGAATGATATGGAAATCGAATAAGGTTTGGGGCGATTGTGCGTCAGCATGTCCAGTGATATATGATAACTTAGGCCCTAGCGAGATACCTTGGCCATTCTTTGATACTCTATTCACAATGTAGCATTTATTTCTCCATATTATAAAAATATCTGGCTGCCACAACTGCCGCCGCTGTCCAGTAGAAAAATGGAAGAGCCCTTTCCTTCTTCCGATCCCATACGCGTGGATTATTTCACAGACAGAGATTTTAATGATAAAGTCCAGAGGCAGGTATCAATGATACGGATAGAAATGAGTCCTATTCCTGGGAGTATACTTTTTATATTGGTAATATAAAAATAAATTTTTATATTATGGTAAGACTTCTGTCAATTGTCATCCAATTTTGCCCGATTCTTTCATGAATAGTTAATATCTCAATATTATTTCCTATGGATAAAGAACGTCTTCGAAATCGTCTATGAAAATGATCAATATAAATTATTAGGTATTTTCAACGATCACAATGAACACTGTGGAATATTAAATTATCGGATATTAATATTCATCAGGAATCTTTCTATTTTATAGATAAACGATTTATCATAATTGCGCTAAAGAGTGTGCTAGGAGGACTTCAATCATTCTGTCCTGAATACTCTAGAAATTCGTCGTTTGTACTATATCATGGATCGTGTATCATTCCCTCGAGCCCTGATATCTCTTACTGCAGTGAAACTCAGAGAATTATTAAATTCGTTAATATGCCTCGCTTGACCTTGGTTACCGAGTTCAAATTACGTCCACGCGAGTGAAAGCCTGTTGTACGCTTTTGTTTGGGTTATTACTATGCTTTTTAATGTTTCATTTCGCTATGGGTAATGAGAACGAGAAAAACGATGGTTGTGAAACCATAGAAAAATCGTTTACTCAGGGGAGAATGGTGTACGCCGTGCCTGAACGGAATAGGGTGCCAACTTCGACTCGCTTGTCGCTGGGTTGACACCCATGACCCGCAGATCACAGGTGCTGCTAAAGTTCTCCGGTGGAATTATAATGCAGCCCTTTTTGCGTGCCTCGCCCTCAATTCGATCGCGACAATCGTCTACCATGAACCCCTATCATGGGTCCCGATAGATGGATGGCCATTAGTCGGATGGGTGACCGCTTAGCCATGCGCTCGCTGACGCATCGAATCATGGAACGGCAGGTCATTTCACGCAGACTGCTAATTTCCTTTGGTAACACCAGTCTCTGGTGAAAGGGTCCACAATGTGTGGCACAAGTTTTTGAAAACTTCGGACGCAATCCAGAAGTAAATGGAGCTTATAAAAAGGGAAGGACTCGGTAGGTGGGAACGAATATAAAACGGATGCCTTAATAACATATAAAATGTAGAACCTTGCATATTGTTTCCATCCTATTTTTCCCTGTTTACAAAGCTACCGCTACGAGGAAGTTGTGTTAAAAATTAAGAATAATTTCGAAGCAATGTGCAAGGTTCTACTTTGTATTGTAGTTTGAAGAAAAAAAAAAAGAAAAAAAAATTAGATACGGTTTAATGAAATTTGAATAGTGAAGGTATTAAAAAACTCAAAGCACTCCAAAAACTCATTGCTTCAAAATATTTCAACGAAAATTGTAGCCAATAACGAGAATTTATTGCATAACTCAGTTAATAAATTTTCGAGAAATTAGTCAATTAATTTACGAGTTACCTTTGGTGTTTACAAATTCTCGACAATCGTGAATATAACAATTAATAATATTTTAATGCTTCTGTTTATATTCACAAAGTTTCATACAAAATGTTCCTGAATGTTATTACGTACGTGTCTAAAGTTCAAGTATGTTTCAAAAGTAAAAGATGTTACAAATGAGAAAAAATCAAGCTTCTATAAAATGCAAAGCCTTCTATCGATTTTCACTAAAATTAATATCTGATTACTCCTGAATGTTAGTTCGTTATGGTACAAAATTTTCAATCAAGTGATCAAAGTTTACGTGAGTTAGATCGCCAATGTTAATTTTTTGAATAATTCAAAATTCTATAAAATTCAAATCTTATTATCCTTATTACCTTTGCTTTACTTATATTAGAAATTCCAGGTCGATAGCTCAAGCCATTGTTGAGATACAGAAATTAGTTCATTAATTCGAATATTTCTCTCATAGTATTACTCGGGACGTTTCACACCATTTTGATTATCCTGATATCAAAATTGCGTAACAAAAGTTCATTAAAGCGCGTCCTCTATGAAAAAGTGATAAAGAAAAAAATCTATCCAACCCAAAAAGTAAATACATCGGCGAGATCTCCGATGTGAAGCGTGTTTCGTGAAGGTTCGGTTAAACTCTACCACCACCTTGTAGATTAATCGATACTCCATCCGTTTTTCCTCCCTTGTTCTTAATTTCGTTCACTCGACGTTGACGACGACGACGACATCACGAGTTCACTCGTTCCGTCCCTCATCCGCTCGCAGCGAGGTACAAAAAATAATTAAATATTCGTTCATGATCTGGAACGGGACGAGGGACAGAGCCCGGAAAATTTGGTATCATCCGTGAAATCGGCAGTTCCGCCAACGATACAACCCCCGACCCGAACTTCCATCCCGGCTTTTGCATCTACACGCTACCCACTTTTCACACGCATGAAAATAACATTTTCAGGACGACGATGACGAGCCAGTGACTATGCCCGGGCTTTGTGATGGCGCCAACGCATACCAACCCTATCGCTTTATACTCAACATTGCGGATAAACCGACCTTCAATTTGTGAGGGGTCAACTGCACAAGGGGCAACGAGTGGCGAGGAAGGGACGAAGGGATGACAGGAGCTCCAGGTTTAAATTTATAGTTGTGCCGCACTAGCCAATGTGTCCCACAAGAGCAGGAAAGCTCGGGTGCGGACAATGCAGTTTTCCAATTTTCACCCTCTGTGTATGCGCGATGGTCTCCTGGCCCATCCGATCCTGAACCGGGCAACAGCAAGCCTCCCTCCATCAGTTTGGTATGGATAGGATATATGTATCCAGTATATATGCCACCTTCTATTGAAGTACTTGCCTCGTGGCCAGGAACATCGAGAGTTCGCACTACGTCGGGGCGCGTATAGTTACCCGAACAATCATAAAGCATGTTGATTCACGGCCACTCCCAAATTTAGTGTTATTTTATTCCGGCTTTGGGAAGCCTTTCGCTCCCCTTCCTCTCGCTTAAGCGTCCCATTAACAGGCTGATAACTATTATCAATAATAACGCGCCTCTCACGCTCCCTGGAAATGTGCAAATCAACCCCCTCCCCTCCCATCCAATGTTCGAGAAGATGACTGCAGCCAGTCGGATTGTTAGTTCAGCAGCGGTACTAAATTTCACGTTCCAACGTATGCTCCTCATTTTCTGAAGATTTCCTATTCGTCTCGACGAATAACTGAGTTTCGTTAATTCCAAACATGTTTTTCGAGATCCCTTTTGGAAATATATAAATTTTTAATAAAATGCGAATCGAATACATGATAAGTGGAACAAAAAATATTAAAATAAAAACCGATGACGTTAAGTTGAAAAGCAATTGTTTTTTATCATAACGAAATTCTGTCAGTTAACTAAAACAGCTGTAACTTTTTTTTTCGGTGGAATTACGACTCCGTTCATTATTTCCTTTTATTCGCGATGAATCAAGTTTGAAAATGATGCTTGGATAATAACAAGGCTCCGCCGATTGTTCTTCAATTTTCATACAAACACGCTCTTCGGCTGTCCAGGGTAATGAAAATAATGGTGCCAAGGAAGAAGGACGAAATCTATTAAACCGGTATCGAATAAATCGAAGGCAAGAAATTACGAACAATTAGTAATCGTTGGATGGTGTTAGCGTAAAATAATTATATAGACTTTGGCGTAAAGTGTCTATGGCGCATAAAGACCTTCGTCATTCCAAGTGTACAGAAGAAATTCAACTACGAAGCTTGATGTGCCAATTCGTAACTATCATGCTTTTTAGTTCAACGACCAACTGTCTCGCTTATAATTAGTTCAGATTCTCTTTACACTGGCTCTGGCTCGTTGAAACTCAGCACCCTTCCGTCCACACAGGAGTCAGACTGCTGATCATCGAGAATGAATTATTCAGAGGATGAGCCAGTGACGCAGATTGGAGTAAAAGTTTAAAAAATATATATATATACGTATATATATATATATATATATATATATATATATATATATATATATCTGTATGAATGAATGAAAGGAGAAATAAAAAGAACTCTCGTCGTAAGCGTGCACCGCCGGTATGGTTGTAGAGAGACGAACGATTTTTCTAGTGGATAGGACGTGAGCGACAGTGCTGCATGGCAACGAGAGTCGGAGCTCTTGTCAGACAGCCACAGAATCCCAACAGAATCCTGCTCTATCTCTTTTCCTCACTGCGTGCTTATGAATAGTATTATGTATATCTTCTGTCCCAACGGATCACTCTTCCGTCTCGCGAGTACGACGAGCGTAGCAGCATCGGCAAGCTTCGGTGTTGTCGTTCAATGTGTCCCTCTTCATCCCCCATAACTCTGTCTCTCTACAGGCACCGCGACGCTCACATCCTCGCAATGAGACAACGTGTGAAATGCATCTATTAACATTTATGTAAAGCGAGTGTCCTCCACCGACCCGTGTCCGTCGGACCAGGAACGAAGGTAAAATCAGACGCCTACCAGTGATTATTTCAGACGACCCGTTGGATGTCAGTGAAAAATTAATTTTTGAAGATGTATCTCGTATCTCGCTTCGTCTTTGACCTTAACATGTTTTTATATTGCCGTATTCTTTTCGATCATATTTTAAGGTTTTTCTGATTTTTTCAGAGTTTATAATTTTACTTTTTCCAACGAAAAATGAAAACGTTATTTAGTTCATTTTTTCATCAGATTTATAATATAAAAACATAATAAATAATCAAGAAGGTTTTGTATCGGATGTTTAAAAAAAAAAAAAAAAAGATTATTCAACATAGTTATTGAGCTTTAGAATTTTTAATACAATGTTTACCGTGCCGAGAGAACATAAAACACATTTTCATATGAAGAAAAATATTGAAATAATACGAGAATTTCGTTGTTATCCTTTTTTTAATTAGTTTAAATATTATGTTTAACGAGGTACATTTATATTTTTTCTTCGGCTATCATTGGCCGAATGTTTTTTCTGGTTAAATTAATATTATAAACAGACGAGACAGATGTTTCCATTCTCTGGCTGCAAAAACATATATTTTAGTTCTACTATATATGCTTGGAAACAGAAGCATCAATTGCACGTAGTACATTTTTTAAAACTTTCATCACCAACTGTTGTTACTAGCTTGTTACTGACTCCTCATGTACTCCGTACAAGCGAGGTTCAACATATATAGACACCCTACCCTGGCAACATTTATGTAAATGCATTCGGAATATATTTACAATATTTATGCCGACATGGAGCGGGCGTCTGCGATGCCTCTGGTCATACATACATATACATATACCAGATAAATACATACCTACATTTTATAAACATAGTACAACCGGGAATAACCAAATTAGTAGTAGAGAGTCAAGGCTTTCGAGTCCTTTATTCTCTTTCTCTCGATTGATTCCACAACTCCGCCAGTCGAGTTTTCTGAAATTAATTGGAACATGCGACGTGATATGAATGCAATTAAAACTTTTAAAACACGAATATTTTCTATAAGTACCAAATATATAGAACGGAACAAATATAAAAGAAACATTTATATCACGAATCCGATTGACTACCGAGCTTTTAATTACCGCTTTGCTCACGTCAAACGCTCTATTAGCATCGAATTCTTTACACTTTTTTGTTTATCGAACTACCGAATTTATTCATTTTATCTCCGTTATTCATTATTTTATCCGTCGCACTTGCCGTTACGCGATACGTCAACGCCAGAGGAATGAGCCCACAGGGCGTAGACTTACCCTGTTTGTACTCCGACGGTTTTATTCCTTCCATCGAAAGCTTAAGAATGACTAGATGCGTCCATCACCCTGGAACCATCGTAAAACCGATGAGACCGTGAGTCAAAAGTTCCAGATAACATTTATGTAAAACAGACATTTTTGAGATAATTTAACGCATCGATAATGTTTTTGAATCTATGCGCGTCATAGTGCGATATCCGACTAACGACTCTCATCAGTTTCAATCTCTATGATTCTTGTTACCCCGCAATCTCTCGTACTTGAGCTTCAGCCGTTAAATCAGCAAAATCCATGTTTTCCATCCAGTAACTCTGTAGCAAGCACAAATATGAATTTTATTTACATAGGAAATGCATAACACACGATTGATTGTACGATTCCGTAGAACCGCAATCTGTGTTTGGTGTTTTGATCATTCCATCGATACATCTTCCTACGGTTATTTTTTTTCAAAGGATATCCGAGTGGGAACGAATTGAAATAGACAATTTTCACAATATAAAATTCTATTTATTTTATTTGTAATTTAATGTCATGCTTCGATATAAATTCATTTACACAACCAGACTCTCTATTATTTTATAAACTATATACGACGCACGTGTGATCGTTCCCAGCAGACTCCGTTGCCATACATACAAATTAACATGTGGACCAGAGCGCACAACTTAACGCTAACATTATCGTATATTTCTCTTTAATCTATATGTATACGCGTTAGACATATAGTAAGCTTATTCCCCCGACCACCGCACGGCGAGTGAACAACACCAACGAAATATACACCGTGTAAAATACTGTAGTTGCGTTAATGCAGGAAAGTTTGGCCGTTACGCCGGAGAATTAGAAGCCCAGCGAGTAGAAGCGGAAACAGTATCCGGTAGCAGTGCGTGCCTTTGCTACTGCTGTTTCCACTGCTCGTCCCGCTTCCGGAAGAAATGTAGCCAGCGTCTCGCTGCATGGCTTCCGTACGTTCTCCTGTAACATGAGACACCAAAAAATACAAGTTAAGATAGCTGTTTTTGGGTATCATAAGTTACGGAATATTATCAAAACTAATTTGTTTTACTGTTTTTATGTTTTTTTACGAAATTCGTTTGTATCGAGGGCATGAAGTCGTTTCAAAGAGAAACGTAAAGATCGTTTAACGACTGAAACGAATCAAACGTCGATGGAGAATATCGAAAACGGAAATGGTCATGCTGGAATAATCCAACTATCGCGTACCTGTACAGGAAATGAATCAACTGCTTTATGCAATTATCGCGTTAAAATCGCACGATTGCATCATAACCGTGCATGGATGGGCGTCCATGGTCTGTGATACGTGAGCGAGAGAGAGAGAGAGAGAGTGCAAGGAAGTGCGGTAAGCCTATAACCTGTACCTAGGTACACTTATACTACAGAACGATAAATATTCCATCAAAGGGTATGTCGGTAGTATTAAGCAACATGAACTGACGGTTCGATTATAGCAAAATTAGACGGAGTTAGTAACGCATCCGGTTGGTAACGCAGTCTATAGCAATGGATTCGTGAAATCGTAGAGGATCCGTACATGGTTGGTTATCTGTACTGGCAAGACTATTAAAGCTCAAAGCAAAGTGATCGAATTTAAGTTTGATTTCATTATTCGGCGCCAACCCGTCTAAAAAAAATGTGTCTATCTAGATCAACGGTGAATCTACGAACGGACGTCTATGAAGAGTCCACCAATTGGGACGATCGTAAACTAGAATATAGACTTCACGATTGTGCCCCGATCTAACGTCAGCTTGCGAAGATCAACATAGATCAACATAGATCAAGATAGATTGTGAAGTCTATATTCTAGTCTACGATCGTCCCAATTGGTGGACTCTTCATAGACGTCCGTTCGTAGATTCACCGTTGATCTAGATAGACACATTTTTTTTACACGGGAAGGGATTAATGTTTCTGTTTCCATTTTATTGAGGAGCAAAATGCAAGAAAAAACTATAAATAGAAAAAAATAGATGGGCAACGTCTATGGGTGGTGAGAGAAAAGAAAATGATAGGCTGTGTGGGTTTGTTGAAACAAATTTATTTGTTATTAGCACGCAACGGGAGTGTCAAGTAGTTAATATCGATAAGGTCCTTTTCGCTTAACTTATAATTTCTAACTATTTTGACTTGTAATTTGTAAAAAAAAAATGATTATTGGTTAGGAAGTCACTCTGTGTGTTTATTTTACTATAGTTTATTCTACATATACAAATGGTACTCTACAGCGGTCTTAAGGATACTATACCGGTCGAAATCAGAGGTTCGCAGCGTGGTTCCCACCGCGACCTAATAACGTCAGAACGATAAGTTCGTGTGTGAGGCACGTAGGCAAAGAACCGACCTATACTATCGTACATTTACATTTTACGTACTGTTCATTCTCAACGAGTAATTGCCAGGGAGCCGAGAGTTAAAATTCGTGACGTTCACCTTTTGAATATCAACGGATGAGTTGCGAGACGTTGTCACGTCAAAATATTAAAATGTAAATGTCTAACTTGCAAGGTTAGTCGTTTAGTTTGTAACATCCTCGAAGGCTATTTTGGATTTCAATTTTTCTAAATCGTACAACTCGCTTATTCGGAAATACACTTGAATGAAAACTGTGATTCCAACCTTGATTGGAACTGTCCCTAATACCGAAATCTAAAGTCGTTCAGTGGAATCGAAATTCGGTAGAGATTGAGCCAATTGAAATTATTAAAAGTACGATCTTTCGCGTCATAACAATGATTTTGCAACCGTGTAATCGTAGAGAATCTGTACACAGTTAGTTATCTGCACTGACAAGACTACGAAGGCTCAAAGCAAAGTAATCGAATTTAAGTTTGATTTGATTATCCGGCGCCGAGTGATTGATGTTTGTATATTTTCATTTTATCGAGCAGAAAAATGCTAGGAAACTATATCTAGAAAAATATTAAAATGCAAATGTTTAACTTGCAAGGTTAGTCGTTTAGTTTGGAACATCCTCAAAGGTTATTTTAGATTTCAATTTTTCCAAATCGTAAAGCTCGCTTATTCGGAAATACACTTTAACCAAAACCGTGATTACAACCATGATTGGAAATGTCTCTGATACCGAAATCTAAAGTCGTTCAGTGGAATCGAGATTCAGGAGCGATCGAGGCAATTGAAATTGTTAAAAATACGAGTTTGTCTAGGAGCTTTACTCTTTGCGCTGCGTTGGATACAACTAAAGAGGTCGACAATGCTGGTATGAATGTACGGTAGACTTTCAGCATGATCGGGTATATAGACATATACACAAGATAAGCGTAGCTCGCAAAGTAATACCGTCGAACGGTAAAGTAATTACTTCAATGTGTAACGCTTTCGAGTGCTTCGCTCGTACGGGGTATAAAGCTTGGTGGACTATAGGGAGAAAACCTTGCTGATGGTGAAGGGAAACTGGGGAGGGTGAGTCTGATAGAATTTTCCTGGGCTATCGAGTCGCCGTTGGCTTCGAAAGCTTCGAGCTTGCGAACAATGGCATAGGGAGTTGAACGTCGAAACTGTCGATTGAACTAAAGTGTCTGCAGAGCTGTACCAAAAGAAGACATAATTGCAAAAATATGAACAAAAAAACAGTGTCAATGACGTAATCGCAACTCGTGACTTTATCATAGCCTTGTAATTGGCGTTAAGTTGTTGTTGTGAAATTACTGGGCTAAAGTTACGAACGATATAGACAGAAATTATGTAATCCCATAGAATAATTGTCATCTACGTGCCCGGATAGAATTTGATCGTCGTGACGGAAAGAAAATCTGAGATATGATCACGAATTATTTATATAAAATGGTAAAATGTGTTCTGCTTACGCAATTTTTCGAGTTTAACATTCAGTGTGAATAATTATCCGTATGTTCCTCATCGAAAACCGCTTAAAATCAATAGAGCGTTATAATAATTTTTATTTAGTAGACTTGCAACTAGATTCATATTTCACTCGACGAAGATTTTTTTATAACCGATTGTTTGTTTATATCTCAGAAGAGTAAGTATATAAAAAAAAAAAAAGGCCCCATTGTACTAAATCGCTCATTTTCTACTTACTATTGGCATGTAACTCCGTCTGTACGTCTCAAACGAAAGTAGAACCATTCTTTCAAATCAGTCTACGGATCCCAAATAAGCTTTTTACTTTGATACGTTTCAGATAAAGTATCAAAAGGGCTTGGTGAATTATTGCAAGTGTCAATACTAGAATTACACATTTTTT
This sequence comes from Cylloceria caligata, assembly GCA_963942595.1. Classification (NCBI taxonomy): domain Eukaryota; kingdom Metazoa; phylum Arthropoda; class Insecta; order Hymenoptera; family Ichneumonidae; genus Cylloceria; species Cylloceria caligata. The sequence goes on along the minus strand of OZ012706.1, from coordinate 3,615,347 downwards.
ACACGAAATGTGACTGCGATTCAATGTTCCTTGGAAAAGTTATTGTGTTTTCGGACGGCAAATCCAGATAGACAAACAGACAGAACTTAATGAATCCTTTATATTCTAAGAGACTCAACACGTATAACGAAACCATAATTTGATGGTGGTCTCTTTTTGTATTGCAATACTTTCTCTTTTATCTACTTCGTAGGTGATGAGAAAATGAAAAACCAAAAGGGACAACAGGGAAGATCCTCGGAAGATTTTCACCGCCTGAGGTATCTCGACGATTTTAGGCAAAGACGCCGAGCAATAGTTGTAAATTTCCAATGATCGGTAGACACAGCTTTGAGATAATCCTAATCTTATATCAGGTATCCGCGATCATGATTTAAAAAATGTCAAAATATATTTTCTTATCGTTTTTTTAGGAACTAGCAAGCAACTTAAGCTTCAGATTTTATTAAAGTCAATTTAACATCAACTGTCTATTGAATATTCTTACAATCATTGGTTGGTTAAATTCTCCACGATCGTAAAAAGTACATTTGGATCGGGAGAAACAACTTTGCTTTAAAAATAAGCATTTTAGGAACTAATTCAAACGCTGAACAGATTAAACGCAATAATGTTGTTTACCTTGAACAACAGTTTTTCACTATTCCTATCGCTACTTTTGGTATTGATAAGCGAACTCCAGCTCAGGAGTAAGGTTTTGAAATGCAAAATCTATGGAACTGTTTAGCGATGAGATTTAATTTAGTAGAAATCAGTAGAATACTTCGCGTAAGATAGGGCATATCTCAATTGTACTGCTGCTGGCAAAGAATGACGGTAACAGTAACATAATCTTTACAATGCTAACCAGTTTGTACGTTTGGAAAATAACCGTGAATCAAAGGAGAAGTTTTCGCATCCGATGCCAACGGGACAGACTCAACGCGACTATCCGCCCTATCCTCTCGTACGAATTCAGATTCGGTAAAGAGATCTGTATATCGATATACATGACAATTGAACAGAGTATTTGGGGCAGCGGGTCTCGAGGCGTAATATAATTCTTTCCTCCCCAAAACCAAGAGAAACAAGGCAAACTCTCGGAGCACAGGGAACAAGGGTCCCAGATTCAGGGCGATAGTCGAGATTGGTGCCGGCGTAAAGTAAAAAAGAAGAAAAGAAGAAAAACGATAAAGGAGGCTATATTTGGGTGTGTCGGGTAAAGGAGAAGAGATCATGAAAAAAGAGAATGGGGCAAGAAGTTTCAGAGAGGATCTTAAAAGAAGTGTGGCGTTGGTCTGAGAAGAGTACAAGTAAGGAGGTATAAAGGAGGAAGATAAAGGAGAAGGAGATCGAGCGGAGAGGAGGTAAAACTAGGGTGGAAAGAACCACGCAAAAACTCGCTGATGGGCAATTAGGAAAATTGAATTCTCTCATAATTAACTTTCTTAATTAATAGAATCGCCGGATTGTATCTTTAATCTGGCAGGATGGTGGAAGTCGTACCGGGTTCACCCTCTTTTCTGCGTCTCCTTCAGTTTCTTTCCTAGTTTCTTTCGGCCTGGTTCTGGCAGAACTGAGACTTTACCGAGTACGCCGAGTCCCTCTGGGTGAGGTAAAGGAGAAAGGGATCGACGAAGAGAGAGGGAATGAGAAGGGTGCTCCCCAGATGTAAGGAAACGCGGCGTGGCGTCTCCAAAGCGCAGAAGAGCCGCGACTAGGCGGGATCAGGGGGGTTGCAACGACGCCAACCGGTGGAAAGGTGGCGGGGCTGGTGCTGCTTCTGCTTCTCGGGGGTTGGGAATCGTTGTAAGTTTTGATATATGCGCGACGTTATTTACGATCGCATAAGAATTAGCTCGAGCCGTCCCGCACCGAACCCGCACAGTTTAGCAAAAAGCTCGCCTAACCATGGACTGTCTGGGACTGTATCAGGGCGTGGGTTTTTGCAGCAGCACTACCACCATCACCACCACCACCACCACCACCACCACCAAACGCTGCAACTTCTCTTCCCTCTGCAAGCGGGATTCTCTTGGTTGCAATGAGCTACCGGGGCACTGTCCCCGTCGTCGACGCCGTCTACCAAGAGCACAAGGAGCACTCCAACAGTTCCTCAATGTCGTTAAAGCCCACCGTTTCAGTGAGCCGGAGTTAATGGAGATTTCTCGCCGCCCCCCCCCCCCCCCCCTTCCGGCCTATGGCCGAGCAAGGCAACATTGTGTCAACCCAATTATTATGCGATGCCCTCTCCGCAAGTGGAAAAATGATTTTTATGATAATTATGATAATCAACTACATAAAAAGAAGGAATTATATATTGCAAGAAAAAGAACCAACGAGTATTTATTTCGCGGTGTATGACATCGTTTCTATGAATATTACGACTTTATGTAGCAATATCGGAAAAATCATAAGGATGCTTCTGTATTTGCTTATGATTGTTAATTAATACTGTGATGGGATTTCGTTTCCGTTCATATTTAAAATGGATATTAAATAGATTTGAGAAGCAACAAGTTAATGCGAAATCTTGAATAACCGAATGTAACAGTAACTAATTCGGAGATTGCAACGCGCAGATTATAAACAAACGTTGTATCATTGTAAACTTTAATGTTACGCATAAATCACTCGTAACAACTTCCAATAAATTCATCAACTTTATTCCTGACAAGTTCCAATGTAGCATGTCGTAACGAAGTTTCGATTGTTCCGTTCATACGTCCAGACGTAAAAAAGTGCGTAGTTATTTGTTATTATACAGCTTTCAGTTTTTAAGTCTTAAGTAAAACTTGATACTAACATGTATGTGGTTTTTCTTTATTATGATCAGTTCTTCGTCTCTACAAGAGGTTTTTGTAAGAGCAATCAAATCTAAACCTTGTGTCGCTCATATTAGATCACACGGTCGACAGCCGTAATTCATCTTACCCAATGTATCATCTGCTATCGTACTGCAATTGTAAAAGGCCATTGTCGTTGTTTTTACTTTTGCTGTGAAATCCGCGCGTAAATTCACAATCTGTGAAACTGTGAAACGAGTCTCACTGAAGTTCTGATTTATCGTAGCGTGCTATATACCTATGGAGCACATTTGCGTATACACAATGCTGAAGGAGGGTGAACGTTGTTGGGGTGAGAGCGCGCGAGAAGAAGAACGAGCCGTTGGTGGAGGAAGAGCAGCGGTTCAACGAGAACGACGTTGCGGTCGGGGTTGGAAAAATGCGACTACGACAACTACTACGTCGCCCGACGACACTCCGCGTCGCCACGCAGTTCGAGCAATAACTTCCGAAGGAAAATTCACGATAATAGAGACCACCCTGCGAATCAAGTATGCCAGCGTACTTTCCAGTTCTATGGCATCCCTGGAGCCACGCACCTCGATCATTTGACTTACGACAATGTAATACAACTACATCTACTGCTGTTATTGTCTTCGTTAGATCTAATTCACTACATTTCTTGAATAGGCTTATCTTGCTTTAGAGTCTACCGATCACTAAAAGGGTGCTACAGAGAGTAATTCGATATTTACATCTGGTTCAAAAAAGTTGATAGAAAATAACTTAATCTTGGGCTGATTTTCTTGTAAAAAATCAATAGTTGACATCAAGATACTACCACGTCTCTTAATGCTGAGGATGGTAATTGACACATTGAATATTCTTTTAAAATTTATTTGCACTTTGATAAAAATCAAAATGTTAATACACTGTTTATAATATAATTATTTCAATAGAAAGTTTCAATGAAATCGTGACTCAATGGAATATCGTTCTCTTAATTGAATTAATTAGTACTGACAAGAAAATCAGTTTTATGTTAATGTTGTAATTTATATTTAATGGAGTTATCACATAAATATATTCATCAACTTATCTGTAGAAAATCTCCAGATTTTCATGAACGTTTCGGTCATTTAAAAGGTCTATTTTAGAGAAAAATCAGATGATCTGCCACTTTTTACTGTGACAGCACGCAAACTTCCCAATTTTACATCCCACTCGCAGTGCAGGGAATCGGGCTAACCTCGGTAACCTCATACCAACCCGTTTCGAGGGGATCAGCTAGACAAATAGCTGCGACGTGATATACAGTCCTTTCCCTTAAAATCCTTCGAAGACTTTGAAATACGCAATCTCTAAGATACCCTGGTACTCTAGGGGCAGTGGGAGAGACAGAAAGACGTCGTTAGCCACGGTTGAACAGGCTCGTTAATTTTTTTCTTGTCTCTCGCAAATCAGGGCAGGAGTGGCGGTAGACTTTCACTCTGTTCCCTCTACGTTATTCTTCGACAAGGCCTTTATCTTGTTTTTTTTTTCATGATACTTTGTCATGTTTTCCATCCTCCTTGCACACAAGTATTTCAAATGTGAAAAAAAACCCGTAACATTAACCAAATTCATTGCTAGTTATAATACCTCGAGAGCTTGGAAATGATAACTTATTGTCCAATAGTTTAGTCGTCAGGCAAAAAAATTTTAGAGAAATACCTGATTAATTTCCAAGCTCGAGGGACATTCGGCGAATTATTTGTGCGTGATATTAAATACCACGCTCCTATTGGTTAAAATTCGTGCGAAAAAGAAAGAATAAAATATATTTTTTCGAGATAAATCGCACATGTCGCCATTTAACAAACCCCAGATATTTCGTCACCATAATTTTCTTTCGTTCTAACTATGCATATTTTATTTATCATGGTGATGTGTGATTCGTTATCGCCAAGGTAAAAAAAAATTCGTTATGTGATTGAAGTTTGAAACTTCATACGACTTCTGTATATCGATAACATTGACTATACGTAGGGAAGACACGGAAGTTCAAACAAAATTGAAACATGTTCTGGTCGAAATTTTATAAATAAATGTATTCTAACGAAAAACTCTTTGGGCAAGATCTATGCGAAGAATAAAATGTAGTATTGAACAAATATCTACATAAAATGTACATCGGTATATGAATATGAACGTAATAATGTCTCACCCTCCTCGACGAGTAGGACAACCGTGTCAGCTCGTCCCTCGGTAGGTCTGCAGGTGTACTTGCCAACGTCCTGTTGAGTTACCGAGGCAAGTGTCACCACAGATACAGTCTGCGCTGCGTCCTTCTCAGTCTCGACGTTTATGCCGCCACGCGCTGCCTGTGGAATCAGAACGAGACAAGATATCTCTTATTTCCACGTGTGTCGGAAAACCGCGGAAACATGCTCGAGATAATAACTCGGGCAAGGGAAAAGGGAGGGGCTTCGGAACGAGCTCGAATGCACGCTAACTTCCATTTACCACTATTCCATGTAATATAGTGAGACAATACGTCGAGGAAAGATGAGAAACGGAGAAATAGCTTTCGAGATACTACGGCATGCTGTACATTCTGTTACCACTTCTATAGTAACGTATATGTATATAATAATATATGTAGGAGAGTATATTGTATGAGTAGTAGAACGAGTAGACTCGCCGGACTTCAATTACCTGGAATGTCAGGAGTTTGTTGTCCCGAAGCCACTGTACGCCCCTGATGGGACGAGTCTGATAGGGAGACGTTACGACGCACCTCAGGGTGATTGTCGCACCCGAAGGCACCCTTTGCTCACGGGGACCCATTATAGTGGCTACCGGTGCGGTGCTCTCATAACCTGAAATGCATACAGATATACACACATGTACTATATAATATTTTTCGTGATCCAAAGATTTCTCGTGTCACAACAACAATTTTGTCGCTCTGTCGTGCGACAATATACAAACGCGTGATACAATATGAACAATGAGTGACCGAGAGATGGAATCTGACGACAAGAATGTTAGACAATTTCATCATGGACGACCGTCACCGTCATTCGCCGTAACTCATTTACGACATGCGGATGACACATTGTTACGTGCGTAGCAACCGCACGAATTCTCGTTACACAATTTTGTTTCTGACGAGACTCTGTGGTAACAACAGTTGTCGTAGTATCTACCGATGCACACATAGGTGTAATTACATTTTACGAAAGCGTGTGCTCGTTCGATTCACGTGCCTGCCAGAGGACAGGAGAGAAGATAGAGGGTGGGAGTGCGAGAGAGGATAAGAGTGACAGTTAGAGCATCATCTCTGATTCGAAGTGGTCAGGGGACCGCATATCCTAGAATACATAGTCGATTCACGCTCGACCCAAGAGAAATACACTATCCCGTCAGGTCTCAATTAGTTGAAGTGGGATAAGCGAGTGTGGTTAATTATCGTACAAGCTAATCGGGAGTTCCATCCAATACCAATGTTTTCAGTGCTGTACGTTCAACGAGAGAATCTGTCGATCTGTTCGGATGACGACTGACGGTCGTCGATACTGGCAGTATCGATAATTGTCAATATCGCCAGTTCTCATAAACTTTAAGATATCGGACATTAAGCGAAATTTGCATAATTGGAAAGTACAAAATAGTTCCGAGCAACGACTGGATAAAAAATCAAGAGCTTATCTAAAGAGCAAAATCCTTCAATATTTCCGTGACACCGATCAACAAAATAATTCCGTACTTGATCCTATTTAAACAGGTCAGGTAATTAGGGATGGAGTGAAATAAAATCGATGAGATTGACAATTGCCTCGATTATCGGTAAATTCTGAACGTCAATGTTTACACACAAATGTATTATTCTAATGAACGTAACCCGTGAATTACCAGAAGAAAATTAACTATTAGGCCTCACTCCACGCGTCCAGTTTTCTTTCCAGTGTCTCGCGCGTGAACACAGGAGCTTGGGTGGTGCAGGGGATACGCGTCGCATCCCTCGAGTCCTTAAAGCACAGAGGAAAAGTGCGAGACTACCGAGATTAAGGATAATCCTATTGGACTTAAATTAATCCCACGGGAACTGCATTCGTCGAGCGTAATATTACGTTTATACCATTATCACTATATGCATTAATACTTGGGTCCGGGGTCTCGAGGTCTGAATTCCCACCCTCCTCGGCCTTCCTATCTTCCTCCGACTTATCCCCTTCTACGTTTCTTCTATATCCATCTTGCTCACACTTGCCGGGCTTTCGAACTCGCTCCGTTCTCTTGGGTCGCGACCTCGGTCACATTTAAGTACGAGCGGAGTTTAATCGAAAGCACGAGAAACGAGATGGCGGCCTCTGTGAGCAAGCGATGCTACGAGTAAAGCTCTCGACAAAAAGTAGTAGACGGACTTATAAATGCCTCGCGCTCTTCATTCCCGCGAAGGATCGAGTATTCAAACTTCTTTTAAAGAATGAAAATGTCCCTTTTCTTCGCAGACGACTCGCTTTTACAGAGTCTATGGAAAAAATTCATCGCGACGATGCAACGAGACAGTGGATTTCGGGTGGTTGAAAAACGGTTATTCATCGATGCACCGGCACGAGCCAGCTGCTATCATCCAGACTGACAGATTTATTATTGCGTTCTTGATAAAGTTAGAGAAAGAAGAAGGAAAAATCTGTGACAGGGGAGAGTGAAAAAAAGAAAGAAAGAAAAAGTACGTCGAGAAAGGGAGAAATGGTGGAGCGCTTAGTTTCACGCGCCAAGAATAATAAAGTAATTTCTTCCTCGTTGAAGGCGAAAAGTTTTGCCAAAGTAAAATCGCAGAAACGAATATGGTATATATAAGTCAATTACCCCAAGTCGTCTGAATTCTCGATCAAGAAAGAGCGGAACGCAATGTTGACACCATAATGATCCGAGTTTACGGTGGCCCGTAGTAAAGTAGTTTGGATGACGCTACTTGGAGTCGAATACACAAAGGAAGATTCGCTTCGATGCCACAGTCGACGTAAAGATTAAATCAGTGGCCAACGGATAAACTAAACCAACACTGATGACTCCTTATGTGAGATGATCGATTATATGGTAATTACGAAAGCAAGACCGCCAGCTGCTTGATTACATAACTTTTACTTGGTACGTTTGTTTGCTTCTTATGAACTGATGATATTGATTGGAATTTAAACACTCGCATTATTGAATTGATTTTTAGCCAAATAACATCTCGAGTAAATATGTAAATGAAGAAAATATCGAATTGATAATTATCAAGAAATCAACTAATTTGCCACCATGATTGTCAAAAATTATTCAGCCTATCAGGAAGCCTTACGTCGGTGTTATAAATTCCATTTACCCTTTAGAAGTACATTAGGAAAAGTTTTCGACATATTAAAAAAAAAGTTCGATAGCAATCAGTGAGTTTGTATTTATAACTAGACTCGAAACCCTGAAATTCCTTATAGCCGTACGTAAACTATATAAAGTCATTAAAAATAATTTTAGAGTGTATAAGTTACATATGAAAAAGTATTTCTTCAACCGTTGAATAAAAAAAAAACAAAGCACGACGAGGCATAAAAAAAGAACGAAAAGCAAAAATAGTAACTTACTAATTCTTGTCTGCTGAGAATGCGGCTCATCGTAGCCCTCCGGCTTGTCGGGATCTGAAAACACCCAGAAAGTAGTAGAAGGGTCAGGATTGGTGTCAGAAGAAGACGACAGGCGAATAGATCGAGATACTAGTAGGATTAAACGGAGGGTCTCCAGACTTTTGGCAAATAGCACGGGGACTACAGAGGTGACTTTACGTTAATATGGTCCGGTGGATATACTCCGTATCTTTATAGACCCGGTATTCAGTGAATCATCCTGAGTGTGGAGAGAAATTCTCGTGGGGGTTCGAATGTAGGATTACAGGAACAGAGGATCGGGAGGTTCGATCGCGAGAGACGTGCTAGCTGAGGTTCGAGATTAGAAATCATGGATTGACGAAGGTCGATCAGGTGTCGAGAGAGAACTACACCCAAAGCGCAGATCGACGGATATACGTACGTACGTACGTACGATGTATCATATATGTAAGTGGAATATACAAGGTGGCTGCAAACCTTGGAAACCAATACCTATGAGATTGGATTCTACCTGAAAACTAAACGTTTCTGGGCACCCTGTATGCCTCAGTTTGCATACATGAAATATATACGCCCTTTACGTTCGTAAGTCCAGATAGTATTGGTCCATGATCTCTGTGCCTCTCTCTTCGGATATATGTTTGTTATACTACTACCATTCGTACATATGCGTTTATGGAAGGAAATACGGTTGCTGAAGAAGGACGTGGCATAGCAGACAATGACAATCACCTCGCACGGAGAGCTGAACAGCATACATGATCTTAGGTTCAGTGTTGACCTGGCACTCGTATCTCCCGGAGTCCGATTTCCTCGCCGAATCGAGACGCAAAGTCCAAGCATCGCTACCGGGCATGTGTTCCGGTCCGAATCGGTGGTCCGAACTGAACGCCAACTGGCTCGACGTTAATATGTGGAGATCTCTGCTACGCATCCAGGATACCTATGGTAACATAAAAATAATAACCAAATATCGGTCAATGAAGCCTTCAACTACCCCTTGCTTGCTTTTCACTTCCCTCTGTGTCTCTCTTGTTCACGTAGATCGCGTCCCTCCGATATAATGAATTGCAGGCCCGAAACTTCACGACTCTGAAGAGACGGCTCAGGGCAATGAAACTTTCGGACGTTCGAAACTACGCGACGGGTTTTATCGATGAAGAAAAGAAAGATAACAAGAGAGACCGATTTGTTTTATGCCCGGAAAATGAGATGATAATGCAATAACAGTAGGACGTAATAATAAAACCACTGGTACGATCAGTCATTGCTGATCAATTTCCATTAGAAAATTAACGTTCAAAGGACGATGTACGAGTAATTTACGACTGATTATATCCTAACTTAATCGAGATACCGATATTACACAAGTTTAATATTAATATGTTGAGTTTATCTTCATAGATATTGTTATCGATAGTTACCGCCGTTCTTTTTCTAAACAATCATTCGTAATTGGCAAAGCACCAGGTAGGAACTAGCTACCTAACGGTAGAATAATTTCGCAAGTTTCTAAAATTAACTATTGTTTATTCCGATTGACTTATTTTCAGATTCATAAGCTCGGCATAATAAGCTCGGCGTATGACATGTGATGCATAGTATCGTAACAAAAAGTAACAAATTATAGAACCAAAGGAACTACATAACAAAATAAAAAAGAAGAAATACAAAAACGTAGTCGTATCCTTCGGTTTTCTTTTTTTTTTGTTTTTCTGCCCCCCATATCATTCTGAGTCAAGGGAAGTGAATAAGCTTCATAAGTCACCGCGCCGGAGAAAGGTTGAGAGTTTCCTTTTCATTCTGGGCGTGATCTCACTCTCGAGTGATTGGATTCACAACGGAACTGCGAAGCCGAATAAGATACGTGACAAGTTGCATTTTCGAGATTACGAGGGACTGAAAATGCGTGCTAGTGGAATATAGAATGAATGCGAAGATTTTTCACGCATCTAGGGAGCGAGCATTCGGAAGATGGAAGGTTTGCCAAACACAGCTCGAGGTCTAAGAATTAATTTGCCATAGCCACGACAGCGCAGTTGGTAATGTAGGCTGGAATTCTGGAGTTACTGATTCGATCCTTTGTTGTGACGGAGTTCTTTCAAGAATAGTTTAGAATTAAAAATCATTGAGTTCGATTGCTTAATTAATGGTCAATGAATTAATGAATGGAATTCGATTTGTTTGTGAATTGTCACGCCCAGAGAATCGGAAACATTGAAATCTAGGCACCACTTGGCTCCGACCCAGAGCTATGTTTGCCAAACCTTTCGTCTTGTCAATGATCGCTTAACAGACGCGGCTCAAATAACGAAAGTTCATAATATCGACCGCGGATTGCTATAAATAATGTAGAGAATCGTGATGTACGAATTTTTTCCAATTTTCTGCACTCGTGACCCGGCAGTCGCTACTTTGTTTTCCCTGGTATGAAAATGGGATTGGATGGCAATAATTTTCAATATCCGTTTCATACGGAAGGAGGCCAAGCGGACGCAAAGCGTACGTGGTTGGTAATCAAGAGGAGGGCTTATCGTAACCTCGTATTTTTTGATATTTTGGTCATACGAGTGATGTCGAATATTACACATCTGTTTATCGGTCAGCCAGTTATTTTCATACGTCCGGAGGCAACAAAATATTCGCACATCGCGAAAGTTTACAACAGAGAAACATAAAAATAATTACCAGTATCAGCATCGATAAACAGTCACGATCGATACTTTTACACTCTGTGCTGGTTGATGTGTAACACAAACCGTAACGCGTTAACCGTCGATATGACTTCGATTTATGATTTTATTAAGCAAATGCTGATACTGTGACAAAAAAAAATGACGACTGTCAAAGTTTCACACTATTTTCGCAAGCTAATTGAAATATTTTGCGAATCAGGATAATTCTATGTTCGGAAAAAGGACATAATCCTTGACCTATCCTACTTGATACACAAAAGCATAAATATCATACGAATACGGGATCTGTACGTTCTCTTAGTATGAAATGAAAATTCAGTGTTTGAAGTATCTAAACTATCAGTAAATCTGGGTAAGATCTAAGTAAGTTCTCAGAGCTGGGTAACCTGGTAAGACCCGAGAGAATATTGTTTAGGACCAACGACTTTGAATTCAGCTCGTTTCGTCAAGGGGATCTGTCGTCAAAGGTGCTTGTCTTTTGTCGGCAGGTGCCCTTTATTTATATAATAATAATAATGTAATAAGCGAGGAGAATGTAGTTTGAATAGTCCCCACCTTCGTATATAGAAAGCCGCATCGCGGTTGCGAACGATAAGGAGGTTCCCGGAAAGGGTGCGCTCGACGTTTTGGGGTTGCGCAACTTCTTACTGGTTGTTGTGTTAAAGGGAAGGAGAAAGGTTCGGCAAAGGAAATGAAGAGAAGCAACGAAGGTAGTAAAGGTGCTTCTTCGAGGCGTCGCTAGGAGAAGAATGTTACGGGAAACGGCAGCACGTTAGTGGGAAGGAAGACGATGAAGTGGATGCAGTGACGATGAAGCTGGTTCAAGGCTCGACACGCGCGACACGCGGTATGCGGCAACAACAAAGTATCGCGTATATGCGAGAAAACTCTGAATAAAGAGAAAAAAGAGAGGAAAACGCGATGAGGTGTTGTACGGTGCTGGTGGCACACGGGAATGCTGCTATGCGCGATGTACTGTGTGCTTTTACAAGGTAGTCAAGTACAGGCAGCAGCACAGCATGGCACGGTATTTGGTCGCACGCCAGTACCGCGTTGGATGGTCCGAAATAGAGCTGGTGGTGGCTTTGAGGTCGCGAAAAAGGAGAAAAGCTTGGGAAGTCACGAAGCTCGAACTCGGTGATGGAAAAAGGTGGTGTATACGTGTGGAGGCCAGGAAAAGGGAAAGAGAATGAGAAAGAAGGAACCGGAAAAACGGGGTTACGCTCTCCGGCTGGATAGAACGAGAAAGGAAGCAGCGAGAGTTTCTATTCCGTAGGATTCAACGCTCGCCACTGTATTTTCGAGACTCTTCTTTCTTCCCTTCTATTCCAACCCTCTGTCTTTTTTTACAATTTTCTCTGTGTCTACGAGAATGTATAACGAACAAAAGTAGGTGGTATACGAGTATACGGTAAGCCTCGAGAGAGATGGGATTCGAGGCTAGGCGAAGTATGGCTAAAGTGTCGCTGGATTGTGGCTGCGTCGATTTTCTACTCGGTTTCTATCTCTTTTCGTTGCTTTTTGATAAAGTCTGGCGTTGACCGTGTCTGCGAAGAAAGAAAGAGAGAAAAAGAATGGACCAGCAGTGCAAAGTCGAGTTGGAAAGGCCGCGAAGGGATGAGAGACAAAAGATGACAGTAGCACGATGCGGCATAACCGCTTTCATCTGCTACGTCTGCACGACTGCGACGAGAAGGAGGAAGATGATGACGAGAACGGTGGCCAAGGGAGTAAAAATGCAACTACTTTCAGTCGTTTCCCCGGTTTGTGGTGTCCGTTATGAGCCGTCCTATTGCTGCCACAACCTGGCTTTTCGCCTATGGAAGGCGCGTCCCGCCTTTTTCTTTCATTCTTTGCTTCATAGAGGTAGAATTTTTTACTGAGGAAAGGATAAAGTCTCCCGGACCAGAGAATCCCTCTGTCCCGTACGGTTATAAGGCCATTCTTCCTTTGCTCGAGCCGACCTCCTCAGGAGCATATGAGACATGGAAGCGCAAGGTGGCTGAGATGGAAGAGAAGAAGGCTTCAAGAAGGAAACGACAGAAAAAAGAGAACAAGGAAAATGAGGCGTGCGAACGAGGACTGGAACAGTTTATGTTCTTTGAACTCTTGTGGATATCAAGAATTTGCAGAAATGTAGAAAGTGTTATTAAGGGGAAAATTATGACCTATTATGGAAAAGTATAAAGTAAGAAGGTAGAAGATAAATATGAGACGACAGCAGAAACTACACAGACATTCGATTTTGATGTCGCTTATCATATCATCATTAAAGAAAAACTAAAGTACGGTACAAATCTAGCCAAAGCATGCCATGAATATGGAAGTGGTCACAATGGTAACTTCTAAATGGTAACTTCCTACGTGTATCTGACTCAAGTAGTCGCCGAGTAAAATAGGTTTATTGATGCAGATGGTAGTTTTTAAATATAGGAGGTGCAGCATTTAATTCGCTCTTGGCGGGAGATTAAAGCCTTAATATAGCGTTTTTCATTTTCCGATCCCATTAGTGGTACAGTGTGTACAACGTTGTGACGATACTAACTTAATATCAAACAATCAGCGCCACAGAGTTTTAAAAAAGCATTAAATTCGGGATTGCGGATTTCGATCAACTATTAATTATAAACAAAGTCTGAATTCGATTCGTCGTTATTGCAGTTCCAGTTTGATCAATGTGGAAATACAATAAGTTCCGAAAGAATAGAGAAAATGAGTATGAAAATACCAATAAGAAAGATGATGAAAAGACGAAACTATGCTACTGATATAAAGTATCAGGCTTCAAAAAGGCTTAAATTGGGAAGGTTCACAAGCTCTCTTTGCCCTAACGTAACTTTACGCAAATTTGGAATTACATTTTCCCCAAGGTACTTTCACTCAGAGGTCGTCACGGGCAATCTCTTGCATCTATCGTGGCCTCCATCTACGGTATGTACGTATATTCTGCACAGCATTATCTCACTACAACATTAAGCACACCACCCTTTCGAACTCAAGGTGGAAGAAGAGTGAGAGTGGTGTGCCACTGATGCGCAGACACGAGAAGGAATGCCATGCCAAGCTGCCTCTACGTATATTCCATACTATCGTCGTTCGAGTGAACGTAATCTCTGAAAGCATTTGCTTCAGTCTCCGGAAAAGGGAGATGCAGGCATGCAGATGGTGCATGTACCGGTATTACGCATGAATGCATCAAAGCGCTGTATGGACATGTTCACTTGCCACATGACAAGAAAGAAAGTGAAGTCGAAAGAAACCTCGTGCACCGTTGGTAGAACATTATGCACTATTGCTGGCCATCTACTTCGGTAAAAGGAAAATATTGCGCATTCGTTGAAGGTCCACTTTTATTTTATATCTTTCTACGGAGCTTGATCGCTAAAGCTTAAAGCGGGCAGTAAACAGCTTTGAAGAATGCTTCAAGCACATGGATATATAATAAATGATTTTTTACATAGTTCGTTTTTTCTAGTATTTAGATTTAAAAAGCACAGAATGAGGGAAAGAGAATTTGTATTTTTCAGCCATGTAACCATAGTCTCTATAGATATTCCATCATTCGTTTAACCGGCGCTTTCAACGTCGATTATTTTACAAAATTGTTAGTATTCTTGTCTTCTATCGTCTATTCAGTTTCGAGGAAGCCTTTAACATGGGAATGCTAGCAGTGAGTGCCGACGTTGTAGACAACGACAGAGCTTTATGCTTTGACGTAGAACAAAGCCTCGCAATGAGAATCTTTCGCAGCCGAGCTCGAGGAAACTGACAGAAGTTTGTCAATGAAAGTCAGGTACTACTACTATACTGCTGTAATCCACACAGATATATCGCATCTCGAGCAACAGCAGACAGACGAAGGAGAAGCAAAAGGAAATCAGCAGCTCCCAGTTTCTCCCGTCGACCCCACGCTAAGATGAGATCCCTGGTGCTTTTCCAGGAGATTAATGTATCTCGCCAAACGAAATCTTAAAAGGGAGAAGGTCCGAAAGAAACAAAAAAAAAGTCAAATCAAGAAGGAAGAAAAGGCACGGAGGAAACTACAACTATAAAGGAACTTCAAGTACAAGATGAAGAGAGGTAGCGAGAGATACAAAAGAGTAAAGAGACACTAAAGGAAAAAAGTAGGAAACTCAAGCCGATCGATTCTGTTGAAACGACTTTGTGCTTTCTCTCCTCTCGATTCTTGTTTTATCTCTTTATTCCTCTTTCTTAGCCTCGTCTACTTTCTCGACACCAAGGCACGAATCTTTTATCTCGTGGCGCTCGGAAAAACGTTTAAACGAGATTTCGAATATTTGAATTGAAGACGGTACGGGTAGAGCTGTATAGAATCGGGGATAGCGTGGACATGGAGATATCGAAGGCTACACGGCGAAACTGATCGGCTTGCTACAGTTGCGGCAACAGAATTCCTAACAGACACAGCACTACGTAGGTCAGCTTCATCCTGTGTGTCCCATATAGAATTGTAGAATCAGTGAGTGCAAACGCGATGTCAGCGTCACGGATAGTTGACCGGGAGAATGGCACGAGTTTCTCTCACCGCTTTCATCCCCCCGGCCCATCGATGCAACGTCCCTGATCCTCGTGGCAGCGACCGTGCCACTATACGTATATTCCTCCGCAGGAACTAGTGAAACAGAAATTGGCGGTGGAGTTCGGCGCTACTATCAAAAGTGGAAAGGGTGGGAGGATAGTCGGGGTATACGGAGGACGAACGAAGGGGTTGGTTGAATTTTTGGTCGTCCGAGCTCGCGCTGTCCGGCTACCATTGCTGCGGGCCAAAGGACACTGTACACATCCGTGACAATTCGGATAATTAATTGCGGACGCGAGAGCACGCTCCGCTCAGCGCCTGTAGTTCGCCGACCAACGCAATGTACCTAAACTCGATACTGACCTAAACTAATTCGGCAAGCAGGAATGAGCGAGCCGTCCCAAACGGGAGCGTGCGGGGCTGTCACGCCACGCGATGCGACGTTCCGTGCTCGCAACCACCGTCGGGTCACCAGGCTTTCATCGATTCCGCGTTTATTGCGTTACACGCGTTGACTGCCAGCCACCCGGACCACTGGACCAAAGCCATCACTGACGGCGTGACTACGACGCAGTGTGAACTTAGCACGTACGTTTGTGTAACATTCGCACGCCGCCAATGTCCTAACTCTTGCTACATCGTATTAATATTCCGTGTGTACGACTTATCCGCAAACGCTAATATTAAGAGATTCTAGTTCCAGGATTCAACTTATTCGATGCCACAAAACTATATGGGATAGATACAAAGTCACAGTGTTGGAATTGAAAAGAAGAAATCATATTGACCAAAATAACCAGGAATACTCTACCGTTACTGGAAACTCCGGGCACCGATAGCAGCACGTTTTCTATACAAGTATATGCGAAGAAGGCAGGGAACGAAGATAATTGTACTAGGCTAGAAGCGACACCACCGCCCGGGAAATAACATAAAGCGGTATATCAGTAGGTAATTCTCGTAGGTAGGTGATAGGTCGCTCCTTTCGCATCAACAATGCGACTCGCGCGCAAAGAGATGCAAACCGAACTGAAGAGTTTAAGCTGTTAGAGCGTATAGCTGTACCGAACATGTCTGTGCCGCTAGTGAGAAACAAATGGATAAGGAACGAGAGAAGAGGGAAAGAGAAAGAAGGCAACTGGAGGATACAAGAGGCCAGAAGCACCATCGGAAGCATACGCGCGCATCTTCGTAAGGCCACGACAACGACAACGATGATGAAGACGAGAACACGTACATTTTGCATACTGATGAGGCCACTTTCGAGGCACTCCGCTCCCATTTCCTTTTCTCGAGCAATTCCTTGTCATTTCCAAGTTTCACTTTGCATCCCCTTCCCACCTGACCTGCACATCTTCGATACATCGTAGGCATCCCAACCGTAGATTTTCCTTCTTCCTCTATTTTCCATCTTGCATCACTTTGCCATCCCAACCTCATTTTCTCATTCTTGCGTGCCTATTAACTTGGTTAGACGTGTACCACTACAATGCGTCAACCGAGTACAAGAGAACTCTCGACACTTTCCGTCATCGTACAATGTTCTTAATTGCTATAGAACAAGACCGGAGTCAAATGATATACCCTTAGAACCTTCAAAGCCCCCCTTAGGTCCTGATTATTCCAAGTCTCCTCGGAGCCCTCCACAGGCCCAGATCATTCAAAGTCCCTTTTTGAAGCCCCAACCTCTCCCAAATCCGGATTATTCAAACTCTCCCTTGGGCTTCCCCAGACTCGAATTAATCCAAATCCACCTGGAGTGATAAATGTGACACCCTGGGTATTTATAATTTGACTAACCAGGATCTCACGTTGAATAAGGGGGCCAGGTGAGATATATTTTTGTTCTATTGAGTGTAGACTATAGCGGTGAGGTTAGGGGAGGGATAACGATGCCCTAAGTATATGTATAGTGGAACGGGGGGGAGGTAACGGTGCGTACTCGTATGTGTATATATATATATATATATATATATATATATATGTTTACTACAATTCGAGCAATGCTAGCTTAAGTGATCGTAATAATGCACATAAATTAAAAATCAATACGGATAGAAGAGAAATTGTGAGGAGAACGAGGCTGGAGACGGATATGAGGGATTCCTGTTGGGTACAGAATATGTATACTGTTGAATAGAAAAAGTAATGAGAAATCAGTTGCAGCAAAGTTGCAGCTGAGTTTGACGACAGCTACTTCATTATTCTCTGTTATTAAGCCCGAGAAATGAATATGACTACGGCTCCTCTGCTATTACCCCGATTGCTTTGGCTTTCGCTATTGAATTTTTCAGCAAGGCGGAACCAATGAATAAATTATTAAGGAGTTTGTATTGAGTTTCGTACTTTCTGATTTTTTCATATCATTGGAAAAACAATTATAAGTTTCTAAATATTTGTTTGCAAGTAATATAAAATTAATAATAATTTTTAAAACATATTTCTCGAGGAGCAATCCACTTATTTTTATTAATAACGGAACTGTAATATCGAGCAATTCGTCTACTCGTTCATTAACTAACAGTTTTTCAATGACTCGCTCACCCTTTTCCTTCAAAGCCTTCGTACATGTGACTCGTCTGGCCCCTCTAAACGCTATTCGTGTTATAAATATCGGAAAAATCAAACGTATTAAATTCAAAAAGAATTCTTCAAAAGAAACTTCATTTCAAACTTCGATAACGGCACCGAACAAACCTTGCGAAAGTAGTTCTCGTATCGTCAAGTGAAGAACGTATAAAGTACGTAGCTCTCTTTATCCTAGTTTTCCGAGTATCCCCGCACTCTCTGCCCCTTTTTTCTGTTTATTCTGTATACATATACCGGCCCTCGACCCGTACATCTATTCCACAACGAGAGATGTACTCGGAAGCGGCGTAATGTGAATCCCGTCGGTTGCACCGTAGGGTGGTGCACACTAACCGGTGAGCGTCAGAATACTGCACCAGCGAGACACACTCCAGTTAAATTTCTAAAGCACGCTCTGCTCTCAACTCGTAACGCAGAGTACCACACGGTGAAGCAGTCTCGAGCCTCGACCGAATTTAAAAAAAAATAATAATAATTGAAGTGCGGAGAAAAAAAACAGGAAGAAATGTAGGAACAAATGAGGAGGAGGAGGTTGGGGTTAAAAACTGAACTCTATATGTGTCCTATAGCTGCAGCATATGATATGACTTTTATCACGAGTCAAAAGTTTTCGTGCTTCACAGAAATGAGAAACATTTATGCTCCTTTATACATATCCATGGTACGAGCGCAAAGTGAGGGTCCCGGAAAAATCGTTTCATTTTCATCGTCTTTGTCTTTCGTTTTCTCAATTCCTCTACACCCTCATCATCGACTTCCATATACTTTTTCTTAAACGTCTCTTCTCTTATCATCCAACTCACGCTTTCGAAATCTATACAGGATTATTTGAAATCAAACCACGGTTCCCTCATTTTTTTGTTGCTTCTTTTCTTTCTTTTCTTCGCTGAACGATATCGCTTGAGCCAAGGGCATGGTCCACGCGAAGCGTCGATAGAAATCCTTGATAGTAGGTAGACGTTCTGGACACTTCTCAACTGTCTATACGATCTACCTCGGTTATAGTATTACAACGTCCATGGAGCCTTTTTCTTTTCTTCGTACCTTCCTTCTCACTCCCAGTAGAGTTCATCTGTACGGACCATCGATGCATACACATAGACACACACGTGGGCGCGCGCGCTCGCACGTACCAACACTCTCTACGGATCTATGTTTTTCGTCTCATTCTATCGTTCACCCATGAGACTACAGCTTGATTCGTTCTATTCCTTTTGATCCTTTTCTCTCCATTTTGATTCTACCTCCTCGATCCAGACCAGCGGTACTGATCGAGTTTTCATCCCTCCCGGAACTGTACATCGTCAGGGCTCCTGACTCCACCTTTTCTGAAATACCGGTTGACCAAGATTCAACAGGAAGCACTCTGGAACCACTGGTATAACATTGTGACCCGCGGTGCAGTGGGATATGGAACTACTATCAGATTTCAACCTTCCTCGTTCAGCTTCCGTATTGCCATCGTTTCCACCGCAGTGCTTTAGTTTATAAGTTTGTTGTCTTAGACAACGAAAGTAGGAAATAGACGAGGAAATTGAATGCCTCTTGCATGGGACAATACTGAAACCGGCAAAAGATCCCATATTCGCACGCTGGTCAACGCAATGGGTACACCAATGTCACAAAAGTGCTATTTGTATTCAATTTACAATACAACAGCGAGAGAAGAAAATACGGGGTTGATGTGATATGATTGAATGGTCATTTTTGTCTACCGATAAAAATAATGCTTGTTAAACACATCGTTTGATTAAAGGGCGTACACGAACTAAAGTACTAGCTGTACCGGTTGATAATGCGGATTTTATAAACAAAGAAAACACGACAATGTCAAGAGAAACATCAAAAGTGCTTTATTCAAAGTAATGTCCATCGCTGGCTACACATTTCTTCCATCTTTGAGGTAATTTGTGGATACCGTATCGATAGAACTTTTCTTGTCTTGAGGCAAACCATTCGGAGACTCTTTCTTTAGCATAAAATTCGACATTTTTAAGCGTAAAAATATCTACAAAGTTGACACCTTTAGAAAATTTTACATATGAAGTTTTCAAGCTTGTTGTAAATACAACAAAATATATATATCAAATCAAATATATATTTCAATATACGTGTAGCTCCATCTATTGAAAAAATTCTAACTATTAACCGGTACACATAGTATACACCGAGGTTATGATACTTGTTAATATTGTGAGTAGTTTAAAAAATGTGTCTGTACGGGAGTGCACTTGAAAGAGATTAGTTTCGGTAATCTGCCTCGTGAACTTCCCTTTACGGAAGCGCAGCATTTTAAAATAATCTCGAAACAGCATCGTATGGCGGAAAATCCTCGGTAATAAACAGACGGTAGGTAAACCCACGGCAAGAAGACGAAAGTAAAGCGAAAATGGTATAGAGAAGTCGTTTGTTTAAGGCAAATGGTACACATAAGAATTGAGGTAAAGTTCTAAGAGAAGGAGAGACAGAAAGCAGACAGTGGGAACCAGTCAGTTAAGCGCAGAAAAGATGGGTTGAAGTGTTCGAGGTCGAGAAAAACGGAAAATATCCACCGATGCAAAGGCGGATAGCACAGAATGGCGGTCGCGGCCAAAAAAATTACCATAACGACATACATATATGCAAGAGTGAACCAGTGAGGACAGAAAGGAAGAAAGAGAAGGAACAGGAGAGATAGGAATAGGAAATTCTGTGCCGTGAAGAAGCCAGCGGGATCCGTCGGCCGTTAAAATTGCACGCCTGGTCGATTTTACAGCGGAGAACCGAGTTGAGAAAATTCCTGAATGGTTGGTTGGGTGACGTTTGCATGACCTTGCCGTCTAGCGACCTCCACTTTTTTCATCTCTATCTCTTGTTCTCTGGTGTCCTTTCTAGATTTCTTTGAAGCAAGTGCGGACTCTTATCGCGACAAACGGTTAATGTGAGGCTCCATAAACCTATAAATAGGTTTAGTTATGTAGATACAGATCCTGACTAGTGCCACCGCTGCTAATGCTACAATTACATTGTCGCACTCTCTATTTCAATGGTACGGTAGAGACAGGATTACGCGTTTGCGAAAAGTACGAAAGCACGAGTACGAGGCTAGACCGAGATATTACTGTACAGACAGGTCCGTAGCTCTGAAGTGAATGAGAAAGAGAAACAGCATTTGGATTGGACAGTGAAAGAGAGAACCGAACAGAGAACTCTGCTACTGAGAGCCAATAAGGGGAATGATCGAAGCGATAAAGAGAGTTGGAAAAGACCGAAACGGAGCTGTACCACGAAGAAAAAGGAAGCGTCGAGAATATCTCTGAGAAGTGAACTTGGGCTGACTCTGTGTAACTACTAACCTCAGCACCCCTTACGATACCGTAGCTGCACCACCTCCCGCCTCCGTCGTTTCGATGGGAGAATTATCTCACGGCTTTTTCGCTCACCATCGACATTCGATGAGCTTTATTGCCCATCGTTTCTCACGACACGACTGCTACCACTGTTTCGTTTGAGTGCTACGCCGTGAAGCGAAGCCACCGCATGCATACGCCGTATTCCACACCGTTTTAAACGATGGAGTGATCGTGGACCGCGTTCGGAACACGGAACAACGAACTGGTGAAGCTCTGATGGACTTTCCTGAGGATTTTTGTTTCTTCAGTCCCAACAGCAAAGCCAACAGACATCAATGACCGAATCACATAAAACTCCAGAGGTTAACTATAACCCACCAGTCCGACGGATCAACCTCGGATGAGATAACATTTATTTTATCTCGCCCTCTTTTTATCCTATTCGGTTCGGTTTCTCGATATAGCCTATGTATCCTATATTTTGTATTCTTAGTTTTATGGATAGCTCATAGCGAAATTCAAGAGTCAAGCGAAAAAAGCAAACTCAATTTGAGATTACGAAAACGAGGGAAGCGAACCAGAGTAAATTTGATCAATTTCAATAACGAACTCCCGACGTGTCCCGTATATCGCTTTGTCTTCCTTAATCCAATATAAAACACGAAGGTCGGATTAAAATCATGCCAAGAAGGGATACCGTTACTTCTAAAGGAACTCTTGTTTCTCCTCCAAGTATCCCAAGTCACTGAAAAATTAATGTTTTATCTTATTATACTTTTGAAAAATTATTGACATATTATGGTTAACGACTATTTATATTGATCGTAGCTTCGTAGATGAGATAAATCGTCATTGCAATTGATAAAAATGTAAAGTATAATTTGAACGGTCGGTAACGGAGAATCTTGGCTTACACGTTTCCACTTGGTACAACAGAATGTGTAGACGACCTTCCTCGTAAACCCAAGGCGAAAAGAAGGGAACGACACTGAGAAAGAGAGCAACAGAAAACTGAATCTATTCCACAATATATTCGGTATTTATCACAGTGGTGGGTTATGTTTACGAGTGGTCGTTTCACAAATTTCTACTTTGCTCAACCCGCACGACCGGCGGTTGAGACCCTCTTCACCGCATCTTCGAGCGGGTTTTTGAATTTACAGTGACAGTCAGGCAACAGCAATGGATAGTCGAGTCGAAAGAAAATTGATGACGAGTGCGATGCTGTTCGAACTCGTTTCTCGCCTTTCGCACGTGTGCGCTCGTATGGAAACCAAGCCCGACAAAGGCACGCATGTGTGCACATTCAGACACTTCGTAACGTGTGTACACATAATACAGAGTGGGAGGAAGCGAACGTGTGCGGAACGAGAAGAAGCAGAACGAAAATCAACTCGTGCACGACGCTCGCGCACACACCAATTTTATTCTTCCTCGTAGATTCCTATCGCAAAGAGAAATCTTCCGACTATAGCATTGTCATGCCGATGACCAAAGAATTCGAAGCATTCTTGAGGGTTCTCCCTCGTCCCGACCCATTGAACGGGCGTCTTTTATTTTTCCTTTTGAACTTTGACATCTTGCATGACTTGGCTCTCCTCTATAACACCGATTCGTCGAACTAACGGTTTAAAAATATATTTGTACTCGGTGATGTACAGCCCTCGTGAATGTCCTTTGCGCTCCGGTTAACGCGATTGAGAAATATCAAACTGAATACGTATCGAGTCCTCGCTTGAATTTTCATGAAACAAAAAGCAAGATAATAACATAATGCGTGGAAAAAATTCGAGTCACGATTCTGAGGGATGATATATTTATTTACAGCATAAATATAGACGATGGGTGTGAAACATGCCACATGGTAATTTATAACACACGGTACTTTAAGTATCGAGCGAATAAATTATTTAGTAAAGAATACAGATATTTCGAGTTTGTTTCGCTCACTGACGTGCTTTCTCTTTTTTTATCTTTGCTTGTAAGGTCTTCACGCGCCTGTGAGTTCGAGTGAAAATATCCTTTGAAGGTTTCAAGCGGTGGTGAGAATGTGAGTTCCCGAGCTTTCGGAATCGTTTCGTTTGGACGCGCCGAAATTCGCTGAAAGGTGAATAATGCCAAATGGATTTTGTGGGTAAGCGCTCTCGAGCTTCTGCTATAAAGGAGAGAGGAGTGCGAGGGTATACTCCTATGTAAAACCACCTCAGCATCACTGCTGTCGGTGCATACACGATGGAACGTGGATACCCAGTAAGATACCATGCAAAATTGTGATTCCAACACTACCAACACCAATATCGTCACCAGTGGCGTTGCATCAAAACTCTCCCCGGTGTGTACGTACCATAAATATCGGGTCTTGAAAGTGTAACGAGATAACTTTCACCTATTCCGTGAAGCGTACCGCGAGAGAATCAACCACCTAGCTGAGATGTTGAAGCGTTTGCCAGACTGGTACGGTAGTATATATACTTACGGGATGAAAGGATACATGACCCGATACGACGACTCTCGTCTACCGAGTCCACAACGCAATGCAGTGAAGGAAGCGTGCGAAGAGATGTACTTGCGAGATGTATCCGATCCTGCTTACGGGAGCTGGAAGAGATCCAGATTTCCCAACGGTGGAGAGAGAGAGATTTCCAGAAGGTATCGGTATCTTTTTATTTATCCGTTGGCGTGTCACTTGAGATTTGCGGCACTGGGAATAAGATGAAGCGTAAGACAATTTACTGGATTGCATGATCTAATGGACAATTTTATTCCGATCGATCCGATGCGATAGTAGTTAAATAACTTATATGCAGCGTCCATTCGAGATGTACGTTATGTTAAATTTTTTATCCAGGCTAGACGTGTAACTATCATCAGCGCCGAAGGTTCTGTGGCTAATTTCTGCGCTGTGGATGCTCTTGGTCAGTTGCGCTCTACCATTACGGAAACATCAGACTTAGGAGTCGTCCTTGGAGAACGCGAGAATGATCAAGCGCTTCGATTGACTGACAGTGCAGTGCAGATTCTCGTGGCTTTCTCTGTATCGTCACTTCCTGACTAACGCATGTCTATGAGTAAAACAATACCTATGACATGTGGGAAACTACATAGTCAGCGGATCTTTGAAGCACAGCTAATCAATTGTCAGTTTATCACACATTCTATCTTGCTTCCGCCAGTATGATTTGTAGGTCATTTGTTATAGGGTGACTGATAACCAATAGTAGCTAACGACGATTGTACATGGGCTTCTTGGTCCAACTATTTAAAGGCGAAAAATACTGCTGGAAATGGTTTGTTCCGTAATTTTGAATTGTATCTAATGGTCAAAGACGAAAAATGTACATCGAAAGTGCCTACGCTTCGCGCGAAACGACTCGGCCATAAGCGCGCGTGTTAACTTTTCAGCAATTATCGTTTCATCGAAAGTTTCAGTGATCGGCTGTCAAATATTACAACTATTATGGTATAGGCTGTAACTCTAACATATAACAAATTCAGATGATCCTGAAAGGAGCTACCTTAACGCGTAACACGGAGTGGTATAGCCATTCTCATTACTCTCAATCAATTTGTACAATTATCTTCTACCGACAATGGATTTTTGGTTTCAGAGATTCGGTTACGCAATGTCGAACAATGGTGACTGAACAACCGAAATAGGAAATCCCACAGTTGGACAATCGAACAGTCGACGAACCGTGGAATCTGAGAGGTCTGAATAGTATAACGGAGGCATTCAACTACATAACCTAGTACGAGGACGAATTCAGCGTGTACCCGCACTATGGTTAGTATACGTGTTCACCCAGAGGTTTGGGGACAAAGTTTTCCGAGTTTCGCTCGATCATCCGTAACTCTGGATCTTCGATCGGAGCGTAAAGTCAAACTCGGATTTGCAGTACCAGAACCAGCGACATCAACGGCAGCGGTAGCACTCATCCTAATTCGAGAGATCCGAAGCGATGAGGAATACGAGACGCGATTGCTCTCTGGCTCGCTGGAACGATTGGTCGGTTGGCGAGGGCGCGAGACCGTGGTGAATGTGAAATCCAGCTTGAATGAGAATATAGCGATTCCGAGGATACGGAGCGGTCGCTCATCACCCGCCTCACGCGAAAAATTCTCCCAGTAACCCAACGGTAAAGTTCATGGAGTCGTTGTACGGCTCGACCGACATGCCACCAACCTCCACGTCTCTGCATACTGCATGTTATGTAGTACTGTACCCGACACCAATCTACCGTATTGTATAGTACACTACAGTGAAATTGCTCCGTCGGTGTGTGGAGACGGTCTCGAGTCTGCTGTGGAGGACGCAAAGATTTGGAGCCAAGCGATTTGGCACAGAAGGACGAACGCATTACTAACAGTTCCGGCTTTTCTCGGCTGTCCTCCTCATCCTCCTTCTCCACCTTCTCGACTCTGTACTCTCATCCTGGCAGCAACATCGAGTTGACTTTTACCGGGTGCTCCCACGACGCTACGGATCTATAGCTTCCGTCGAGTTTAGTGTCTTGTGTATATGTGCTAAGTCATCCACGCAAAAGTTGCTCTCCAATTTTCCCAACCGGGTGGATCGGCGAAATCATTTCAAACGGCAAGAACTAAAAGTACAAACGGAAAGGCAATAAAATATTTCCATTTCAACTGCATAGCTGCAAGCATGATAATAGCGAAGCTCATTATAATGAATCTAGAAGTAATATCAAAATGGGACTTAGACATGGAATCTTAGATAAAAATACGATTAAGAATGAAAGATATAACTTTAAAAATTACTTCGCCTACACAATTATCCGTGCTACTTTGAATATTGAAGAAATATTGATGTATTCTGTTGTTTTAGGTCTGTAAATTCCTTTTTCTCGGAATGGTGATATCGTTTAGCGAGCGTATAGCTGTTCAATCATCTCAGTTACTTTGTCGTTCTTCTGTGCTCTAGTTTCTCAGTAAGAAGGAAAGTGGAAGGCTCGAGGCCCGAGGTCGAATTGGGACAACGAGAGAGACGAGAATATGCGCAAGAGAGTCAGAAAAATACAGTGAGAGCCGACTAGAAATGAGGGAAAGTCGAGGAACCTCAGAGAAGATAGAAACGAAGTCGAGAGGACACCCTTGGGTTGAAAAGTGGGAACTGGCCCGTTGGTAGCTACATCAAGGTGAAGAGTGCGAAAAACATAGATATACCGTCGTGAAATAAGAGGAGGACGAGTAGAAAAGAAGATAGAGAACGCTCAAGTCAGATGCAGAAAGATTGAACAGAGCGAGGTTGCAGTTGCAATGGTAGAGAACGTCAGCAAAGACGTTCCGGTGACAGTTGTAAGCCTCGAATACGTAGACTGAGTTGACGATAGTGGTAGTAACGGTAGAAATTGTCGTGGTGGTGCAGTGTGGCGATGGGTATCCAGAAGTAGGAAGGGAGGATACAGTTTCGGTGCAATGGTGCAACGCTAGAGGGGACAAGGGGTTGAAAAGAGCTCTCTACCGAGCTATAATGCGAAAGTCGTAGCTCGTAAACAAGTCCCTCTCTGCCCTTCGTCTCTTTAGTCCCGCGCCACGTTAATTCCCAGAGTTGCATTCTAATAAAAGTAATCGAAAAGTTTGGAGGGCGAGAGGAAAATAATGTCATAAAACCAACAGGGAGACGGGGGTGAGAATGCGCGGATATACGCTAAGAGGAAAAGGAGAGGAGAAGAAGGAAAAGAACTAACCAGCAGACTGCAAGTCAGCTAGGTAGCTAGTGAGTAGACGTGCTTGCAAGCCAGGAAATCAGCGAGCCAGCAAGCCAGCCATCGAGTCAGCATGCCACGGCCTGCCGGGAAATAAGTTTCGCAGTTGAAGGATAAAGAAGAGAAGGACGAAGAAGGAAGGTTGGCTCGCTGGCTGGCGGCTTGCCGGCGAAATAACGGAGGTTGGTAGGAGGGAGGAAGGAAAGAAAGAATGAAAGTATGAGTCGTGCTCAGGCATGAAGGTTGGATGACTTTAAAAGAGCGATCGAACCTCGTCGCTTATACCTAGTTGCTTCCCTTACCCTCCGATTTCTGCGATTTTCGTTCTCTTGACCCTAGGCTTTGCCAACCAAGGGAAGGAAGGCTAAAAACAAATGGCTACCACTCCGCATTTTCACGACCGGATGATTTCAGATCCCTCCGTCTATTCTTGCTTCTACCGCTGGACTCTTACCTTTGTTTATTACCGATTTTATAGCTACTTAATCTACTGCCGACTTTTTCTTAACCCTCGTAAGTTGTTACAACGGGAAGGTGGCGGTAAAGAAGTTTCAACAGATGGTGCTGCTGACCTGGCTCACAAGAAAATGAACCTTTCCATGATGTCAAACTTTACGGATAATTTTCGGGAACTGATCACGTCGAAGATGAACGAGGATCGAACCGTAGTTTCGTATCATCTTCGTTTTACAAACGCTGAGATGGAACTCGTCAGCGGTTGTCTAATATGGTTATCATGTTTGTATTATTCCAAAATCACAAATGACATCTAGCGAATAGAGAAAATATCTTAACGTCCGCAAGCCGAAAGTTAATTTACTTGTTTCTCGTGCGTTTTATTTTCTCGTAAAAAAAGTTATTTTCATGTATAAAAACGTTTTTATAAATATTTAATAAAAATATTTGTCACATCGATGAAAAGGATCCACGTTTGCGTGTCGTCATGCATCTTCGTTATCTTGCTTATGTTTATCTGTTTTCAATTATTAAATGGTTTAATAACAAATCCGCAGTTGAGGTTCTTAACTTTCAGGCTTTTAGTCGTTGCAGAAGAGCCGAGTTGGATCGTATCCACGACGAACGACACGATAACGGTAGATTTAAAGCTCTTTCTCTTTTTGTGTTGAGCCTAACTGCCGAGTCCATCAGCTTTTCAGCAGTTGTCTGACGCGATAACGAATGGTGTGCTATACTAAACGGTTCGCTGAAGAAGCTTCTGCTAGGGTTCTCTCGACTTTCTGGATTTTAATCTGAGAATCCACCGCGCGCCTCCGAGTAGAAGGGACTCAGTTTAGAGATCAGAAAGTACACGGTAGAACCAAAAGAAGAGGACAGAATACGAAGGATTTGAGAGGGTGAGGGGATGCTCTCGAGATCGACGTACCAGCATGCTGCCTGCTGCTCAGGGATGAAGAACTAAATTTAGAGATAGTTCGTCGCGATTACCCCGCCTTCACTACGGCGAGCGCCCACCTTGAATTCAGCGCCGGAGGAAATCTCGTAAAAAACACTATCAAATCCCTAATCAAGAAGTTACTCGGTGGAACAGGAAGTTCTTGAGGGAAAGAAAGAGACGGGGTTGCGAGGTTGGGGGAGGAAGGGAGGGGTGGAAAACGAAAGATCGAAGGTGAGCTTGTTCGCAAAGCGTTGGCGTGGGATGAGGAACAGAGGCGGTAGGCGAATGAAGAAAAAAAAAAGAGAGTAAGGAGTGAGGAGAGGTGGAAGCAAAGAACGAGGCCGAACGTCGAGAGAAGCAAAATGCGAAAATCGAGAGAGCAAAACAGAAAAGGAATTCGCCAACGAGCCTGCAAAGAAAAGGAGGAGGTGAAAAGAATGAGTGGAAGGAGAAGGAAGGAAAGTGGCTTCCTTGATCCACCCTGCCAAGGACTTAGCCAGCGGTCGTTATTTCACGGATTACTCGATGGCGCGGGTTCGCCCGCTCTCGCGAGTCGAAGAATCATTTCGTAATCCGGATAGGGATCCGTATAACCGTCGGTGCATCGGAACTTTTATATTCCGAGTATGTAGATACCATAATACGAGCTGCTGCGGTAACCTTCTACTACACCAGCGAGAAAGATGACGGATATCGGCAGCGCGGAGTGCTCATGGGTTGTCAAATCGTTTCACAGCTTCTTGATTGCCTCTGCAGGGAAGGCCGAGGTTAAATCAATATTAATTACCTTGCCTCGGAACTCTCGCAAGCGAGAAAACTTGTCGAAAGCTTGATTTTTATGGAGATTAACGAATGAACGTAGAGACAGGGGCGACCTGAGATGCTGCATGATGCGAAAGTATACGAAAGATCCAGGGAAGACATCGGCCTCGCTTCTTCCTCTCTTCCTCTCCACTCTGTGCAAGATTGGCATCGATAATCATTTCCAGAGGAGGCCAAAATTATTTTTCTCTCGTGTCTGCCCTCTTTTCCCTTAACTAATCCTCTTACTCTTCTCCTTTATCGCTTTTTCATCTCAAGATTTTCTTTTTTCTCAACCTCCTTTGGATGCCCAAGTAGCTTCGAATAATTAGATTTATTAACTCGGTCCTGTTTACACGCGGCAGAACCCTCCTGGGTAGGGCTCGACAGGAGCAACTCTTGCGCGCTTGATTTATCGAAGAGGGTCCTGCGTCTGGAACCGGGCAGCAACAAAGAGGTCGCAGGGACAACAGGGAGCGCCACGTCTTCGTCGTTGACGTTTACTTGTCATGGGCAAACGAGCGGAGAATAAGCGGGAGTCGAAGACGTCACTTATTACGAAGATTATGAGGTGAACGTATTACATATTTATCTAACTGTAATGTTAATTTTTGCTTCTTGATCTCTTGGCGATAGCTCGTCATCTCTGTATGGCGAAGACGAGTGAATATTCCAGCAGTCCCGGGTCAAGCCATGCAGACGACGATGCCGCCTTCACCAGTTTGCCACCCTACAAAGCACAAACAGAAACTCGACCATAACCGGAAACAAGCCATACACTTCAGGACCGGACGGTCGGTATACGTGCGCACCCTTCGCCTCCCACCTACGTTTATCTAACCCCCGGTTCGACAAGTCCACTTCTAGCAAGGTTAACTGATAATTTAACCCGTTTCAAGTGGCTTCCCTCAAAGAGAAGCAGTTCAGTGCGCATGCAACCCTTCCTTCTGTCCACGTGGTAGAGGTGCTGGTGGTGGTGGTATACGATTACAAGTGAGATACCTCGTTAAGCACATCAAATTACTGATACAATAAAAATAACCAAAAAAAATTATTTCAAAGAACCGATAGATAGATCTTCTACTTCTCGTTTTATTTTTCTCAACTAAACATTTGATTTAGTAAATCAATATGCTCTGAATGAAAAAGAATTAAGTCTGAAGCATTCTAAATTGCATACCCTGTATCTCTAAGTTGTTCGAACGAATAGAAATATAGAAATACTAGAGATGCAATGCACATACATATA
Organism: Cylloceria caligata; assembly: GCA_963942595.1. NCBI lineage: Eukaryota > Metazoa > Arthropoda > Insecta > Hymenoptera > Ichneumonidae > Cylloceria > Cylloceria caligata. The sequence continues at coordinate 3,584,620 of OZ012706.1, read as the reverse complement.
TACAACTACTCCCATTTTCCAGAGTCTTAGCACGAAGCAATAGACAATCCGTAGTCGGCAGTTGATACCCGATAAATGAAACAACCTGCCATGCGGGTATTTCCTGGCGGCACAACCAGCATCGGAGGACGGAGATTTTCGGCACAGTGTGCAATATTTGAAAAGCCGATAGAGCCGACGCGGCTTCGACGTTTAAAATACCTCTCGGATTCGCCAATGAATAAATTAAATGGAAGTAACGTATACAATTATACCATTGAAAACTTATATTTCTTTTATGAGCACCCTCCGTGCTCGATCAAGAAAAGATTGAAAAGTATGGGAAAAAAAAACGGGGAATCAGCTTGATATTTTTCGATCTCGCTCTACCTCACTATCAAATGATTTTTCCTACCGTAAAACACAAATCTATAAAATATATATAGGTACACCATAATAGTATATCTACCTACGGGAGAGAAACGAGAAACCTTTGTTCAGATGAAAATCTCGCAAAGCCACGTGGAAGGGGTGAGAGTGGTTGATTATGCCACGAGGTAATATAGAAGGGAAGGCTGGTAGTGGCGGTAGAGACGACTGGTTAAAGCAAAGCGCCCTCTTTCTCCACTTTTTCGATGCGGTGGGATGAACGCGGGCTATAGTTGCGAAGTTATCGGGCCGGCTAAGCCAGAAATCTCCCTCATAAAAGTCGTAAGGACCCTGTTTGGGAAACAATGAAGCAGACGGGGGACGGAAGCTTCCGTCGGCGTCGCCCCCGACGCCGGTATACACAATACTCTTCTTTCAATGTCTTTCCTACCGTACCAGACACTGCTACCGCTATCGCTGATTCTACCGTGACCGGTACACTTGCGGTAGTTACGGCGTTAGCTACCCGTGCCCTTCACCGCAATGTTCACAATGTTCTCTGTACATAGCTCGGTTAAGTAACGACGCGACCGATTCCTATCCCGGAACACCATGAGCGTACTAACCTCTGTAATGCCAGGAAAAAGGCGCGCCAGCCATCCGCAAAGCCGTCCAATAAATATCGCGACTCGTTATTAGCGTTTTAATTCAGTGCCACGCCGGTAACTTAATCCCGTGAAATCGGAAAAACGTCACGCGCTGACCTGCCCCATCCTCCGGTGTTTGGTTTTCACAACCGCACCGGCACGAATCCCCTTCCTTCCCTTTCACACTCTTGTCATTCCCGCATATAGCATCCCGTACAGTGGTGTGTTATTATACGGTGGGGGATGTGGCATAGAATGGATATTCGTTAGCGCCTAAAGAAAGATTTTGCTCGAATGCTCGGCAAAATTCTAAACCATAAATAATGAAATAATACCTGCGTCATCGTTTGTAACTGGGCGTCGCTCCCGGTGGTAGAATCGCGCGTCGGAAAACTTTACGGCGGAGTACGGGATATCCTCGCACTTTGGTCCGGTATGATTAACTATTGGCGAGAGTACCGGTGCATGTGGATCAAGACAAAAAGGTAATGCATTTGTATTGCATATACGTGTGTACGTGATAACCTCGATACACATATATATAATATAAGTTTTTTTTTGTTGCAGAGCGTTTCTCGTGCTGGCAAACTCTGACTTGCGCATTCTGCACAATGGAACACGATGGTCAGTGGCCATTCGCCGGTTATTCGTCCCTTTTTTTCTTTTCGTTTTCTGGTACATCGTTTCCAAAGTCCGGTTAGCTTCAGGGAACGAGACAAAGCGAGACGAGTCTCGTTTCGGTACCCATCTCAAGCAAAAATATCGTTCCTCGTAACAATGCAGTGAGGCTATAAAGCGAGACGCGAAACGGCGACGGCGATGATGACGACGTCCACGATGAGCTAGGATAAGCTTGATCGCGCTGTATGTGGTAAACCATACGGTGATCGCCCTTCCGAATGACGACCAATTATTAGCTATTGGTATTTTTTGATCTCTTTCCGTCAACTATGCTCCGTAGACCATTCAACGCGGAGTGGCTAATAACTGTTGGGTTGCTAACATCCATTGTATCGCTCTTACGTGCTTTAACGTGCACCCAGGGGTCTCGTAACTCTACAGAATGCTGCAGAACCATACCAAACGAAACTTTGGCTCTTTCCAAGGCGAGCTCAACGAGCTTTCTCTGATATACCACTACCGGTGTACCGTCAGCATGGACACAACGATACTCCCGGTACGTCGACAATAGAAAATGTGGGCTGATAGAAAAATGCACAGTAGCGAGGATCCGTGGTACTAGGAACCTCGGAAAAGGTAGTTTACACCTCAGTTTCACGTATTCTTTTTTCCCTTATTTTATTTATTCTTTCTGTTTTCTCACTATACGACATACTATATTTTTCGCGCTCGGTAAAACTGCCGGTAGGTACAGAATCCTGCAACCGGAAACAAGAACGTGAGAGCAGCGAGGAAGGTGGGTTGAGAGAGAACTGCCTGAAAAAGAATAAAAGCAGGGATGTAGCATCAGCAGCGTGGGATCGAACCGCGAAACTTTTGTCCCTGGGGCGTTACGTGTACGGATTGACTTATGGACGGTGGGTTGTAATTAAAATGGTATCTACTTCGAAAACGTACGACTCGTTCTCCGACCATGGTCACATACCAGTCGCTCCCATGGACACACGTCGCACTAAACCGTCGATGTTTTATTTCTATTCTGTATGGCGTACGCCGTTCTCTACAGGTTGTATCAAAATTGGTAATTAACAAAAGTTCATTTAATAGTAGGTAATTAACAAAGTTCATAAAATTAACAAAGGTGAATCCCGTTTTATGCGAACCGGCGATCGTTTCCACAAATTATATTCAATAAAAGCCAACTAGCGTTGGAGATATAAGAAAACATATAAAGCAACATTTGCATTTTCGCACTGTTGCACTTTTCCAAAGTAGAAAAATATAGGCGTCATCTTTTTCCCCTAACATAGCGCACTGTAAAACGTCTTAAGTGAAAAATATAGGCGTCATCTTTTTCCCCTAACATAGCGCACTGTAAAACGTCTTAAGTGAAATTTCCAGGGAGTCTTCATCGCATAGATATATAGTAAATACATAACAGATACAGATATATAAGAACAGCATGATCATGGGTATATCTGTAGTCACCATCTCGTGTACGCTCTTTTCCTTGTCTTGAAATAACTGTGGAAAAATATTATCGGTCGTAGCAGCTGAAGCGATGCAACTCGTGAGCGATAAAGCTGAAAGTCTTTTTCATTCGGCTGTCCTCTCGCTACTTTCGAAGCGGACGGACTTTCCTGTAGCTCATTGAAAGTGCAGAAGAATAAAAGTGCCGCGCGTTGTTAAGGATACTGTGCGGTGTAGGTACGTACTTTACCTTAGCCATACCACTATATCCTCTGTATAGCCATAATATGGAATCTTATTGTTCGAATATCACAGTCTCGATACCCGGGGACTGTTTCGCTTATATAAATTGCACTTACCAACAATTCTTATGGAAGGGTATACAATGTTCCAGTACCAGTGACTATACATACATTCTGACTCAGGCATAGTACATTTGACGACAGCTACAGTGTGGGATCTGCATCTTCGAATCTTACTCTTCCAATACCCGAGAGGCATGTCGTTTATATACATAGCACCGTAGACGGGAATCCGATAAGATAGAAACGGATATAGGAGATTCAAATGATTCAAGCAGAACCTCGCGAAGTGATGTCGACCGAGGGTAGTGTTACAGAATCACGATCGCCTTGAAGAGCGGTCAGCGTGCCTGTATTCAATGCAAACAACTTTGGATGTAATCTCTAAAGCTCGGTTCCCACTGAATCTTCTCCGTATAAGTAAGCTACCGCTGTACACAACCGTTCATGGTACTCTCGATAGTACTGATTTAAGTGAAAAGTTATCGCGTGTGGTTAACGCGATATCGTCTTCACTGCTTCGATTGAGACCAGTGAAAGATGAAACTAAATTATATAAACGTACACGGGCCAACGGAACAACATGGACAGCAAAGAATAGTGAAGAAAACGTGTCGGTAGCTTGGCCCCGTACTGGTCAGACGAAACAACGGAGATACCAGTGCTCTTGTGTCTTTTACAGTTTAGGGAAGTTTCGTCGATAATTGCAAGAACGCGAGCCAGCAACGCGTACTGTCATTGTAAAAGTTTCAATAGTAGCAAAGCATGTCGAAATATTAATTGTCAGACTACACTGATTCGCTACTACAGTTAAGGAGGTCGACTATCTGCGCTGTGATCAAATGACGGTTTGTTCACTAAGGCGATGGATTAATACAAACGTTGTAGACATTGGAATAATCATTCTGCTAAGAAAGCTACATTAATTTAGTCAATTAAGGTCATTTATTAAAGATTAGATATGGAAAGGTTTTGATTTGATCCAGTTTTTATGAGCTTTCAAAAGCTGACTATGCAAGCATACTTTTCACACATTTGCATTTTGTGTATACATGACAATACGGTGCTGTCTATTATACTCAAGTTTGACGGGTCTACCGCGATATCTATTATATATGAAATATTTCGTGAGTCTCATTTTTTGTCGCCACGCTGGCATCCTTACAATCTGATATACAAGTCGCGAGTTTATTATCTGCGTCATCTAATTCCAAATGGTCTTTTATGTCAAATTGTAGTGTCAATAATGTCATTTGCCTATTAGACGTTCTGTTAAATTCTCGTTTCTTGCGTTGAGATTTCTTGGATAAAATATCGGCAAGCAGCGTTAAGATTTAACGACAACGCAGTCTGACACTCAATTTATGTCATTTAATGTTTAAAACCATCTAGAAAGGCTCGAGTGCTGGAATTGAACACACTCCATCTATGCGTTGAAGTGGAGGGGATATGGGATAGTAAAATGTTGCAATCAGTACGACTTACGAACAGAATTCCTCTTAAATGAAGAATGTTACTAAAGTCTCCATTAACTGTAGTATTCACCGAAGGTGTTAGCGGGTTGAAATTCGATGAGAATGTCAAGGGTCTCGAAGTAATCCAACACAGGTTTACGGCGAGCGTGGAATCTCTTTCTCAAAATTCACCATAGTCTCAAACTTACAGATCCTCAAGCGACAAACTATACTCTTCAGCTTCCAATCTGTGCAATTTCACCACCGAGACGAGCAAATGGGTCATTATGTAAAAAGCAAACAAGCTGTAAAATAATAGTATACATGTATATATGGTCGTATCTAGTGAGGTGAGTGACGAAAATGGGAGGAGTTCGTACAATCATATGTTCTCGATCGTCGCTTCTTCAATCTCTTTATCTTTTTTTTTTACGTTTATACACACCAAGAGAAAAAGTTTGCTTGAATCAAAGAGATTTCATTTAAATCTTGGCCTATAAAACTTTTATTTGCCGTCAATGAAAAAAATATATTTAAGTTGATACTATTTTTTATTTAATTGATCGCGAATTGAATTGAATGCGGCAGCATTGAATCAATAAAAATTGTATCGAAGCCTACCAATCACTTTTATTTACTTCAATAAAACTTTGATTTATTGCTCAGTCTCATGCATTTCGTTAAAACCTTACACTTTAAATTTCTCGAGCGATACCAAATACTATAGTGCCTGGCATACCATATCAGGCACGTTTACTTTGGATAATTCAATGAAAGAAACTTTAATGTGGCGATTTATTCGAATCAATGAAATCTTTTTTCTCGGCGCACGAATTAACTAAATATTGTCGAAGCACGCACTTTTAGATGTAGAGAACACATTTAGAACGCTTTATCAAATGCATGTATATCCGATACATCCAGAAGATTATGTTTCGGAGGCTTAACTGACAATATTTAACATACCGATGTATATTTAAAGAGAGAAAAACGATCACTCTCTTCTCTGAGACTGCGTAAGTTCACCTAACGTGGAAAATCTTGTTTTTTTCTCATCATCGAGTTTCCTGTTTGATATTGCGCTTAGTATACATTTTACGATAACAATACAAAGACAGAAAGTGAAATCGTTTGACGCAGAGGTGAAATACACGAAAGCATGAGCAAACAAAATGGGAAAACGGAGGATGGGTTACAGGTCCTAGAAAAGGGGGAAAAATATATTCCCTGCCATAAAATGCAACTCCATTTGCATTTTTAACTTACCTTTTTAAAAGAATTTTAAAGAAGTCAACGAATGAGAATAAAATTTGTACAAATGTACGTTGAGAAGTTAATAAAAAAACTTTCTTTTTCTCCGAGACCATCGCTTTTACACGATTATTGCCACACAGCCTTCAATCGTGTATAAAGCGTTATTTTGGCTACGACTCAAAGAAAGATACTTACCGTACGAGTACTACCAGGAAGAATCGGTTTGGCAAAGGGCGTGAGATAGGATGGAATCTCTCGGGACAATCTCGATCTTACCCACAACGCTGTTCGCTCAGCTGAATTGAATTTTTTATGAACCGGAAGATTCGGGAAATGCTGGACAGTTGTGGGGATAAAAGCCGTACTATGTACAGGCATAGAACGCTGTTGCTTACATTGTACACACGCCCCACTCGCTACCTACTCTAAGTACAGGAAAGTCGTGTCCAAGTCGTGCTAGCGAAACAAGCTTCCTCCCAAGTTACATCGAAGCAAGTGAGTGCCGGCTTTCCTAGCGTTCAATCGCGCAACGAAACTAGAAACCACGAAATCTCATCGAAACAAGTTTACTGGATAACTTTTCTGGCTTTCTTGTTCTCTCTTGTTCTTTTTTCTTCTTCCATTCTCTCTTTCCTCCCCTCTTAAGTCTTAACATTTATTTCTTCTCCCCTTCTTGCGATACTTTCTCGTTCTATCCTTCGCTTCCAGTTATCACGAGGGCTGTTGCAAACGTTGAGGAGTTACACCCCTGGATATAGTACCACCGTGAAAAGGAATATGCTCACGCTGGCCAAAAGTAGCAGCAGCAGCTAGTCTCTGTGCCCAGAGCCCAGGGGTACGATACGTGCGGAGGTAAAATTTAGTGGCCCGGTCACGCGAACCACCGACAACCGCTCGTTACACGGAGACTCGTAAAGATTATTCGCGGTTTCCCCTTGCCAGAACCACCGCATACACGACTCCGCTACCCAGAATCTCTGGACGAAATCACGAGTGCGGTATACAGGTACTCTTATTATTACGAGCAACGTGTTTAAACCGCGCGTGTCCCTGCAAACTGGGCTTATACTACGACCGAACACGGTGCTATGACGTGCACACGAAACTTTCATAGGCGAGTTCAGGAAAAGCTGTTAGCACAAGTTTCGCTTGTTCCGATCGAGTTCCCATATAGCACGAACACCAACACCAACACGACCATCTTGAACGTCACCAGCCAACTCTTTTCTCGTCTCTTTCTTTACAAGCTTTTAATTTATGTTAATTTATAAGGTTCCGACGAGGAGACCGACGACGACGCGCGGAAAGTTCTTCGCTCGAGAATGTGAACGGTGACAACGAAGGCGTCCAGCGGGGCTTATGCAGCCCCTGTAGACGCCCTCGTAAATTAAGATCCATTCGACCCAGGGCTACATCTCGCTTCGTCGTTCCACCGTAAACTCTTCTGGCCGATGGCGAAAAGCTTCGCGAATATTAGAATATGGAATACGGCGTGGTCATAAATCCTTGGCCGAGAGAAAAACAATGATCGGTCTAGAATCTCATGTTCCGGGTGAATCTGTAGAGTACACCACTCTTAAATCATAGGAGCATTCTGCTTTTGCATCTAATTTTCGAATCACCGCTATATGTATATTACGTTTACGAATTAGGAAAGAACGGAGCGAATTCTGTCAATTTTCACTTAATATTAAGAAGAAAAAAATTGGACCGCACACAATTTATTAAATACTGCTATTCCTCATCTACTTTCTAAGTCAATTTTATCCAGTTTCACCATGCAATTTGTTGCCGGGTGCGCATTTATAATGACCCTCGTGGATTAACTTTACTTACCGGTGACGAAGCAACTCAAGTCAGGATTAAAAAGCATAAAAACGTAAATTAGTATCGATATAAATTGGTTTTCATGTTAATTATTCATACACCATTAGTAATACGGTATTAAAATTAACCCTCATGCGGTGTTTATATGAGCCCACACCGACGACTGGTATCAACGGTTGGTGTTCAAAAGCTGGTGTCATTTTGTATTATAACCTCAAAACTTTCAACGCGTTTTACTTGAAAATAGATGAATGAAATTCCCTGACATTTTTGGATTATATTTATAGTTTAATTCTGTATTTTAATCTACTTATTAAGAACATAAATATGTTGTAAATTTTAAGGTGGGGCCTTTTACCCAATTACCAAAGTTTCATAGGCCAAGATTTCAATGAAATCGCTTTAATTCAATGAAACTTTTACTCTCGGTGTATGTCGATCGCCGACGCAGCCGTGTACAAGAATCCAGCCTCTACTCAGACCCAGATTTTTTTAAGTTTTCCAAATTCTATGGTTCCATAAATGATAACTATAATGATTCAATAGGAGAAGCGTAGCAATTCATCCCTCCTCCCTTCCCCGTAATTAATATTTACTTTATGGAAGTGGATAAGCAACTCCGAGACCATTTGTTCCGCGAATTAAATAGTATTTTCCGCATGTGTGCGTATCACAATCTCATTCTCCTCTATAATGCAATTAGAACAGGTTCTAATGCAGATACACAGAATGATCCCAGAGGTATCGTACTATTATACAGAATACATCAACCCTAGTAACTCAACCCTTTCAACTGGGTCATGCGAATCGCTCACTCGCAGTCGCACAGCTCACCCTCACATCTCTCAATACAGCGTTACAGACATGGCAAACATTTTCGAATTAATTATCACACGACGATGAACCGCTATTAAGGTAATTACCAAATTTTCACGGTCAAACGCGCCTGAATGGTGTTAAGGAGAGGCGAACCATGCGTGAGTGCGAGAGGGATAGAACTGAATAGCGCTTCACGGTGTAGGGAGAGTGAACCTGCTAATGTGTGTAATTATTGAGGTTTCGCCTCACCTTAATGGCGGCGTGCTGTCCCTGGTCCCTGGTATATACATGGATAGATGTGAGTATACCGATAGAGTATCAAATCTCACTTAACCCTTTGGTCGGCATTTTCGCACTGGTACGTCGCCGCGCTATAGGCTTGAATGCAATTTTGCCACCGGAAGCGTTAAGCTCCGTTTCCATTGACAAAGCTGTATACCGTCCCACGCAGCGTACAGGATCACAAAGAATTTCTCTGAGATATTAAAGATTTTTTCATTTTCTCCGGTCACTCAGGGCTAGACCCTATTTCAATGGTACATTGCTTCTCCTTTTAGGTTTTACCATTTTTTTTTTCATACATATATCCCCAGAATATTCCCTGGACGAAGTCCACCCTGAGTTGGGGACGTGACCCTAGATTTTATGGAATATCGCAGTGACGATACAAAGCTCTTTTTTTTGTGTCTCCCTTACTCTCGTTTCTTTTCGATTATTCCCCCCATCTCTTATAAAACATCCACGTATCGGATATTACATCCCGAGCGAAAGAGAGATTCTCCTTTCCTCATAATATCCATGGATGACCACAGAAGCACAGGTTGAGTTCAAGACTTCGAGTCTCGCGGTATCTTCCCTTGAAAAGCTTCGGATAACCGCTCATTCCGACTATAAAAGAAGTAACCTACGCTCATATTTGCAGCAATTTCCCTCTCGCTCTCTTACTTTCATCTCTCAATCCAATTTCCTTCTTTTTACTGCTGCTTCTTCGTCGAAAAATACTCGCATCCGAACGAACAGTCGACGTGCTTGGTTTTTCATGGTTTGTACGTGACGCGATATCGTGATATCATATCGGGCTAAAATGTTCTCTCTCTCTCTGTGTCTTGCGCTTTCATCGTTGTCCCATCGGGCGCATCGACAAAATAATTTCGAAATTGAAATTTTTAGGATTTCACGGGCGAGCGAACTCGGTACGTTCGTGCTATTGCACGTTGCACTTTGGTTATCCTCGTGAAGCCCTTGTAGCTGAGACTCGGATGAGATTTTATAAAAGTGGTGAGTTTAATGGGATATACTTTCCTCCTGAGTGGCGATTTAACCAGAGAACATTCTCTCGGCAAAAGATTTCTTTACCGTAAGAGACCCCGTGGGAATATGTTAAATGATGTAGGGCAACGTATAATTAAAACAATATAACGATGTACAGCTTGAAGGTACGACGACCCAAGTAGAAAATATGTCGCGTTAAATACGAAAAGCATCAGGCACTGCTAGGGACATATCAAGTACCTTAAGCGTAATGTAACGCAACAGATTTGATAGTAGAGGAGAAGCCGGTCCCACATGTATTAAACGTTTGGCGACCGTGTAATAACCAACACGAAAATCAACAATTGATCTTACAATGATGTACAAAACATTGTATTACCACGTAACGTATTGAACTTAAGTAAAAGATCGCGGCCGTTCGAGATAAACGAAACGGATCGCGAGACGCATCCACTTCGTTAACAATCGCTCGCGTTCATGATGAATTTATATTCACAGAGCTCTTATTCATTGGCGTCTCATACGCGTTAACGTCAGAAAGCTTTATGAACCTCAAGACGATGCTCGTTCAAAGGGTGTGACGAGAGTCTAATCTGGTCCATCCGAGTGAACGTAACTTTCAAAATTTTACTCATTTTCCTATACCTTCTTTCCTTTTTCTCTCCTAACCACTTAATAAGGCGTTTTCCACCACTCGTACACAGCTTGGGTGAAAAATTGGCGCCGTACCTGCGTCGAAGCAGGGGTGAGAAAACCGGACGGAAAATTAATCATATTTAGCGAGAGGGAGTCCACAACCTTTACGCGCGTCAGGATGGACGAGGGGACACCGACGGAAGAGTGCGACTATACCACGCGGTCCTCATGAATAATGCACGGTGATTCGTGGTCGTTCAATTTATGCCATGTGGAAACAGGCGAGCGAGTGAGAATGCGAATGGAATAACGCGAGTGAGGGAAATGAGAATTCCCTTAACGTGAATAATAAAAAAAATGTCCATTTGAATGTTGCGTAATAACGATTCGTCAAATTTGATTATTTTTCAAACGCTTCAAGATAATGGAACGCCTTAAACATGTAATTGATAATTGTTTCATTAAAACGAACGCTCTCGCTATTTAACGATTTTAACAATAAATTATAAATTGACAGATCGTTCGTTCGTTACATTGACCAATCAATTCGATTCTATTCTGTCAATAAAATATGAAAAAAATACATTTTTTCTTCTGTTACAAAATTATTTTAAACTGCCCAGTACGTTTGTCGGGATATTAATAAACACCCGGTATATAAACTGTACGTCTACTAACCATATATCTACATCGGGAAGAGGAACCTGATGCTCGCATCTGGCAGGGCGACTGCGACGCGCGTGCCAGTGGAAAACGAAGACGAACGTTCGGTACGCGGACTGGCGAGTGTCACGAATGATCGAACACCTCGTGACGCGACCCGGACCTTTTTACTCTATACTCTTTCCAAGGCGAGTCCTTCGATCTCCGGTTTTTAAAGGCGTAACTGTGCCAACGTCGACGTCGGCAATAAGTCTTTGGTTCGCTCAAAGGGATCCGAATAAACGTGAAAAGCATCATGAGAATTATAGCAAGAGCGTATTATAAATCTAAAAGTGGTTATCATGGGTGATACGATGCTAGACCGTTTGTTCACGATGGAATTGAGTGAATTAGGATCGATGGACGATAAAGAAGGCTTATCATCGAGTCCACAGCCCTTTTAATAGTTCTAAATCCTTTCGAAATTCGACTCCTAATCAAATATTTTGAAACAAATAACCCTGATCTTCCGAGAAAATAAATGATAGCATAAAACTATTAAGAGATTTACATTGTACGAGGTTTATCGCATGAAAAAGTCACTCACCACTTTGTCGCGTAAATTCCTCACTCGACAAGGGAGGTAGACGGTTTGTCCGACGAAGGCGGTAACGTTGGGTGCAGTTTGCTCGAAAACCGGTAAATCGGAATCGTCATCGAGTAGCTGCCGATTAGCATTCTGCATTTGGTCTCTGAAGACTTCGGGAACTTGAAACGGAGCTTTAAAAAGAAAAAGAAGATATTATACGCTTCAATAAAAACTCGTCAAGTTATATTTTTGGACGGAATATATTAAGTAAACTTTCAATCATCATTCTTCCCTACAAGCAGTGTGAATCGACGTCAACGTTCCAGAGACGGACATCTTGCATTTTTCCGAAGCTAAAATAAAATTATATGAACTAATAAAGTGTGATGTGGTGCCGGTAGCAGCAGTCGCAAACGTGGACCCATGGTCTCTGCAGAGACATCGATCATCATCAGACTTAACGACGATGCTCGCGCGAGACGCGGAAGCTCGAGACGCGAGAGTTTCTCTCACACAGCAAAACCAGCATGAAACGTACTCGCTTTAGCTTCTGGTATTTGCCGTCGAAAAACATCAGCTTGCATAATAATAAAAACAGTTAAACTTCGTTTCCACCTGTCCATAAAAATAATATCGCGTCGCAGTCGCTCGCTTGCTCTACTGTGCTATACATAATACTGTGTATAATAAATTACCTACATGGAAAAGTTATGGTTCACCCAACTTCTTATGATCCCATCTAGAGCAGTGAAGCTACCTTAAGAAGGGGAGGAAAAGGGGGCACCAATTTCAGTGAAACAAATGTGTTTTATTTCTTTTAATAGGAAAAAAAAAACGTAAAAAAATTCCTCATGTATGATGGTTCGTAATGGCATTCCATTTGTATGAAAAAATCTTCGAATCTCGTTGTAAAAAATTTTTTCATCCAAAATCTTATAAGATAAATTTCCGAATTCCTATAATAAAGAACAATTATCTTCAAACTTACAGAAAATATCGATCCTGGTAAGTGAGTATATGATATATTTATAGTGAAAGGTGATACGCTGCATCTGCTATTCGCCGGAAACTCGAAATCTCCGAAAAACTAGTATTTTCGACGTTTGTACCGATGCTAATAAATAATTAATTATTTGTTACCAAAGAATATACTTTGTTCTTTACAGTTCCAATAGCTTGCGATATTTACTTGGCCTGGAATGATCAATGTATAATAAATATAGATACAGATGTCACGTACGTAAATATAAATCAGAGAAACCAAATGTGCTCCTCTGTACGTATATGTATTTGTTTATATATGTAAAGTACAAGTATAAGCTATCCGTGCATAGTAGGAAGAGTAATGCATGTTGGTACGCATAGCTTATACATTTATATGTATACGTATCCGTGTGCATCAGCGAGGTACATGCCACGGTGAGAAATAAATTCCAGTTCGGTTAACAAGTAACGAGGCGTACCCCGAGTAGTTTCATTTGAACTCAACTGAGCCACTTCTTCCCTCGTAAATTCCCGATGCTGTGGGCGTGGGTGCTGGTTGCTTCTGCTGCTAGGACATCTACTACGAGAAGGCGCGACGTCGGTATCCTCCATCCCTTCGTCCTTTCCAACCCCGGCACCCGCTCTTCCATACTCGCGCCTCTCACCCCCTCTGCGTGCAGTAAAATTGCAGGCCGAAGCTCGGCCAGGTGAATTTGTACTCCGTCGCAACACACGAATCCCAAGCTACAAATCCCTCTCAGTCTCCCTTTCCGTGCACTTCACTCCACCCTCGAGCGACTCTGCTGTCACCTCCCTTTCCCGAACCAACCATTCCTCTATTCGTATACCCACCTCGCAGGATTATAAAACAAACTAGCCGTTAATCTTACGTTTCGCTGGATCCGCGACGATTCGCGGTCTACCACCCGGCTAAACCCCGACGGTGAACCCAGTAGCGGTACACAGGGGCAACCCAACCCGCAACGACGGTCGCTTCCTCTTCAAAACAATGAGAACGAAGTTTATAGTTGCGGTGAGAAGGACGAGAGGTAAAGGGCAATAGCGAGAGAGAAAGAGAGGGGTACGTACAGTGAAAGAGACGAGTCGAGGTTGAATCGTGTATTTTAACCGCGAGCTCGCTCTCCTCATAAAGTCCGGTTTCGCTATACACATCTACGTGTATACAGTATTATATGTCCTCGAGTGAGGGATACTCGTCTGCGTCAACGTGATTTGTGACAGTGATGACTCAGCTTTCATTCCGTCCCAAAGTACACCCGTCGTGTGATTCTCGTTAAATTATTGAGTCATCGATATTCCGAGAGCCATGATTGTCAAAATGGTAATGTGAAAATAAGGCATTTTTTATTATCAAAATAATGAATAATGGAACTCAGTTTCATTACTCACCGACCAACTAATGAATAATTTTTTAAAAATTGCAATTTAATTTCATTCGCGGAATTCAATAATTCTTTCACTCTTTAACCCATTCGAGACCGATTGCACACCGTGTGTGCAATGAATTTCCGAGGCTATAAGACAGCCTGCACACCGTGTGTGCAATAACAGTAATGTGAACAATACAAAGAAAAAAAAATTTTCGCTCCTGGGGACCGTGTTCGAAAAAAATTGTCGTCTCGAATGGGTTAAAGGTATCTCGTCAAAGGTAAAGCAATTATCTTTTTTTGAAGTATCTAGTTTCAAATGTTACTCAAAATAAAGAATGTTTCAGTAAAAATCAAATATAAGAAAAGATTTTGAATGAATTGAAATTTTTCATATTCCAAAACCGTGTATAGTATAATTTTGTAATAAAACTAATAATAACAATAATAAGCATATTAAAGATAATTGTTACATGACTTTAGATCGAATAACCTCAAACTTGTACCATACAGACAAAATTTAAACAATTGTTACTTAATTTACATGAAAAATAGACGTTGGGTATAAAATTTAAATTAAATAAAGGTTCCTCTTAATTAATATATATCGAATAAAAGTATCGGAAGATAGCCTTCGCTCGAAAGACCATGATATCGGATGAAGACAGGTTGTATTTTATTAACGTATACTAAAAAATTCATCGCTCGAATGTATCGACGTTCGTCGGAGCTCAAAGTTGAGAAAATAAAGATTATCATATTAGCATATAATAAATAAAAACGAGATTAAAACCCATCACGAGCGTTATTTCGGCTTCCGATGTAACATCATCGAAACAATTGGCAGATCGAAATTGACCGTAAACGGTAAAATGATAAAACATTTATACCTGCTCTATCTTTGCCTGTCAATTCACTGCTTATCAATGACTATTTACGTAACCATCTTGTAACATATACGCTATAATAATAATAATTATTATTATATGAATATAATAATATACATTGTAATAATGAGCATTTATGTGACATCCAATAATCTAAACATTGTAATATTCTACCTAAATACTCATAAAACAATAATTAATTGATTATTATATAGAGTGACGCTTGATTCCTACACCTCCATATTATACGTACAGTATACTATGTGTAAAAATTGTATTTATGGGACTTTAATTGAAACCGCGTTTCGAGAACACCCGGACTCTGTAAGCTTGAAGTGCGCGGTATACGAAATAGGGGCCGGATACACGCGCGTTCCAGCCGGAAGAAAGGCTCTTCTCGAGACTCGTGTACGTGAGTACTATTCGTTAACGCGAGAAAAACGAAGATAGAGAAGACTGGTAACGAAGAATGAGTTGAACTACTAGATGATGTTTTGTTCCAAGAACCACGGTAGAAACGTTGGCAAAGTGCGTACGTATAAACACGTGGTCCCCACGTGTGTTGAACCCGTTGAACCGCTTACTCTGTCCTTCACCCCTTCACCCATGTTACTCATAAAAGAGTGCGTAACGTATATTGGTTAACGCATACCAATCGACTAACATCTACATTCACGCAAACGTTCGTTTATTTATTTATTCTAGACTGGACAAACAGGTTGCGCTAATCGTCCGGTGCGCTTGCAGTAACAGTTGAGTCAGATTGCCTGGTGAACATTTTACGTTCGGTTCGCCGACGCCGATTCACCAATTTTCACCACCCATGCTAATTTCGTGCTCGACGCCATCAGCACAAAAGCGTCGCACACGAACTTGCTGTCCTCCTGTAAAGCAGAGCTTTGACGAGTTCAACATACAACTTCAAAAGCACGTTTGTAACTAACGATACGTGATCCAGATACGCAAATATTCAGTCGTTCGTACACGCGGAAAGGTTTTTTAATTGCAGAGCTTACAGTGTCGCGTGGAATTCTTGAGAACTTGTGGTTTTTTCTGTTGATATTCTGTTGGTATTCTGAATCGAGTTGAGCTCTGATTCGATGTTTCTTCGGCTTTCTTTAGCTTTTGTAACTAACAATACGTGATCCAGATACGCAAATATTCAGCCATTCATACACGCAGAAAAATTTTTTTAATTGCAAATTCTACAGTACCACGTGGAATTTTCCACGACTCGTGGTTTTTTATTTGTCGAGTCTATAAGTCTGAATATTTCCGTTGTGCATCGAGTTGGGTTCCGATCCGATGTTTCTTCGGCTCCCATTAACTTTTTTTTGGAAAAGATCCTTTTATTACTACCACGAGGGCAAAATATCGTATACAATGCAAAATTACCTGCTCGTAAAAATACTTTTGGTCCCTGAATAAACCTAATCGTTGGCAACGTTTTTTTACCATACACAAGCAATATCTCATAATAAAAAAATTATAATCGAATGAAAAACCATTAATCGTGTTACACGTTCGCTGACAACTTTGCAAAATAACTCCACGGAAAGATTTTTCTCAACGTTTAGCGGTTGGTAAGAAGCGGTTTTGTCGATTTAAAGCAACCCTAGTTAGCAATCAATCAAGGTATGCATCAGTGTGTATAGATAACTCGTCTAATCGTAACGTGTTACCAAGCAATTCTGCTGATTTCAAAAAGTACAATGAGTAGTGTGGATATCGAGAGCCCGAGTACATATCGATAGTCATGAATATTATAATCGCTATGAGAATATCTCTGACAAAAACGAATTGCATGTGACAAAAGTCTATTACCATTAGGAGTGTCGATGTAAATGATTGATTACGCAAAGTATCTTCAATATTGTAATGATATTATTTTATTTTATTAAGCATAGAAATGATTTTAAGCCGATTTTAAATTGATAACGATACGATGAAAATTATTCCCAAATAAAAGATATTCCAATATTACATTTTGTTAAGTCAACGCAAAATTATGACACACGACTATATCGCATACCCATTCTTGAATGGCCATTTGAAAATAATCATCGATGCTCTGATTAGTTAAATTTGGCTCTAATTACTTATCGTCTTTTTTACTTTCTCATACTTCATGTACTTAAATATAGAACATTGATGTTGAAATTTTTAATACTTTTACATGGATTGATACTTATCATTTGATATTTTCTCATCAGTTTGAATATGATGTTCTTTGAGCCTTCGATCGTGGTCAGTCACGTTTTTTTGTTGATGATTGACATTAAATCGAAATTACATAGAAATATAGGAACATAGGAAACCGAAGAGTTACGTGTTTTTAAGACTAATAGCTTGTCGTCACGACAATGATCCGAGAGAGAGTGACCACTTACCAAAAGGAGATACACGATCGAGAGACGGTCCAGGTACTTCGGTACCTCTCGTAATCTTTCGGAAATATATATAGCAATGTCACTTCAAATGATCTTTTCACTACAATATTTTTAATGAATATGCAATAAAAAGTGATTTAAAAAATTAATTGGTTTGCAAGATCCCTCGATCGGCCTCGCATTAAACGTAAAATTCCAATGTTACGATGACAACGAATTATTTATCCCTACCACGTATATTCCGGAAACGCGCAAACATCGCGAACGAGCTAACGTACGACAAGACTCTGCGTTGGCAGATGACGTCATCGCCATTTCCAAAGGAGGAACGTACTTCGGTATATAGAGCTGAAAAGGTCTACTACTCAGAGGGATAATGTGCTTGAGGCAAAATAGCGAGCTTACGAGCGTCTCCGTCAGTCCGTCGTCATCGTTAAGTTACAAAGACGCGCCGAGAGATTCTGGAGACATCAAGAGACGCGCAACATGGGGCGTGATGAAGAGAAGAGGAATGAGTCGAGGTCGGAATTGACGCTCTACCTCGGAATCCCTGAAGGGCCGCACAGTCCGCTACAGAGGAACAGAATACATTCAGGATGTAAGCAAGAAAACGCTGACATGAAATTTACGCAGTTGTTTCTCGCAAAGCTGTAAAGAGCTTTCTTATGGGAAAAGTTTGCAATATCTGAATATAAACATTTACCATAGAATTGATTTCAATTGAGGGTTATATCCGACAAAAAAATTTATAAAAATATTGAAATAATCGATAGCACAGCTTCCAACACAATTTCTTTAATCAAAAAAAAAACAACTGTTTTCGACTATCACTCCGACATCGATCGGTTGAAATCTAAAGCCAAAAAAAAATTCAAATTACGTAGCTTTCTACATGATTTAGTGAAGGAACGAACCAGCGGAAACGTAGATAAAACAGTGAGAAAGGTAGCAGCACACTTGGTTGATGGTAATAAAACTAAGTCGAGTAAACCAAAATGCCTTTGCTCTTGGAGTAGCAAGTTTTGAGAAAGTAGAGAGAGAGAGGAAATGAAATGTTGGAACTCTCATCGGTTAGGTTGCGCAGGCGAGGAATTGGTGGAGTTGAAATGCGGGGTGAAGCGAAGGCAGCAAGCAGATGAGAAGGATAAAATGCAGAAGGAAGGATGTAAAGCTACGAGGAAAGAAAGAAAGAAAAATGGAGAAAGTATAAGAGTGAGAAAAATATGTGACGAAGAGAGAGAAGGGCAGAGAAGGAACGGAGAAACCGGAAAAGGTATAAGGCACAGAGTGCGAAAGGTGGAAAGGAGTGGAAGTAGGTGGATGGTTTTAACCGAAAGAAATTCTTTAGCACTCTCGTCCCTTTGCCAGCACACAGTTCTCTTTCACATTTTTGCTCCCTTCTACTCGCATTTTTTCGCTTCCTCACAACTCTATCTCATTCCTTTTTAGGTATTTTTCTTCGCCAGGTGAACCTGGAATATTTGGCAATGTCGTAACGTTTCGAAGTTACACGTACAAACACGGACGGTAGCTACACATACATACCAACGTATAGTTAAGGGAAGAATGTACAATGTAGAGAAAGCGCATTTGTGGGCAACATAGCGAGAACTGTGCTTGTACGTCAGATTTGCACAAGCTCCGCGTCCTCCTTGTAACGGCTCTCGCTGTATTTGCTGAAAAGTTGTGATAACGTTTCCCTAAGTCGTTACGAAAGAACCCGAGTCGAAATTTTTAGCCTCTGTTTGCCCTCCGTAAACCTCCACTCCTTTGTACATGCAGAAGCCGACGCGAATCCTTCCGTTCGTTCAACCTATCGAGTCCGCATGTGATGCGGACTCGACTTGTAGAACAAACCGTAATTTTCCGAGCCCCCGTGGATTCGCCGTAACTTCGCATTCATATCGGATGTGTGATTTATACGAGTAGATCCTCCTACGACTTAATTACGCTATAAGTAGACCCTCATACAACCTACTGTACTCTATCTATATGAATCCAAATTTAATCACTGCTACACTGTTAAAAATATTTTTAAGATATCCACTTTCTTCCATTTTAGGAATCTGATAAGACGAATGTTATATTTAGTTTAAATCTGTGATAATCTTCATTCACCTTGAAAAATTCGGCGGACTTATCGCAGACATTTCAGGTTCAGCGGAAGGTCAGAATTGTTCACTCGGCAAAGTAGCAGAAAAAGGATGGATGAAAGGAAATACGAAGAAAAAAATAAATGAACGTCGGCGCAACTACAGCATTGGACGGTGGAGTGCTATGGAATGACGCGAGCAAGAGGTTTGGGTGAACGAAAGAATGAAAAAGGCGAGAAACTCTTGAAAAATTCTAAAAGAGAAGAAAACATTATTCTCGCGATTCTTTCGTCTTCGAAATTCGATACTCTGGATTCTCGTAGCACGAGAAGCGTCCTCGTCGCATAGTCGAGATTCCAGGCACGTTAAAGGAGCCGAATGAGAGTTCGGATTGTGCGGTATTGTCAAATGTGTTTTCAATTAGGAACACAGTGTATTGTAACTAACAATACAATCTAACGAACAATCTAATAAACAATCTAACAAACAATCTAACGAAAAGTAACAATAATATATATAGTTCGCGATAAGTCATAGGATTGTTACAAAAAAAAAAATTAATGATGTACGCACTGTAACGTATGTTATAGGTCATAACTTGTTTTTTTTTTACTTTTATACATCACTGGCTTTGATGTTAAGAGTCTGTCTAAGAGTAGCACGTTTTCAACATCCACAATGTTAATACACAATAGGATCGTTCGTTGTAAAAAAAAAAAAAAGAATATATATACATACAACGCGTGAAAGACCCTCAGAGTAGAATGAAACAAGAACGAAAATAACTAGAGGAGTAAAATGTAACAATTTACATCTGTTGAAAGGGAGAACTATAGAGTCGAAAGAAAATAAGTTGAACTCTATGATGACAAGAGACTCACCAGCGAGCCGGAAGCGTTATTATAAAGTCGCAATAGCTACACGGCTTATCATCGTCTCAATGATACAATTTTCCTCTGGTACAATGAACCGGCTAATTATCTCCCGCACTACATTGATACATTGGCATGTCATAAACTTCGTGTGACTATAGAATATCACCTACGATGAAATTTCATTATAAACAATTATTTCCTGGTCGATAAAAAGTTTTTTAACAAAAATTCATCGGCTTTCGGCAGTGGTTGGCACGTCGTAGTCTTGTATCGACTCGCCTGAGGTCGGCTATGAAATAAAAAATACGGAATAAACAAGAGCGGATGAATAGAAATGAAAGCGAGAGGTGATCTCCGCACTGAAAAATCTACATGATTGCGTTTACAGACAGTTGGAAAAGTGTTTTTACAGCGATTAATGAAAAGAATTGATAAAAGTAATTTATGAATTGAGAAATTAACTTATCGGTACAACAGAAATCTGTCTGTCCATGCAGTTATATAATTAGGATTTCGATATTTTATTGAAATCGGATAACTGTGTTTACGGTTATGTTTCATTTATCGAAATCGGTATTAACTTTACATACATGTATTATTGTATACCGTGAATTTTCTATTAGATTTAAGACAGTTTCATACAAAGTACTCTTTAATTCGTTTACCATTCGATCGACAGGGTGTACAATACTAATCATTCCCACGGATTACCATGACTTTTGCTTCGTTTATCGTTCGATCGACAGGGTGTACGATACATGTCATTCCCACAGGTTACTTTAATTATTGTTTTATACATGGACGATCATTTAAATCGTCACTCGGAATAAAGTATGAATTCTACATAATTAACAACAGTGTAAAGTAAAGACATAAATGTTTCAATGCTTTTTTTTTTAGTTTAAATGTTGTTTACAATTTAGTAACATGACAGAAATTTCGGTTTAATATTCGTAGATAAATGTATAAGTCGTAGGATTAAAGAGAGACTGTAGCATGGTACGACGATACTCGGTACATTGTACGATATAAATATTTCCTGTACACTCTACAATTGTCTTTTATAATGTTAAGTCCTCGTCTTGTTTAATTGTCCCTCGTGTACAAAAATCGAGAGAGAAGCGAATGAACAAGAAAACCCAATGCAAAACAACACATCTTTGTGAAATCCAGTATCCAGCAAGAACCTTGGCAGAGTCGAATGAGACGAAGAATTCGGCCAGGAAAAAGTTTGGCGTCCCAGGAGAGTCGGTGGAAGACCGACGATAAATTTATCGGTAGTCGTTTCAAGCGTTCGTGCGCGTATCGATGAAATCGCAGTTAATCCGTTAACGAGAGCATAAAAAAACTGCATTGTACGAGGGTGAAGCCACGGAAAAAATGAAAAAAAAAATTAGTGACGCCTAACACTGAACCAGCGCATTCGGCACGCAGGGTATACTAGAGTATAGTAAGCGAAGAGGGAAGAGGTAGGACGAATTACATCGAGAATTCAACCCACATGAACAGGAAAACATTCATTTGTTCGCGATGCCCAAAATAACACGAAAGCCCTAAATCAACAAGCGCGTGGAGCGCAGCAGCGTTTCAGGGCTTGTGGACGGGAAACTCGCTACATCGCTAGATAGTACATAGATTATACATAGCGGAGTAACGTCAGTAAAGGTTATAGAGGCTGTATATTATCTACTAGAATGCCCGCTCGGGTTTTCACTTTACTATTCGGGGTTTCCATCCACACCCTTTCCTCTTTAATTCGATATGTCACCACGCGTATATGGATTAAAGCGTTACACCACACTTAAATTTCCAATAAATCGATATAATATATATGCATTCACTTACATCGAATGGAAAAAATACGAAATTTAGCCGAGTTATAGGAACTTTTCTCGAAAGAAGAGCCTCCGTGTTTCCGGTTATTTACACTTCAAAAAATTTTTACACGATGCCATTTTGAGCAGCTCCGAATGGTGTTACGCCTCTAATTGCATACCTTAATGATGCAAACACGTAACACACGTAATGTTTTATGATATTACATGGATGTTCCATATTTCTGCGTACTTTTGTTTATAAATTGAACGAAAACCGGTGAAGATTCGAGAAAACATTTGAGAACTGATTTAATATGTATTTCGACAAACTTTTTATCAATTTCATTATCACTTCGTGTTCAAGTTTGATGTGGATAATTGATGGAAAAAGTCCAAGAATTTATAATAAATTGAATATGAATATATGTTTGATTAAAATTAATGTTAAATGTAATAGCAACTTTTTTTGCGAATCGTTTATGAAAGATATTCCCGAATCTTCGATTGCTCTAATACTGTTTAACCATCGAACATTTAGAGCTTTTTCCTAATTGTTTGTGGATCAGCATACGCAAGTGACCCGTTTAGCTACTCATCTCGTCGAATCTAGTAAACACATACTATATAACGAGCTCCTACTTAAACATTAATTAATGTCATAAATGTTGAATCTCAACCCATATCGCGCGGGTGATATTTAGTAATGCGCGTGATTCAGGCGAAATCAAGAACGCGGTTTCCGCGTGATGAGAACATGCCGACATTTGGACTGATTTCGGTCCCTGGCAAATCTACTGCATAATGTATAATGAGGGGGACCATTACTACTGTCGGTAGCATAGCTAACTGCGTACGCCAATCGTCCACAGGAAAATCGGCCTGTCCAGCATGGTTGTCATTCATAGCATATTATGATTTATTTGCCTAATATGCAATCCTGCATCGAGTTACTTATTTGCGTAATGCACACAGCATGTATGGCAAAGCTGTTACATATTGTGGATCAACTACGAAATTGTAAATATTGTCTCGTGGAACGTAGATACTGGTTTATCAATCGAAGCGTTAACAATAACAAAAATCTTAAATCAGTCAAATGGGTGAAAAAATGTTAAATTTTTTAAAAATCGATATTTATTTCGACGGGTTGTACGCACAAATTTTGAAAAATAGTTGGTGCAACTTTACCTTTGTGTAATCACTTGTACTTAATTTGATCCAACTTAAACACGGGAATCAATGCAGTTAATATGATCCCGAGTCATCGCGGAGGGTTAAAAATCTTTTTAAAAATCGAAAAATAATTGCAATCTAATGAACCAGACACTGTTTTAAAACTTAATTAATTGCGAATTAGTAGAGAAGGAAGTTGCAGCTATGTTTGAAAAAAGAAGTAACTTTAGTAAGAGATTTTATGAATATGCTGGGCGCACAAAAATATTTCTGCACGGTTGAGCTCTCACACAGATTTGAAATGTCACAGGCAGCGTTCATTTTCTTATGTCAGATTGCATACTAAATCGAACTTGTTTGCAACGATTTTCCGGGGAATCGATCAGCGTACGAATATAGTTTGACAGCAATGAGCCGCGGTAGTTCATCACCCACAAATTTTTTAAAGAGAAGATTCGATAAAAACATAAAATTTCGATCATTGTATTATAGTTTTAAAACATTTATTACATTTCTACTTTTAATTGTGACTTTAAAAAAACTTAAAAATACACTTTGCGCGCATTTAAGAAAAATTTGCTACAATTTTCGGAAGCGAATATCCCCAGTTTTACTTAACGACATAATAACGATTTATTTATCATCGTTACGAGCTCACCACAATTATACTACTGACACTGGAAAGAATACTATTTCTACAAACGTACGAAAATTCTCTATTACCCGGTGAAAATAAAATAGGACCGAATAGCTGGTATTACCCCAGACGGCCATGGTGGAACCGTGAGACGACGGGCTTTGCCGTTGCTTCCACTCTCGTTCCCGAAGTTTCGAAAATTTTGAACGCGTACCGTAACAGTCACATCATCCCTTTCCTCGTCTTCTTCGCGCCACCCCTGTCTGGTTGCTGCCTGCTTTCCAGCCCATCGTTTCACGAGGAGTCGGTGGTACTGCAGTGGCAGCGGAGTCACAGAAACCATAACCACGACTCCGCACCGGTAAAACTTTTACCGGCGAGAAACCGCCGAGCGAAGTCCGCTTCCGCAACGCTCCATGGACTACTTCGCTGTAGTTGCCGGCCTCGGTAACTAGTCTCTATGGGTTTGTATATCTATGTACATAATTTTCCAATATACATACAGTATACACGCGGTAGACATACCGCGTACAGAAATGTACATAAATGTACGGCAAAGTGTGTCTGTACATCCTTAACGACTTCTGTGCTGTTTCGACGTGAACAAAAAGGAGAAACGCGATGAAGAGTCAAGAGTCTCGACAGCCTCGAGAAATAGGGAGAATCAGTGTCAACCGAGCATCAAGACGCAGTTTCTTCATTGAGAAAACATGCCAGCGATGCCACCGAAGCGTTCCCAACGATTTTCCGTGTTTGCGTAAGCGTTTAATATCGGTCGGAGACGCGGTGCTATCTTCGCGAGCAGCCGCAGTGACACATTCCCTGTGGGTTCATTAAAGACTCTCCGAACGCCTGATTCCTTCTCTCCCTTCGGTGTATACAACGCTACAACCCAAGAAGACCCCCGTGCACGTGTCTCATACATTCTCGTGTAGATCCGCACTAACTATATTCTACATGGGATATCTGGAGTTTTCCCCTCTCACTGGTATACGTAATATTCTTGCAGCACAGATTTATCGAGAAACTAAAATGTTTGAGTTTCCCGAGGCACGGGAGACCAGAGTTTTGCCGCTGGTCGTATAGCTGTGAACCGGGATTAAGAAATTATCCTCCGGAGTCTTGGCTGCCGGAAATCTCTATAATTCGAGACGTTAAGTGTGTACACAGACGGGAGGGAACGAGTGTTGGATAAAGTCAGACGATTAAGGGCTGGTAGCTTCTTTGCTGCGAGAAAAGTTAAAATCCCGTCTGTAGTGCAGCCAATCAGCTTATTGCCAGAGTTTTAAAAACGCATTGGTAATGACTTCAATGAATTCTTTTGTGTAGCAATCACGACGGAGAGATGCAATTTTTTAAAGTTCATATTTAGGTTCGTAAAATTCAAGAAATGTTGTTCGATGAAAAGACCCAATGTCAACAAATCGTTGAAATATTATGATATAATCACGTTGGGTAAAAATCACGTTCTTCGTAAAAATCACATGACAATCTCAAACTCTCAAACCAGCTTCAATTGACATCTGTCATTGGTGAAGAATTCTCTCTTCGTTTTGTAAAAAATAAATACCAGACAAAAAAAAAGCCAGAAGTATTTCATCTTTGACTGAAGTGGATAACGAAAAAGGTTGTCAAAATAACAGACAAATCGAAGGCGAGAGAGGGAGTTAAATACTAAAGCATCGGTGAATGAGGCAAAGCTGAGAGATCATTCGGGAAATTGCATTCGAGAGAATTTAATACGAAAGGCTGTCGGCGATACCTATACCCCGGTTACCGAAGAGTCGCTCAGCAGTCGAGTAGATAGAGGGTGAGGTTCGGTCAGGTAATTTTAATATCTAGAAAGCCGGCTCACCGAGTTTGCTCGCGCGTCTCGCCGACCACCAGTCGCGGCTACACCGGATGGGAAAACATCTACCACATAGAAGAAGCTCGTTGCTCCTCACTATCTATAGACATACACGAACACATATATACGCAAGTGAGGCTTCTCTGAACTTATTACATGTACGCGTGTATGTACTGTGTGTATGTATATATATCAGCACCCAGTTATATCCGCTTCCTCTATACTTTTGTTATTAAAGTTGAAGTTTAGAACGAAAACTCTGCTACCTCTTCGAGTCGTCCCCCTTCCCCCCATCCTCATTATATTATTCAGAGCTCTTGACTATGGATCTGCCTGCCACCAGCTTCCACCCCCTACCTTATTCTTCGTTGGCGAACTCGATCTACGGAAAAGCTGCGGTCTCGTGATCCAGGAAATTCCAATCGTGAGTTATTGAAATCCACCCTCAAGAAGTTAATTCGTGTATTACCGGCAGAAATGTTTCTGTTTTTAAGTTATATGTATTTTGTTATAAAACGAGAATAAAGATCTATGGTACAATATCTTTTATTGGTAATTTCTTTTTTAATTATACCGTTAAAAGGAATAGAAAAATATGGTACTCGAATAATAAAGTTATTCAATTTCTTAAGTTCATGATAATCACGTCGCATGGTTATCGCATGGTCACTTCTGATTTTACGTCCATTTTTAATATAAAAGTGATAACACAAGTCTACACTCGGTAGACATAAACTAACTAATCGTTACATATACGATGAAAAAAAGTAAACGTTATCAGATTTCAACAGTCGACGATTTATTATAATTTAATTAGTATGTAAACCATTTGATCGACCTATATTATATTTTATAAACTGCTACGTAGGTATCGATAAACTTTTAAAACGCTTAGCCTCTCCCATCATTCGACGAAAGAGGGTATTCCTGTTTATCCTTACGAATTTACGCGATTAACGTGAAAAGTTTTTCTTATATCGTCACTAACTAGGCCATTTACCTTAATCCATACTAAACTTTACTGATGAAAAATTCACAGTACTTTAAAACTCTGTTTTGAGTTAAATGTTCGATGCGCAAGAAATTCGTGGCACAAATTCTCTCGCGAAGATGAGGATGCTCGGCAAGGGATGACCAAAGGGGTAACCGAGAAGCGGATTACCAAGCCATCGTCACGGCAAGAAAGCTGCCTCTTCGTAGTGGTGGCAATTCACAATGTGCCGGGGCGGGCAGTGAATCATTCTATGAGCATAAATTAACGCTCCGTCACAACGCTGGTTAATTAATTAAGGTAAATTGTCCTAAACGTGAATAACTACCGGGGATGGAAGTGAGAAAGACTCGAGCGCGCGAGAACCTCGGTGACGACCACTTCTTCGTTTTTGTCTAGCAGCGCTTTAACTTTCACGAGCAATCCTATAAAATCTTTCTCAAGTATCAGACTAATTTTCATCAGATTTTTTAAAAATCTCAGCAGAAAAGTTTGCTAACCTTTTAAAATACGTCGAGTCTGTGAGCTCGTTGAATAAGTACAATTCATTCAGACGTTCGTTTAATGAAATAATTTATGCAAATTCAAAACAACATTTAAAACAATAGGATGACTCTTTCGGTCTAATTTTACCAACCAAAGTGAAAATAACGCTATATCGAATTCATATTACAACGAAACGTTTGTCGTATCGGTTAGCAGTTGGACGATATTAATACAATTCCGTAATAACTCAGTCATAATTGAATATTTACAGATAAAAATGTTATCTTATCATTTTTTTTCTTGACGCGCATTATTATTATTATTATTATTAATAATATAAAAATGTGGTACTCTCACATTTCACGTAGTTTTGAGTAGACATTGTTATTATGTTCTCATCATTAATCTGAGAAAAGTAATTAAACGACTTCCCGAAATTTCCTAAAAATCTTATTTAATCGTATAAGCAATAAAAAATCTTTCAAACTTAAACTGCAAAACCCTATAATCATGAAAACTTCTTTGATTGACCCGTAAAAATATAAATAACTTTGAATGACATCGAAGAAACTTTTGTTTGCATATTATTATCGTAACGAGATCCGAACGAAATGCCGCGAACGTACTCCCCCATTCCGATTCGTCCCACTTCTCTCCACTAACCTTTCACTCCATTAAACTTCAGGATCCATCGAATCTCGGTCAACTTACGCGCGAGCCTAAAGCTGCCTCGAAAATGCTGTTGCATTAACTAATAGCCACGAGAAGCGAGCAGTTAACCGAGGTGTACATTAATCGTAGTTTGAAAAGTACTTATCCCAGCTACCGAGTAAACTGGAAGCTCCCGTGTAGAAGCTTTAGCGGCAAAAATCGTTCGCTCCAAAGTTGTGCCAGGTTCGGTGGTCTCTCGTGTTAAACTATCTTCTTCGGGTTTCACCCGTGATCGTTTCTGTCCAGGTTCGTAAAAAAAATTCCGCGAAAAAGCAAGTGCTGTGAAGTTAAAGTTTGAAATCCATCCAAGTACGAGTAGACGTGAGATTTTAGCCAATATATTGAGGTAAAATCGTCGAGACTCTCGTTTCACCGACACACGGAAATACTTCAGATATACCTCGGATCGAGCCGCATAACTGCACTCATGCCACGCAAGCCTTTATCGATTTTAATAAGCACTTTGCGCTCTCGTATTTTCTCTCGGTGATTGTCCATCTCAGCAAGAATATCGATAACGATAGAGAGAACCCATTGAAAAATTTCAATAGAGAATATTCGTCAAAGGAACGTCGACTGTTCGACGTTCCACGAAAATTAATATCCATCTTGCTTGCTTCATTTATCTCAGCAACGGTATTCTACATTTTCCTTTTTCTCTATCGCGGTTCCGCTTCTCCGACGTTAAGCGCCGTTTCGGGTAAGAAGGAACGTCGAGCAGCCGGCCGCAAAGCCGGCAATTACGTCCGAGGGAATTCTGTTTCGTGTTCTCACACACTCAATCCTTGTATGACAGGCTTGTCGAGTGGTACCCTGACCGCCCACCGCTTGCATGTTCATACCGAGTGTACAACGAGATATATAACGTATAACCTACCTCTGCTGCATGTTTCACTGAAATAGAAGAGTGGAGAAGGGTAGGCGCCAGTGGCGATAAGCGAGACAGGGATATACACGTAGGGGGAGATGCAGAATTGAAGGAACGCAAGAGAGGAGTCCGATGTGCATTGCTATGCTTTCCTCGTTGGATATGAATTTAATCCTAGCGCCGTGTTCCGTATGCACCAAACCGCGATTAGTCCCACTATAACGTTCTACATCGTATGCGCATCATTACTCGTTGATAAGCCTCTCAATTTGTTATCAAACCGCGTAGAGTTCCTGTACGTTATCTCTAGATGTATACATACAAATATATATATATATTTATGTACACATAGTATATGAATATCATATGCACAAAACGGTTGCTCGAGAGAACAGTAATATACGGGAAACAGACATATCCGAGTTTCAAATTTGTACGGTGCTGCTCTCAGAAATAATGAACAAGTTATGTCCGAGTTGAATGTGAGTTGTTAAGTGAAAATTGCTACAGTAGTCATTATGATTAAATCAACTGTGTACAGTTGTTAAAATCCTACGTTTATTCACCATTTCTTCTGATATTTCGTCTTAGAAATGTTAATATTATGGAATTCGTTTAAAAAATATTATTATTGAGACAACAATTGAACAATTGTTTAGTTTAAAACATTGTTTATAAGCCATAAGCTTCATTGATTCTCTGTCCGATTCGTAATTATTTGTAAATTGCTAGATAAGACTTTAACGGTAAATTAAAATTGAAAAAATAAACATTTGAGTCATGAAAATACTGAACTACATTTAACGTATTAAGGCGCGTGCAATGTATTACGTTCAGTGTTCTATGAATTTTTGGATTTTCTATTTTTAACTCCCAATTTTTAAAATTCGTTTAAAAAATATTATTATTGAGACAACAATTGAACGATTGTTTAGTTTAAAACGTTGTTTATAAGCCATAAGCTTCATTGATACTCTGGCCGATTCGTAATTATTTATAAATTGCCAGATAGGACTTTAACGGTAAATTTACATTGAAAAAATAAACATTTGAGTCATGAAAACGCCGGACTACATTTAACGTGTTAAGACGCGTGCAATGTAT
This sequence comes from Cylloceria caligata, assembly GCA_963942595.1. Lineage (NCBI taxonomy): Eukaryota > Metazoa > Arthropoda > Insecta > Hymenoptera > Ichneumonidae > Cylloceria > Cylloceria caligata. The sequence goes on along the minus strand of OZ012706.1, from coordinate 3,554,486 downwards.
TACATTCAGTGTTCTATGAATTTTTGGATTTTCTATTTCTAACTCCCGACTGCCTCAGCAACAAAAATACGAGAATTATGCGTTTAGTGTCGACCTATAAATCTAACCTCGATATTTTTTCTTATCGATGTTTGCAAAAACGGCAAAAAATCTCTCGACAAATCTTCCCCACAACGCTTCTATGATCCGAAGAAACGATTTTGGGTCATTTATTTTCGACATTCGTTCTATTTCATGCTGATAAATGATTTTTAAAAAGAATTCTGAACATTTATTTTCGTAAATATTGGCTACTGCCATTATCAAAAATGGTATACGTCAATGCCTTTAACGTCACATCACATCGGTCGATGAGTTAGTTTACGAGTTACCAGGTGGTGAGTTACGTATACCACGTCAGAAGACTCTTTGGCGCGATGTTACTCTACGAAGGATGAAATAAAAATAATTTTACAATGATTAACAAAAAAACCCTGACTGACGAAAAGAGTTTGATAAACAAATTGGATTAACAAAAAATAATGTAATAACGATCAATCGTTCGCATATTATAGTCGAAAGATTTGTTCGTGATCGATTGTCAAAATCTTTCGACTGTTATTCATTGTTTTACTATTTTTCTTTATTAAACTTCATCATCCTTTCGGGAGTTCTTTAATTAATGTAAAATTATTTTTATTGTGAATACTTATGACACTTGAACGACCTAAACCACAAGTGTTTTATTTTGTGATTTCTCTACGGTATTATGAAAGTATTATAATAAAAAAGGGTCAACTTAATAATACTAATAGAATAAATGACAATTGCTCTTACCGGATAAAGCTGGCTTCGGAATAAAAGTGCAGCAACAGAGTATGAGAGCTGGCAGTAGGTAGATCGAGGCTCGTCGTCGACCATCCCGAAGCTGGCACGTTGATTTCTGGCAGAAATCCAGCGCCTTTTCTCTCTGATGTCGACGGCTGAAGCTCGGTAGGCCACCGATTCTTGGCCCCTTCATCGTCGTGCCTCGTGCTGCATAGCTTTCGTTCCACGTACCACGTGAATCGTGCCCGCGAGCTGACGGTTAAACCGAGCTCTGGGGATTAGAAAGCCCTCCCTTGGAGGATTTCAATAAACGACGCGAGACCACTTGCTCTCTGACACGCGAACGTATACGTCATTCGGCGCTTGGCCTCAACCACCCACGGAAACCTTATCTTTGCCCCTTCGTCTCTTTCACGTGAACGCGTATCACCTCACCCACCGGAATGATTAAATGATAATCAGAATTTCAGATTTACATAGCCGATACTATCACTCGTGAGTAATACGATTACCTCGCACTTCAGAGCCGACACTCGTCATTCGATTACATCCGCGAATGTTCCGCTGTATTCACTTTTCGTTTATCCACTCACCGTTTATTTAATCTCATTAAATTCTTCGACGTTCCCCTTCTATTTTTTAATACTCGCGAGCAAAACAAATACGTCCCTCCCTCTTCCGATAAATTCGGATCTAAAGATTTTTTTTTACGATACACTGTTAAAAAAATAATAAAACCTTTCGATGATTTTTAAAAATGTTCTAGTGTTGTCAAAAAACAATTCTATGGAAATTGACAAGAGTTTTCTCGCAAGCATCTTCGTTATCGCTTTCATCGTTCACAATCATTCCGAATGGATCTTGAGTTCGGCTTTTATTTCGTTATTCTTTTCGTCGCGATGCTTACGAACATTCCAAGCATCGATGTCCTCACCCGAGTCATTGTGCCCCAGGAATAGCCACGTTCAACCGTCTCTGTAAATAAAATGACAAAAATATCCATGACCATCTATCAAGCACGCTAAACTGTTAGGAAACAACAATACAGGAGGGTGATAACGGGCGGCGGTGGCCGCATCGCTCTCACTGTAGTAATACATTTATATATATCTATACATATAAATATATCTGTACAGAGAACAGCGTGAAAGAGTGATCCACAAGTTTTTTTCACGGATTGAAAAATCGCGTCACTCGACCCGCCGCCGACCAGAGTCGGCTGACAAATGTACTGCCGTTCTGGCGGTCGGCGTGCTGCGCGCATAATAAATGTTTCTCCGTGTAAAACTGTAAAGTCGAGAGATGTTGAAAAAAAAACCTCAAAATTAAAAAAAAAATCAACAGAATAGTCAAAAAGAGTTGGGGCACCGTGAACGGAAGGAACGGGGATAGTTGGAGTGCGTTTCGAAACGAAGAACGAGCTTCGTTTGTGGATGTAGCGCGCCACGCTGGAGTAAAGATTGAAAAATCACGTTAATTGCCATGTTTCAGAGCCGATAAATTAACTGGCTTACTCGCAACACGGACGAAACGTTTTAGCCTGGTGAACCCTCCCCTGAGGTCCGACATGCACGAACCGCTGGTTCGTCAAGGTTAAATTTAACTCGCTGTCACTCAAGCCGGGGGAGTGGTCGCCAACCGACTAACGGAAACACAATTTCGAATAAACATAACTCGCTTGTATAGCTGTATATCCGATGTATATATCCGTATGGTAAACATCGCGGCAATGTGTCCACCGCGAACGTACACCTATAATTCATGGGGAACCATGTATAACTCGTAATTTATATTTTTAACTCTGTTTATCAGTGGAGAATCGAATGATATTTATCGCAGTTGAAATTTGCATCGATTAATTGAAACAACAATTGGAAACGTATTATAATATTCGTAAACGATTGGGATGGGAATGCTTGTACGTGAGACCGTTATCGTCATACTGTATCGGTGCAGAATTATAACCAATAAATTCGTTACGTAAAATTAATATTTAATTGCTTATAATTAAAAGAAAACTCCTCGTAGTCATAGGATATTTAATTATAGGGTAACTTTAATTCCGGTTATAATTGACAGTCTACACTTTATAAAAACTGACGAGTTGAACATTTTTTAAAAATATCTGCACCGATAAACTGAAATATAAGAAAATACTTTACTTATGAAAATATTTTACTTCTTTTTACTTGTAAAATGGTCTTTTTTTTTGACGCTGCAAGATTTACTATGTGCAATGGTAACACAAAATATCATTCATATAACTTTTCATATGACCCAGTCCCCCTTAATTGGTCAAAGGTATGCTTTTCGACACTAACTGAATGTTACCGTAGTAGAGTGAAAACTGCACAATGTATACTTCTACAAAGTATAGCCATACTCTCTCACTTGAATTTACCGTTCTTATGAACATAGTTTCGTCAAAGTGAAACTGCTGTATATACGAAGGGGGAAAGGAAAATCTACTCTGTGCAATTAATTAAGTCCGTCCGTGCTGAGTGCAAAAACCGGCAACCGGTACGTCACCTAGTGTAAGAATCTCGCGTACACTCATTACGGACAAACAATGTCGCTTGTGCTAAACGCCGACACTGGTATCTAAGCTTCCGACGAAAACGACGTCGCAGCGATGCTCAAAGAAATGTCATCAACTCGCGTAGAAATCAGAAGTCTGCGGTGAGGACAAGGGCCGGGAACTAATTTTAATTGAAATACAGCTTGGTAATTATGAAGGTATCTTGACATAAATTAATGCCTCGGTACGCGAATCCTGTCGCTCTCCCTCTTGTATACACGCGATAATGCACAGCCTCCACTTTTACTCTTCGAGACACTCGTAAGCTTGGTTCCCGAAACGATCCGCATCCATTCGCACTGTACCGCACTGTTTTTCAGAAAGTACCTAGGTAAACGGTACAGTTTCTGACATCCTCGGAACAACGGCCCCAGTTTTCTATTGTTCACGAACGCGATATATTTTCAAACTGAAAATGATCTATTTTACCTCGTGCATTAAAAATTGCTGAAAAAGATTAACATATTTTTTAAGTTAATAATCATTGAAATCTAATAATTCAATAATTTTTTTTAATATTATCGTCGGAGCACTCACGACGCACTTTATGATGTTAGTGAATACCCAGTTTCTGACACTATGTTGCAAATTTTAACATCGACGCGTACTCAGTTTCTGATACTTTGAGATGTCACAAACGAAACGGGTCAAATTTTATGCCCTGCGTATTATTTGACAAATAGCAACAATGCATAACGGTTACGCTTTTGTCAGTTCTCGTAGTTAAATGTAACCTTTCGTTAAGAAAAGACGTTCATATCCTTCGGATTTATCATATAATTCTTTCCGTTCAATGTTATAAATGCAAAACGTATCGATACGCTATGTAAATAACGACGAAAACGCCGCCTTTGTCAGCTTTGTGGCTGGGATTAACAATAGTCGGATGTAACAGCTTATTTCGCGGAGCTAATAACCCTAAAAAAAATTTGAATGAAAACATTTGATCCAGCATACAGTTTAATACACTTTTTAACGTTTAGTTCAATCTTTAATAAACGCATTTTTCAATATCCAATCACACAATTCGATTGCTGCTTTATTATTTCAACAGTTAACAATATTCAATTAGCTCGCATGTCAATAAATTTAACTCAAATTACAATAAATAAATACAGAAACCGAGACACATGAAATCCGTCACGCATTTAATAACTCCAATAATTTAAGAGAAGAACAAACCTAAAGATGAACTTTTAATTACCCGATCAACAATGTGACTCATACTGAAATTGTTTATGTAACTTTAATGTCGTTTGATTCTTACGTTATGTTGAAAATTCATAATTTAAGGTCAGCGTTTGCTAGTTACTGCTAAACACTGTTAAAAATACGGTGTTAAAAGTGTTAACCTCACGCGGTGTTCATATCAATCCACACTGACGACTGGTGTCAACAGCTGGTATCGATTTGCACTGTAACCTCAAAATTTTCATCGCGTTTTTCTTGAAAATTCGTGAATGAAATTCAATGACATTTATAAATTTTATTCATGTCATAATTCTGGGTTGATTGCTAATAATTTATTGATATTCATCTATTCATTACGAAAATAATTGTGTTTTTAATTTACGGGTGGAGCCCAATGATTATAATACGATCGCTTGTGTCAATTTAACACTGTGAAAATTGTTAAAATTAACATCAAATGAGTCAACACTGGTCAAGAGTCCACACCAATCACCATTAACATCCTAGATTTTTAACAGTGTATGAATAGACACGTGTTCCTACATTAATCAACACTAAAAAACACTCTTCAATTCACTTGTAATATTTTTTATATTTTACGAAAACTTTATTTACGCTGTAAACATTTTTTTTCATGAAAATTAATATACTCGTATAGGAAATATTTAACCATAAACTTGTCTATTACATTTTATATACGAGTATGATGATAAATTAGTAAACGGTATATTAAACACGTTAAAAAAAAAAGTCGTGATAAATATACAAGAGTTTAAATATTACTTTATGCCTGTATACTAGATTTAATAAACAGTTTTATGTATTAATGCTTCCTATGAAAAAATATATCAATTTTACAAATATTTTCAACAGTCTTTTACAGATATAAATGTATCCTCGATGCAGCCGAGTCAGAAAGTCGGACGTTTACCTTAGATTTAGTAAAAGTTATAAGCGACACGCCTGAAAGCTTAATGTTGTCGATTAGATGAAATTTACGAAATCGTCGAACGACTCTTGGATCAAAATTTTTTATAACTGCGCTATATTATTTCTTAAGTACTTGTTACTTTTTGGCACTACTTACCGACAGCTGAAACATTTTAAGCATACTAAGCCCCAGTGAAACTTTAATACTTTTAATAATTTTGAAATTCTCAAGAGATAATTTTATTTTATGAGTAATTTACATTCACTTAACAATTAGTCGACATCTCATTAAACGATATCAATGTTTTTTTTTTGTTTAAAATCTATTCTATTACACTTTTTTTTACGTGGGGGAAAAACTTTTTTGAACGTAATTTTGGAGCAGAACCGAAAACTACGTATCCGAGTAAAGCTGCATGTAAGATTGTTTAATAATACATTTCTTTGATCTCCAGCAGTTACGGACCCATGTTTAATTATAATCTCATGCTCTATAGATAACATATATTCATATGTATAATGTAGGGTACGTATATCTAGTCGTAGCATTATGCGCGGAGAACTGCACAGGTGCAACGAGGCGTATACACGCAAAGAGCAAGGCGCACGTGCGCTCCTACTGCTGTTACTATAGAGATACGCTATAGCGCTATAATGCGTGTTCGTTGTTCCCGATCCTTCCTGCAGGCACTGTCCAATCGTCGGGCTCTTGGCATACTGACAATCCCCCTCGAACTCTAAAGCAACACTTTACGAGCTTCCGTGCTAAACACGAGTCCAATGACTCGCGGATGCTCCGCGTGTCATTCAAGTGTATTTTTATTCTCAGCGAATTCTGGGTGCAATGAGGCAAAGACTGTCAATGACGGTGGTCCAGATTTTGTTCCGAATAACGTAAAAAGCATTTTCTGTGCCTGGGCAACGATGACTAACGTTAAGTAAATTTATCAAAAATCTCCGCATCGGTAATTCAATAATCGATACCACGTTGAAAAGTATTAAACATTTTAGACTTTTTTTTAACTCTCGACTGCGATAAATCCACGGAACTCAAAAAAAAGATGATATAACGGGTCAGAAATCTCTGATTTGAAAAACATTTGCGATTTCAGCTTAATCCAAGTAAAGTGCAGAGTTCTGGTTTAATTAGTTCATTTTTTTTTATTGACTAGAGTTCGCCTTTTTGTTCTATTTCTGGAATCAGCCTGGTTATTCTGCTTTTGGTTGAGCTTTGATCGTGCAATGACGGATGAAGCATGTTCTACAGAGTTTCACGGCTTCGCCGCACTTTTTACAGGCTGTCCGACCGAAAAGTCCTGTGCTAACGAAATTTTCACTCTCATACAGGATAGAATGACATATACACGCCCGCAGAACATTCGTTGTCACTATCGTGTCCTCGAGGCATGTCCGATTCCTCGAGCGACAAAGCTCATCCACCCTCAATGCCAGCCATCCCTACCACTGGATTAACTCCCCTCGCATATGTATAATTTCCAAAAGTTAATTAGGGGTTTCAGGAGATGAAAGAGAGCGTTCGTTCCTGTCGTCGGACGGATTGGAACGTTCTTTCTGCTTTGCGTGCACAGCTCAAGAGAAAGTGAAACGGTGCTAAAGCATCGTGTCACATTCCACGAACCCACATGGTCCACGATGCACAAAAAGATAGACAGAAAGAATGTGGGAAAAACCCGGGTAAAACCTGTCGGGTAAAAACCTCGAGTGATATGCGGTCAATTCACTAAAATTGTATGTACACTAGTTACATAGTTTACACAAATATCAATAACGTAAAAACAATACAAATAGCAGTGACAAGTGTAAGTAAGAATGATATCATACCATCTATGGCTAAACTCGTGGTATCGTTCGTTAAGGAGACGTGAAGCACGTATGGATGTGAGACCAGATATAACTAATTGTCGCTTAACATCATAGTGAGAGAGAAACAATTACTTAATGTGTGTAAATATTGAAAGACCGCCTCGATTTAATACCAATTGAAAAAAATATTTCCTTCGTTCAGTGAAAGATGAAACACGAAAATCTGTGTAAATAGTGAAATAATTTTTATTACCAACCATATTATTAATTTCGTCTGTATAAATCATGTTTCCTGAATATTTTAAGTGGCTGCAGTTTTTCTCCAGCTGTACGTTCAGACTTTTGACGTTTCAAATGTATAATTCTGCGGATTGTTTGATTGACATGAGAGAAAAATAGCGTTATAAGAATACAAGATTATTATCATGACTGCGTTATAAACAATTGTGTGAAAAATGTCCCCTTGACTCAGTTTCATTTATTACATTTGAAATTTAATTTAACTCGTATAAACTCCGTCTGTTGACTCGTGTGTACTACCGAAGTCATAGTACCCGCACCCTTTAAACTGTACTTTGTAATACTGTGTGGTAGCGTATATCGACTAAGTACATTGAGATTTTGAGTATCACGGAAAACCGTTGGCTTTATGCAAAAGTCTCGTTTACATAACAAACTTTTCGGTACATGTACAAGCTCTCACAACTAACAAGCACGTGGATCAATGGTGTACCGTACGTGCGTATTGCATATATATATATTTTATACATCAAAGTCCAGTATGAAAGAGCAGGTTTATTATTTCTATAGTGACTGGTTGTATATAGGCAGTATATTGACGTATATGTATAAGGTAAACGTGTTTTCATTTCATTTTGTTGGTAACGATCCTTTCGAAAAGTTGGCAACGGCACCGATAGTACGGAGACGCGAGGTAGGGGGTCATGAATCAAGGTTTTATCCCTGTTGACAGGCTGAACCGTCACTCATACTACTACTTTGACTCTATTTTGCCGGAATTATTTGTCAAAGTTAATCGATTGAACCCTCTATGACAGCGAGTTGAATTATCTTTTTATAATTTCTTTTTTACCCTCATGTATATATGTACACGCATTTTATTTTAACGTTAACGGTAATTGTCTCCCTTTACATTATATTTTTTATCTTTCGTTGATTAGGTTATTTAGTTAGTTGAGTTATTATTCAGTAGGAGGAGTGGTAGAACGGTTATTGAACGTTTATGAACTACGTGGAGTAGGGTTGACACGCCCATTCTGTGAACTGACCATGAATGTATGGTTTTATTGTCTAGTTCTGCGAAAGATAATATTCATGAACAAAAAAGCAATTTCCGTGGAACGTTTGCATTAATCATAAACCAACCTCTCTATGTACTCGTTAAAAATCATGGGAATGACAATAATGAAGAAGTCGTCATCGACCTCATAAGTACGACGTTATACGGACGTTGTCACGCTTACAAATATTATCACAGCTTTTACTTTCATTTCAGGCTTTGTTATCTCATATCATTCATTTGATTATTGAAATTTAAGGGTTTTTAATACGCTCAGTATAAATGTAAACCAGAACGACAGTTACGTGTAACACCAACGGTTTAAAAGGGACAACTGCGCGTAACCGAGCATTATTATCAAAAATTTTTCACGGCGTTGATTCAAAAAATTGAAAAATAAGTGACAAAAAATGGTAAACAACAGTGGCAGTATTTGTGTATTATTATTTTCTGTCACCGATGCTTTCATCCTGTATGGCATATGCGTGCTGCCACTACAGTAGGCTATAAAATGTTGTGATAAAATCTGCTTGATCATCGTGTATGCCCTCTGTCCGCGTGTGACAATCTCGTTGCACGACCGGAGTAATTCGGATGTGCAAATTCGTTGTTTTAACTAGAGCTAGTAAGCGTGAGTCTCTGCTTCATGCGTGTTCTCGTATTCCTGACGAATAGCTTCTAGCTATTATATAGCTTGAACGCGCTCGTGCAGAACCGGCCAAAACCGTATTTGCTCAAAGGATGACTGTTGCACCGCAGCTTTGTATGCCAAACGAACACATTAGTTATATATCCACGTGGTTCACAGAGGCATTAACGTTATTGGGCTTGTGTGCCTCTGTGTGTGTGTGTGTGTGTGTCCTTGTTTGTGTGTGTGTTTGTTTGTATGGCAGAAACGGCTTTTTTTCTTGCATTTTTTCTTGCATTTTTCTCTTTGCACCTTCGAAGCCCCATCAAACCCGCGGAGAACGAGTTCCTATCCTCTGGTGTAGATGACGCTTTGCGCGCATATGCGGTTCGCACATGCGCGCACAAAATTCCGGTGCCCTGCACTACCGTAACGTATCCCAAATCTTGAGTATTCGCGCAATTGGTTTTTCGTGTTCGAAGCGGAACGCTCGCTTGTCCTCGAAATCCTAATTTCTTGTTTAGCAGCGAACACTCCTCTTCCATTGGCTATAGGATAGCAGGTATCACCGACCGACCCGGCAACCCCCAACGCTGGCACTCATCCCCATCTACGCTCGATAGGATAAAGCCTGCTCTTCCACGTTAATACGGAATTTGGCTATCGCGCTCAAGCGTACCCACCAACATTACGCTCTGATGGTATCGATGCTGGTTGAAATTCGGCACGAGAAAGGGGAACATTATACCATACGTATTACTTCCGCCCTTTTCCAATAAGTGGCATACACAGTGTGTAATAAGACAAGATTCGAAGCTAAATGAATTTTTCATTTTAGCTAAAGCCTCAATTTTGGTAACTGTGCTCGACATCACTTTTCGTGTGAAAACCAAATTTTGAAAATGTTGACGTAAAACTCAATATTTTCTTCAATTTTATGTTTGGTACTCCCGGAAGGTCTTTCATTAATAATAACAAATGTTATCTTCGTGTCAAAATTTAGGGAGCCCAGCATATTTTTAATAGGTTTACCAATCCAATTCGTGAGCATAAGTTTACGAGTAATCATAATGCACTCCTATGAAATATATGCAAATTGCTAAAAGTACTTGTGAAATATAATTTTATTTCATAGATTTATTAGATTAGCCAATAATATGGCAGCTAACGTAGTGATCGCTCCAGTCGCTTTTTGTCTACGAGTAAAGCTATCGAACAGTCGATTGAGAAAGTTACTCGATTAATTTATTTCGAAATAAAAAATAAATAAAAACTTGCAAATTGCTTCTTCGAGATTCCGCACGATCCTCAAAGTCCTCTCTATGAGGAACTATTTTTTCTTAATTTTGGCTTTCTCATAGAGGAAGTATTAAGCATCGTGCGGAATCTCGAAGAAGCAATTTGCAAGTTTCAATTTGCAGTTTCGTTCAATATTCGAACCGTTTGACCGATTCTCTCTAAAATTTATACCAAGTTTACTTTTATAATACTCTGTTAAAAAAAAAACAACAACAACAACAAAGTCAGCACGATATCTTGAAATTTACGAAAATTAAAGCGATTCGACGATTTATCGAAAAATTACAAAATTTGTGAAATCTGAATCGTTTGGCCGATGTTTCCCGAATTCAATACGAACCGTTTTTTATGATACTCTATTTATATTTAAAAATTAGCAGGATCTTAAAATTTACGGAAATTAGAGCATTCACAGACATTTTTTGAAAATTTCAAAATGCCGTAAAATTGATAATTTTTCAGTAATTTCAACAAAAATTGCAATGAGTAAAAAGATTATATAGATTAACTATATGTGCTAAAGAACCTAAACGGTAGCACTGTAGCCCAAACCGTTCTCGAGTTGTAGGCGTTTCTATTTTACAGTGCCAGAACATACACACGCGTGCGCGCGTACACATACACACACACGCGCGCGCGCGAATGTTTTTCTAAATAGGTTTTTTCGAAGTTTTGGGACATTTAAAACACAACACGTTGACATTGAAAACTTGAAAAAAAAAAGGTTTCTCCGTCACAACGCTTCCTCTGTGAGAAAGCAACAAGACGACTTTTCGCTGAATGACCCTAGATGACGACGATTGAGCGTCATACATAGATATATCTATAGCCACCATTAAATAATTGTGTATGATTAGTTTTCGACTACGTCTTTGCATTATTTTGATCTCTTATCAAATCTGTGTACAACCTAAAATAAAAACAAATTTTCTCACATTTTTTTTTCCATCCTGCAACCGTAACTCCGATAAATCGATTTTGCTGGTAAGAGAAGAAACACTCGATCACTCTATGAATATGCACGAGTCGATAATCTTCTGACGGATAACGTAATCACTTCTGTTACTCTGAGACTCGAAGACACAAATGAATCTTCTCGATCCAATTAATTCATATTCATAAATAAATAACCAGCGACAATTCATCAACGGAATCACTGACAAGAGCGCTTGTATTCACGCCTTTAATTCGGTATGGAAGAACTCGACACGTGTGATACCGGTCTAAGCGTACAAGACGCACTGAAACCTCAAATCTCAGCGGTCGAGGCGTATACCGCGTGTTCACATTCGCTCTCTTTTTCTCTTCCTCACGCTTCTGTTCCCGTGACTGTTGCGCTCGTTCCTCCAACAATAAACTCGCGTGTGTCTCCTTCTCTCGTGCGTGGACGGAGAATACATAGTACGTATACATATGATGTACCGGCGTGCCGTGCGGTATGCTTACACGGCACGCCACGGGGCGTGTGGGACTTTATCTCATTCCCTCTCATCCTTCTCTCTCTCTCTCTCTCTCTCTCTCTCTCTCCTCCCTCTCCTCTCTTATCATCTCTCTTTTGCTTTCGGTACGATCATCCAGTCTCAAAGGCTCCCGTCGACTGCTGGTTACATTGGTGCGTGTCGCCCCTGTGGCGAACACGAGATTTGTCGTCAGCGTAGCCTTCGCTGTGTAACATAACACACACTTGGTTTACGCACAATGCGTGTACGTGAGAGGAGGAAGAGACCACTCGTTGCGGAAGGTCCGCGAGGAGCAAGCCTACAAACGATACCACACGATCTTGTACTTTGGTGGTATCCGGAACGTCGTGAATTTCACTAAAACGCAATATGAATACGAAGACAGGGAAGAAAGAAAAGGAGTAAGAGCATAAGACGATTCCGGGGGAACTCGTCTCTCGATTTATAACCGTTCTGTTACTCAGTCCTTTGATCGGCACATTGCTCGAGAATGATTCGAGAGAAGGATCCTTTGTAGTTCCAGCTAAAATAGCATTTGTCAATGGATGTCTCAATTGTTCGATCAAGATGGAGAAACGATTGACAAGTCTTCGTTCATTTTTTTACATCGGTAATGGATAGTGTTTCTATACAGTGGGAACGTAGAAAATACTTTTTTGAATATTTTGATTTGTTTCCAATGGTGACAATCTGTATAGCCATAAGAATTCCTGTTTTTAATATTAAAAAAGCGTGCTTTACGCCTTGTTCGTTAACCGTTTGGTTACCGATCGCAATCTGCAAAACTAATTACAACTTTTACCAAAGGCCTATTCATATCTTGGAGGATTCCCATCAACGTATGTGTTAAAAATACGCCCAAATCTACTAAGTGAATACGTACTGTGCATACGTGTTGAGAATTGAAGTCCCACTGTGGAGGGCCGTGAAGTACGCATTCTCACAAACGATACCAGCCGGCAATTTCGCGCTTTGGAGGCGTCCGGAATGTCGTGGACTTCACGCAAGCAAAATAAGATGACGACTGGAATGAGAGAAATAAGAATAGAATATGAAGTAGTCTGTACGACCTAAATGCAGACACGCTTGCATATCAAACACTACAATCCAACCCCCCCCCCAATCTCCCTCAACCCAAACCCATGCATCACTGAGGATCTATATGAGTGATAAATACATGCGAATTTTGCATACGAGTACAACGAAAACTTTATGGCTATACGGGCGAATGTATGAGCGAGGCACGAGAGCATGTGCTCTACAACTTGTTCGAGAAAGCGTTGAGCACCACACAAATGCACACACACACACACACACACACACACACACACACACAGAGTAAAACTCGTGAGCTCCAAGCACTACCGGCAGCCGCTTCCTGGACGAGAGACCAAGCAAGCGAGATATTATGCAGATAAGATATTCATAGCTATCGGAACTCCCGATCGGATACGCCTTTATTTTTTGAGATGAATAGAAATGGATCTAAAAACAGCAGCAGCGGACCAGAGATGCTGGGCATCAGCACCATACTATCCAATATAATGCATAGCTAAAGGACACGTAACAGCAGTCGAGAACCGTAGCCAAACCCCACGCAATCTACCCCTCGGCCAGAAACCTTTTCCTCCATGTACTTCAGGATATTATGGCAAGATTTTAATGACGGAAAAAAGTTTCGACGTTTTTTTTTATTTATTCTTTTTAAATCTTTCGATCCCCTTTAAGCCAAATAAATATCCCTCCTCTTCTCTTTTACTTTAGACCTTGGTTTACTTCCCTTCAGATCGCTTATTTTCACTCTCTGTCTAAATTTTCTTAGTTTAGTCACAGATGCGAGCAAGAGCTCGCATCTGTGAAATAAATGAAATTATTAGAATCGATATGCGCTACAATCTCTGTGCGTTACAGATCGGGTGTCTCAAGTGCATTACATCTCATTTCGTAACTCATAGACATTTTTATTCATCAGTAAAGATATAAAGAGCTATCCTCAATTGAGAAATCGATCACGTTAAGGACGACGACCAGCTATATCGTCGTCGAATGACGGTTCGTTCACTACCACGTTAAAACGGATTCTTTCTACTAATAAATACGGAAAAGCAGATACATACATATTAACAATAAGTTATTTAAGATCGCTGACTTGATCTAGTTTTGATCAGCTACGGAGACACGAGAGTCTATGAGAGCTTGATGATTCTCTCGCGAATATGACCGATTTAGGCTATTTGCTTGAAGTTTGTCAAGTTCATTAAATGTGAAATATTAGGTGAGCATATTCTTTCATGGTCGCGCTAGAATCTTTACAATCTGATGTACAAGCTAGTAATTTTGGTATCTAAGTTATCCAATAGTAAACGGTATTAATTGTCTGATTATAGTATCAAGAACGTGTTGTCACATGAGATGTTCTATTAACCTTTCATAAGTGACACCGCCCGAAACCGTCCCAGAATGGGATTATGAAGAGCAGGATGGGGGTAACGTGTTCTTATGGTAGAGCCGAGGAGTGAGGATATTCTTGTAACTTATAAAGGATTAAATTCTCGATTTTTGCAATGAGATTATTTGTAAAATATGTCGTTAAGCTGAGTCGAAACTGAACAATAGCAAAGTTTGACGCTCAGTTAATTGTATCATGTTTCAAATTTAGAACTGTGTCTAGTACCAGGTAAAAATTTTAAAAAAATGAAAACATGGCTGTAACTCTCATTTTTTACTTCGTGTAGAATAATTAAGGCAAAGCGAACAATGTATGGGTGCAAGAAAGATATAACTAAATGATCCTTTACGGTAGAGATTAGAGAAACAGCTAATGTGTGTAAATGTTGAGGTTTCGCTTTGTCTTAATGCGCGAGGAGAAGCGATTTGCGTAAAGGAGGATTAAAAATAATAACTAAAAGTAGAAAGAAACCTGGAACGGTAAGAGAGTCGAAAGCACGCACCTCCTCGCGTTCTCTATTCCCGCGAGGATCAACGAGCGGAATTTACGCGGGTTCTCGAGTACTACGCTATTTCGCACGTCTAGCGTGTAAGCATGTACGTTAAGAAGAGCTGTATAGGGAGCGATGGGGAGACCTCACCCGGGGATCCGGCGTCGTCGTCGTTGTCGTCGTCGTCGTCGTCGTCGTCGACGTCGTCTCGGAGATCAGCGAGCTTGGAGTGCGAAGCGTACGGCTTTCCTCCAATTTACAGGTCTCGCCGCACAGCAGAGCTATAACGGGACGAGAGCGACGAAAAGGCAGCCCGTTTCAGTTCTATTCTCTTCTGAGCTTGTTTTTCTATTTCTGTATCTGTGTTCACCGCTATATATCTATATATCTATATAGCGGTGAACACAGATACGATATGGATATGGATATATGCATTTTTAACATATGTGCCGAAGATATATTAACATGAGAAATGAATTACCAACGAATAGTTTAAGTTCCTTATTTTCATTTGATTTGCTACAATTACATTTTAAAATGAATCCTGAATTAGCTAGATCTTCAATAATTTGAAGGTATCGAACGAAAGCAACTCCAAATTACTGAAGGTAGTGAACGCAACTGGTGGATACAGTTGTATAAACTAATATATAAGCTATTAATATAAATTAATATATCGATAACTCATTTATATAAAGTTATAAGTTCGCTGTCTATACATATCTATAAAAATAAAAAAACAAATTTGCATAACTCTTTTCAAATACATGATTAGATGACGGTAATATTATTCGATAAATTTTTTTTAAAAAGTCTATCGTGCTGCAAAATTTAATTTTCAGAAGCGAGCGTACGATATTTGTATATTTGACTTTTGCGTATAATCGGATTTCACTGTCTATTTTAACCTGATCCCTATTAACCAAAACCATCAGCATCGGAACAGTATTCTCGGTACGAAGTTGACCGTCTGTCTCGAATTAGTCAGACTATCGTTGGAAAATCTCAAGACGCTGTAAAATCGCTCCATCCCTTTCTGGCTCCCTGTCTCGATTTTGCACCCCGTTTCTATTTATCACGATAACTCTCTGCCTTTGTCTCAACTCTCGGTATACCTTTTGATGATAGTCGTTGCAAGTACAAGACAACAACCGCAAGCCGAGTATAACTCGACTCGATCTCTCGCCGAAGAAACTTGGAGTTGTACTCGCTCGAGCTTGTGAGCTTTGGTAATTTACAACCCTTAATTGCACCGAACGATCGTGGAACAATTCGACGCATACGTGTACATTACTTAAATATCCAAAAGCGTCCCGTGAGGGAACGACCTCGCACGTTCGTCTCTCGTTCCTATTATACTTATCTAAACTGCGTTACACACTATTCGCTATTATCCATTGTCTCCTCTGAACTTGGTTCAAAAGCTCTCAAACTATACAGAGAACTATTATACAACACACTACACTTTAATGCCTATACTGTGACATATAGTTGGTGAAGGGATATACAAGAGAATATATATCTGCTCGCTTTGTGTACCAGAGCCGAGGCTTATTATTATCCACCTTGCTACTCCCGGAAGTATAGACTGTTCCTAGCATAGATATTCCGCAAGTTCTTACGTCGACTATAGACGTTATAGGTGTTATGAGTACACGAGTAGTCGAGTGAAGGTAGCAGAGATGGCGAAGTTGTGTATCGGTATGATCCCAGTACCAACTGTATATAAGTATAGCGCCCTCTACCCGAAGCGCTCGGTCGCTTCCTCTTCTACGGGTTAACAGGATTTAACTCGTTTGGAAGAGGATGCGATGTGCAAGGTACAAAGAGGAAGAGGCCGTTGCGGAGGAAGAGAGGTACAAGAGGGCAACGAGACGGTGAGTAATAGAGTTGGGATAATCCTTGAGCGTCACGACAATGAAAAAGTGGCGTCCTAGGGACTGGAACTCAAGTTGCGCCCCCTTGCGGTGTATAACGTGAGAAAGACTATAAGCTTAAGACTTTAACTGTTCAGTGGTGCTGTATCGACCGATGGGCTGGCGCTTCGTAATTGTAGCATATCAAGTGTCGGTTACCGCGTTCTTACGGTGGCGAACTAATTGCGTCACCTACTAAAATTCAGAGAATACAACCAAATTGTGGAAGAGGAAAAATAATTACTGCTGTAGTTAAGATGGTGCGATCCGATATGAACCAACTGACATTGAATATTCGAATATATTGAGGAAGAAAAAAAAATTTGTAGTCACAGCAAGAATTTTGATGCTTTTCGTACTTATGGTTATAGTAACAAAACCATTTTACACCTTGCGCTACTCCATTTACGTTGAGAAACAAACTTATAAAATATTGTACAGAACTATCAAAATGGTACAATAGAGGCGCCATCGAGTATATTACAAGGTGCCGACCTCCCAAAAGGTTCAATCAGTGGTTTCTCAGACGAGCAAGTATCCATTGATCTCAGCTTTCAGTGCTGTTCATTAGTGTGTGATCGTTAAATGAAAGGGCTTCGCAAGAGCGTGTATCGGGACGATTTCCTTGAGCATCGAGGTAACAGGATTTAACCGTTGGTCGAAAAGGCGCATCGATGAGATGAACAGAACCGGATCGAAACGAACAATCAGTGAACTACTTGTAGAGAGAAACATCCGTTCGTACGCGTTCTCTTCGTCACTGGTGCAAGAGAATAAGCAATAGCGAGCAAAGAGAGGCAATGAGTTACGCATTCAGGGGACCACTCGTTACTGCTAGCTATTGTATCATAACTTTAATATTCCCAAGATTTTTCTCTTATAGCAATAACTGTGTCTTACTGTAATAAAAAAAATCTCTTTGCTATCTTCGCCTTTTTTTTCACTTCCTCTTCCTTCCGCAAGAGTTTCTCTCAGCCAACATTGAGAGTCACTTGATACAAGCCCACATGAAAGCCATCCATAATATAGTTACTCATCATACGGACACCGAGGACAACGACGACGACCGTAAGTTGATATCGTGAAAAGGAGGGACAGAGCGGAAGTAATGATCGACAGGCTACCGCGCATACGGACACTGCGTCGTTCACCTACACAATGGATATACTACAGTAGTCGACACGTATGCTTTCGACTTACACAATCACATGAGGCATCCACAGAAATAACTTTTCTAAACAATAATAATAAATGAATACATTTAAATGTATACAACGAAATAAATCGAAAAAATTATTACTTTTTTTCATTGCGCATGTTTCTCTAGTGAAAATAAATATGTGGGAAGAATAAACTATTTCAATTTCATTATGAAACGATCAATCTATATTCACCTACATACAGTGAGTAACTTTAATATTCGGACACTGTGAGATTTTTATTCTATTACGTCATAACTTTATTTCTAACAAAAGAAACAAACAGGTAATTAAGTATTATAATAACACATATGTTTAGTAAGTAATAGCGTACATTTTATTTGCATAACTTACAATAGTTGTTAAATGATACGGTTTAAATAAAAAAATGTCCAATTTTGACGTTACTTTAATATTCGGACACTTTTAGAAACTTGGCATTTTTAGGCTAATTTTTTATTTCTAATATGCGTTTTAATATCTCGTTGGGTAGCCATTCTGCTGTATTACTTCTTGCAAACGTTGTGGTATATTGTTATTAATTTTTTTTAAGTATTCAATACTCAAACTGTTCCATTCTTCTTTTAAACGATTTTTTAACATTTCTTTTGAAGATATTGGTGTTTTTCTAATTCGCCGCTCTAGTTGATCCCATACATTTTCAATGGGGTTGAGATCAGGTGATTGAGGTGGTGGTTGTAAAAGTTTTGGGCAATTGTACAGCAAATATTCCTGTACAATGCGTGCCTTATGTTTCGGATCATTATCCTGGTAAAACTTAAACGTGTTTAAAATCCCCATTTTCGTCGCACTTTTGTGTAAATTGTTTTTTAATATGTTCATGTACACATATTTGTCCATAATATTTTCAATAAAAACTAGTTCACCCGGTCCAAATGTGGATATACACCCCCAGACCATTACACTTCCACCTCCGTGCTTTACGGTCGGCCTAAGATTTTTAAATTAAAATTCTTCATTTTTCTTCCGCCATACCATCCTTCGTCCATCTGACCCAAAAATGTTAAATTTACTCTCGTCAGTAAAGATAACGTCATACCACCATGTTTCGTCTTTCAAAATAAATTCTTTAGCATAATCCAATCTCTTCCTTCGATTCTTTTCACTCACATACGGTTTCTTTCTAGCCACTCTTCCATTATAGCCGGCATTTTTTAACGCTCTGCGGATCGTTTGAGGGTTTACGGTTTTTCCAGTCTCGTTCAAGAGCTCTGTTGCCAATTTTGGAGCACTGAGCGTAGGATCCTTCTTTATTTTCCTTATTAATTTTCTCTCATCACGCACATCTAACTTCTTTAGTTGGCCTTTTTGGGGTATAGAGTCTATACGGTCCTCACGTTTAAACCGATTGACGATATCTGCTACTGTACTCTTACTGATGTTGAGCAGGGCAGCAATTGCTCTATACGATTTGCCTTTAGCGTTGTGATAAATGACAAGTTGTCGTATATCAAAACTAGTATTAACTTTGCGTGGCATTATAGAAGTTCCTTGAGTGATTATCGACGAATAACTGATGAAACAAGGCTTAAACTTGTATCGTCGAACTGTTGACAATGTTTGTAAGCAAACATTGTATTCACAATACATTGTAACTCGGCTTGAATATTGAAAAAAGGTGCTGTATTGCCAAGTGTCCGAATATTAAAGTAACGCGAAAATCGGACATTTTTTTATTTAAACCATATTATTCAGCAGCTGTTGTAAGTTATGTAAATAAAATTTACGCTAGTGCTTACTAAGAATATGTGTTATTATAATACTTAATTACCTGTTTGTTTCTTTTGTTAGAAATAAAGTTATGACGTAATAGAATAAAAATCTCACAGTGTCCGAATATTAAAGTTACTCACTGTATATCCATCGTGCTTGTCATATGATTTACTTGTCGCACCATTCCCCGTGAAAAAAGTATACGTGAAAGTAGTTTTTTACGTATGTTAAATCTATTATTCATGAAAAATTGTTTAGATTGCATATATATTGAGGTATATCTGACGGATATATACTGATAAATATATTTAAGAATATATCCTCTCGTATATTTTACAATGTATGTACAATGTATCAGATATATGAAGAAAATAGATTCATGGAAAATGAGATAATTCAAATATATTTTATGATTACAGGTACTTAATTTCCATGAGGAATATCCTATATTGTGAATTCGATTATTCCGTACGGAGTAATGCGAGTAAATTGTGCAAAAGATTCTCTAGGGATTTCTCAAGCGAAACGACAAACCGTGACAATACAAAGGAAGTGGGAAGTACGGCAAGAGGGGGGGGGGGGCTGAGAAGCAGGACAAGATACAAAACACTATCGTATTTGTACACTGAAGTAGACACTTCTGCTGGTGGTACGCGCGTCCGGTAATGAAATACAGTAACACAATATTCACGATATCCCCGGGTACCCGAGGCGTCAAATTTCGACCAGCAAAAGCCGGTGGATGGAATGGACGAAGAGGAAGACAATGACAACGCTCCGCTTGGGTGTCGGGTATGAAGCTGCACCCGCTACACGCGCTGATTAATTTGAGGTAAAAGGAACAGGAGTGGATCAACGGAAGCAACAACAGCATCGAGCTTCTAGCTCTTCTGATCAAGATGGTTACCTTGATCGGTGACGAGCGATTCGCCACCGGAGGTTTCCGAAACTCGATCGGTTACCTCGAGCCATGCTTCTTTCCCCTCATATTCTATCAATGGGTATTCGATATTATTTACTTTGTATTCAGAAGCATATTATACGTGATATTGTATTTCATACCACGGTGATAGAAACTGGAATAATCGATGTGAAAACAGATCCCTATCGCAGATTTAAATTATCTCAATAAATTACTGAGCTACCTTCTACCAACTCCCCTCGTTGATAAAAAATATTCTATAATTGAAAACACCTCAAAATTGAAATGAGAACAAACGTGGAATGGATTTTCTTTGACCAATCTTACTCTTATTAGATTATCAAATTATTTGACGTATACGCAGTGAGATTTGGATTGCGTTTGATCCCCGTTAGAAAAAGTTCCATTACCAATGGCATTTTGCCAGAGGTAATCCAATGGAAATCGATGCAATATTATTGGCTATAAGATCTATCTATCAAGGGGGCAAATGTGCTTTTGTCGATTGAGGCCAGTGTGCTGAAGCCATCACCGTTCCCTGCTGATGGTATGGACCCACTGCGTTTACTCGTACGGAAGCTGTTTAGCCGAAGCTGTGTATGATGCACGCGGGATATCGCGGGAGGGGTAAGTGTGCCGTTACGACATGATGACTCGGATCTCCGCTCGCTCGTTCGTTTGAACGCGCTTGTATCGAGGGAGAGACGGGATTGGAACCGAATGGAAACGAATAGGACATCCTATCATTATCCAATGATCGCGAAGTGTCTTTACCGCCACCGAGGGAGATAGCGGCCTAGAGTGGGAAAGAATGAGTAATGACAGACGAATGTCACACAGTCAATAATATTGCAACGAAAGATGAGACAAAGTAAACAATACGTTTATTGCATCCACCTTAAGAATTCGATGCACACGGCTATTGTCGTACTCGTATCTTCTTCTGATCTCCGCGATATCAGAAACGACTGGGTTTAAGCTTAATGTCTACCTCGCGATGTTTGGCGTCGAATATGATTTATTTGAGGTATTCGTCAAACATCCTAAATATAGTTACACGGCAAGAATTATTTGTTACAAATTACAGTGTTGGTTTACCTTTTGTAGAAAATTTGGACGATGGTAAAAAGTTCTCGGACAGAAAAGAAAAGTATCCGCTGTATGTTACAACTTTGATTCTCTTGTGATTGTTATAAGTGTCGTAGAGTCTTTTTGTAATCCTTAATTCAGTATCTGTAGTAATCAGATAAATGTAATTAAAATGAAGTAAAGATTTGACAGTAACCCGTTCTGCTTCGCCGCGGACAGATCCAACACTATTATTATTATCAAAGCTGACTTCTCGATAATTTGATGTACGTAATACAAGTAGAGTGAAGCTTTACTTCGATATAATTTTACGGACAACGAGAGGAGAAATCTTTTCGTACTCTATAAAGTCATTTATCATGCTTTATCACTCCTCTTCACTCGTCTGACATGCTGTACGGGGTTTAATAGACTTTATGTTTCTCTGCCCTGCGTTCATCATCCCAATGTTTTTGCATACGCGTTCGCTCACTCGTTTTTATTCAATGTTCTTCGCACCGTTGCGAACAAGTATCGAAGAATACTGTAGCTTGATTATATAGTCTCAACTGATATTAAGATAATCCTATCTTAAGGTAGTCCTGCTATGAGCATGACGATTGGTTTAGTGTCTGAATTTTTTTAATAGTTAAAGCGTGTACCGCAACAGCTGTAAAATTTCAAACTCGGTCACGGAATATTTTAATGAAATAGTAATTGTTAAAAATTTAACACGTGTCTGTCGTAACAGAGACGAATGACGTGAAACGCAAACGCCGTATTTTGTATATTTTTCGTCTTCGTCATTTAGATACAGTTTGATATAAAAGATTAAAACGTTGCCTGTCCAAGCACCAAGAACTCGGATTGTACTTGAGTCAAATTTATAAAAAGGTTCCGATTCTATGGGATTTTGAATTTTTCGAATAATCAATGACTTTCTGATTCATAGAAATTTTAATTAGTTTAACTTAAATTGAACACATAACATAACATTCTGACACGAGTACGCAGCTTCGAAATGCGTTTGAAGCATTCGATTACATTCCCACATATTTTACCGAAGTTAATATGCAAGTTTCTAAATTATCTCGGAGATACACCTATATCAAGTTTAATTTTCCGCTTATTCTATGTAATTAAAGTTTTACAATCGCTATTAATGAAATTCTTATAACAAATTGACAATGTAAATTATAATCGATAGATTAAATGCTACATAAATTAAGTATTAAACGTGATTTTTGTTAGTATAGTAATTTGCATGATTTATTAATTTCATTGTGAATTTTAGACAACCAAACTTGGTTAAATTTTTCACCAAAACTCGGATTATACAAATTCTTTTTTAAAAGAATGCTAAATAGAATATTGTTCGTTGCTTCCTCATTATTTTTCACCTTCTACGAAGCTTCCCTCGTAAGGAAACCGAAATTGATCGTTATGTTTCGTCATAGAGGTGACTTTTTCAAAGGTGGAAAATAATGTGGATGCAACGAGCAAGGTTCTACCTTCCATACTTTTTTTTTAGAATACAAGACCCTCTTGTTTATTCTGATTTTCATGCTCGTCGACTTTCGCGCAAACGGAGGTTTTATTTAGATCTTGTTCGCCATCATCAGTGGACGTTATCGATGCATTAAAAAATTACCATAGAGAACATCGGCTGGATGTCGTCAGTTATGGAATTTAAATAAATGTGTGATGTCAGTCCAACTCTCTGTTGTATATCAAGAGACTCCGGTGTCACTGCTGTCAAAGTATACCATCAACATTGATACGCAGTTTAGTTCTACTTTTTCATCTATAACTCATCGAATGGACCGATTGGTTGTTGAATTTTGAGGATAAATAAATTTTACGCTACAAAGTACGATACAGTTTTGGACTATCTATAATTCCCAGGCCGGAATGTCATAACGCATAGTTAAAATTTGGAAGGAAATGCGTTAAAATTTATATTGTTTCGTATCTCAGATTTAGATATAAATATTTGTTGAACTGTAAATACATACACAAAGTGTATCTACTGTAAATACTGTAGAGCGTCGATTACCCGAACTGTAATTAACCAAATTGATAATTATTTGAACCATAGTTTTATTCATCTGAATTTTCGGTTACAAAAAAAAATGGATTTCCGTCGGAAAATAGAAAAAAAATGCGTGTAAATTTGAAATCACATTGCTTACTCATAATTTTCGCAAACCCACAGATTTTCTTCTACGGAGAACATTTATCTCAATTCTTGCTTCCTCGTAGAGGAAGTGGTATTAAAATTTTCAATAAAATTAAAAATTTGGTAAAATTTGTTGCTATGTTAAATATGCTAAGTTTTTGTTGGATATATGAAAATTTACGAAAGTTAGATGAAAAATAGATTATCTTCGAAAAATTACAAAAATCATGGTTCTATAAAATCTGAACGCCTTGATCGATTTATGCCAAACTTAATACCGAACAACTTTGTTCCTCGACCTATTCTTGTAAAAAGTTTTAACTCGATGGCTAAAAATTTACAAAAGCTAGAGAGCGTAGATCTTTTTTCAAAAAATTCAAATAACCATAAAATGAGGCACCCGTTAGCGATTTGGTCGAAACATGCAGCAAACTGACGGGGGTTGCGATCCGATCCGTGTGCAAAATTTCAGGATGATCGAGTAACTCATTCTGGAGATATATCCATGTAGTTTTGGTATGAAATGTATCCATGTAGTTTTTGTATAAAATGTATTGATGGTACTTGTTTCTATGTATTTTCTATCTTATTGAACGTTTAAGCATTTATTTTTCTTCCACGAAATACTAATACTGTTCGATGATCCAAACGATGTTAGTCTGAATTAGTTCGGATAATCAACACTACTACTACTACTATCTCCTAAAAATTTTTTAGTGTAATTCACTGGAATTTAATGCTTTAAAGCGTTAGATTTATTTTTTCCTTTTCTCGACGATCGAGTATAACTCGCCCAACTGCAAGCTGCGATGTCCGCCTCTTTCGCCTCATTTTTTTATTTATTAAGTTGGAACTTGGCCGCAAGTTGTTCGTGGGGGTGTCAAGCCGTACTGGCCCGGAGAAGCACTCGTCTTCTCTCTGGTCTGCGGTAATTCGAAATTCCAGACGACCAAGAGAATGGAAGATGAAGAGCGAGGGACTCGTCGTCTCGCGGTAGTCACGTGCTCGACCCAGAGACGTGGCACGCCCTCCTGCCGATATAATTTATGGGGTGCAACTCTCGCTCGTGCCTCCGCAGTGAGCCGAGACGCCGTAGCTTCGAATGCCCTTCTCTTCCCTGTCTATCTCTCTACCCCCCACCCCCAACCCTCCCATCAGAGATAAATACATTTTAGACGTGGAAGTGCATATTAAATTACAGACAAAGCATTTCATACGCTTACAATATTGTACGAAGTAATTAGAATAAATTACAATTGGGAATATACTTTTGCTGCAGAAAGCTACACAAATATTAATATTAGTATGTCTATTAATTTATCACTTTTACTGTAACATTTCTTCTTCTTTATAACACAAACATATTTGTAAATAGCATGGAATAAGTAATTTTTCATGGAAATACTTCATATCATAAAAATAATACATCTCGGTCTTTACGCTTTGGCCTTTGTATTATGCTTCGTAGCAATAACTGCGCAGTTTTTCTTCCAGCATATGTTTCACGCTTATTGTATCATCTATTCACTATGATACAGATGGTAAAATGTATATACACGTTGTTTAATGGGGGAAACGGAGGATGTAGACTTTACAAATTTGCCACCATCAGTCATACAAATTTATTATATTCAGGAGTAAGTCAAATTCGCCCCAACGTCACCGTATCGACTCGTTCACTCACTTCTGCATAACATAACTAATAGAGTAACCAAGATAATATTTTGTAGCTTCATATATTTACATTGCTTATAAAATTCGATATTCCACTTTTTGTGTCTCTTTTTTTCTTATAAGCTACAATGTGACATTGGTTTTAACTCAGTTCTACATTATATCTGTAATAACAAGTAACTCTATGGTAATATCGAAGAAATAATACGCCAGTGTAATTTTTCAGACTCGCCATTACGAGGCGTTTGTGAACGAGATTGTGAACGATGAGATGAAGGAACAAACCAGCTACAGCGTTGTAATACAAGATGGTTCAGAGGGATGAGAGCGAGGAAGGTATCATCGTGCCGGCACAAAGTCCTCAAACTTGCATTTACGAGAAATTACTCAGAAACACTGGCACAAGGTTCAGGCAAAGCTACGAGAAAAAAAAAGCTTATAAATCTTTATAAAATCCTTCACGAAGATGCTATGTAATACTGCATTGTAATACTAATACCATACTTTCCTTATTCCCCTCTTTTATAATTCCACGTATTTTAATCTCTATTTTGAGTTGCAACCTGCTACTTTGGCAAGTGATTTTTTACTTGAATTAATGCGTTTTCACGAGAAGGGAAAAAATTCATTTGGCGAGTCTTTCTAATAACTTTTCTTCGAGTTCTTCAAAACTTCGGAGCGGTAGGTTTCTGTACCCAAAGAGAAGAAAACTTATCAACTAAAAATAATTCTTGTTGTATACAGTACCTGAATTAAAAAAATTGTATTATTCAAACATTTTGTATCAGTCAATTACATTCGTTACGTATTTCTCGTGTGATAAATTTATATTACTGCTCCGTGAGGGCATTGTGTCTCAACTGCCCATGACAGTTGCAGAGTCTTTGCGGAGCGATTCAGGATCAGCGTTCTGACCTTAACCACTCGGTCTATCGGCATATAAAACCCTCCCTTATATCTTTATTACCGCATCCTCTGAATCCCTCGAGAAAACCGGCGACATTGAGGTATACGGTACTGTGATTGGCCGCATAACCAAACGATAATAGCAATTATTGGCATACGTGTCTCTCTTTTTATCCTGTACGATTTAAAGACTGACAATGAACAGGGGAATGACAATGACTGTACCACTCGAGCGAAATATACGTACATACTCCTCTCTTGATATCCTGCCCTCCCGTACTCTGCCTAAGAGTGGTTCGTGAAGATATTTCGACAATCTATATGTAGATATGTAACTGAGGGGTCCATAGCCATGAAAAGAGAGACGCGTAGCGTGGTGAGAGTGTCAAAAAGCGAACGAGAGAGAAGGGTGAGAGAGAGAGAGGTTATTAAGAAAGGGTAAGGGCGTTTTTAGTAACGTCCGAAAGCGATTGAGTGGTTGCGATCATCTCATGGGATCGGTAATGGCTCTATTTATGATGGGCATCGTAACATACGCCCTGTTTACCAATGAGTACGTATTATTAGAGAATATAGAGCAGTCGCGCGTGTACTCGCAAACACATACGCGCGGAAGTAATGTGAATATTATACCTGATGTCGATATCCTCACTGAACTGACCTTAAGTGGCTCTTTAGCGATAATACCTACGGAAACGGCGAGCTATCCAAATATTTATCAAGGATAAGCCCCAAGATATTTGTTGCGTGTAATAACCTATGGGAATGAAGATGAGAAACGTGTGGAAGCTATAATCCTATTTATACCATTAGTTGTCTCGTTCGATAGCTCGATCTGGTGTAATGTCATAACAACGATTTTGAAGGTACGTGATAACAGAATCGAGGTTTTCGGGGGAGCGTAGATATGTATTAAACAAGATTACGCGCTGTTATTCGACAGCCAAACTGCTGAAGTACATTTTCGTATCAAGAATCGCGGTAGCGTCTCAACGCAGAGTTTAAAATAAAAAGTTAAAATGATTGAAGCTTTTTATTAAACGTCACATCTCTGATGTAGAAATGAAAGGATGTTCTGCGGAAGAATGATCGAAATTTAAGATAAGGTACTTAGAGTTATCCTCATGAAATTAGTTTTTTCTGTTCGTCAAAATAATTTCGTAAGAAAAATAATGTAACGGCCGTGAATCCCCTCTGAAAAGATATTTATGGCGGCAAACTAGAATTTAACTCTCCGAAACTCTGAACTCTTTCTGAAAGATTTCGGATTTTCTGCAACTACCCTTTAAACTTGGAATTACAAGAAATATTGAAAAAGGGTCATGCTCGAGACAGCTCACGTCGTAACTCTTTGTCGACATATCGATTGCAGTGATATGCGTATAAGTGAAATGAACCACCACGTGTTTCCTGGTCGTACATCATTTGTAGTAGTCCTCGGAGCAAGACACCATGGATAACCATATACGACGCCTGCTATATGAGAATACGAGTAAGAGGACGACGACAGGGTATTAAATTATATTTCATCGAGTGATTAACGGCCGGTATAGAGTTGGAACTGGGGTGTATTATTAAAGGGACGATAGGCTCGCGAGATCAGTGAAAGGAAGAAGCACGCAGCACGTGAGGAATTCTTGCTGGACACGATGGACCGTCCAGCACCCCCTTAACTCGCTTTTATTCCCTTAGAAGCAGCAGATGCAGCAGAAGCAGCAAAAGCAGCAGAAGCAGCAGCAGCAGCAGAAGCCGGAGCAGAAGCAGCAGCAGAAGCCGGAGCAGAAGCAGAAGCAGAAGCAACAGCAGCAACAGTGGTAGTAGCAGCACAGCAATGTGAATCCTACGGCTCGTAATCATCCCTTACACTTAAACTCTCATCGCACAGTTTCCTCTCTTAGCTACCCCTTACGAGTCTCATCAATTGCTCCTACAGGACCTAGCCATGGCCATTTTGTCGTAAGCGTCACCCACTAGTAAGGACTGTATAAAAGACTCGGAGGAGATGTAAAGATGAAAAAAAAATAGGAAGAAAGCGAATAGAAGGGACAACTCGCATAATATTCGCATACATGGTGCTCCAAAATCAGACTATGGTTGATCCTTAAGTTTCGCAAACATCACAAATTTCTGCAAATTAAAAACAAAGTTTTTTTATTCTCTAATAGAAAACCTAATTGAAAAGTGTTTAAGCCAACACCGATTTCTGATGTTCGACTGCGTTCGAATTTAGCTGGTTTCTAAAAAAAAAAAACAAAAGTACGAAGAGCTTTTCAAAATTCTTGTCAAAGTTATTAAATCTTGTTTTCGAACGACACGTGTCTAAAGTTAGGTAGTTTTACGTGGAAAATTGGGAAACTGGACTACGTCAATACGATTTAGCTGCTTTCTCCCAAATTAAAAAAAAAAAACGTTACAAGTGTGAGGCTCACTGTGTAATTGTCACACGGGTGATCCCCAAAAATTTGACATTTATCAGAAATATTATTTGGTTCCAAGAAATTTTTTTTATAAATGTTTACATTTGTCTCTCTCGCACTTGCAGATTCTCGGAGCATAGATCGCATGACACGAGTCTCCCATTAAAGTGATGTGACATACATTCAGAAACTACAAATGGTAACGGAAACTGTAATCCAATATACTCAGAGACGATTGATGTTTAAACAAAAAACACTCTACTCTGCGCAAAGTAGGGAAATGTGAGGCAAAGTGGCTACATGGGGCAAAGTGGACTCTTACGAAATTTCAAATTCTTGCGCAAATCATCCCAAAACAAAAAATGTATCAAATTGTTACTTCAAACTCGTACTGTACTCTCACTATTCTTGTTAGGTTTCGCACTCTATTGAACAATAAATTCAAGGTGATAAGGAGAAAACGTGAAGATCGAAATTAAAAAATTCCTTATTTTTGGATAAACTTATAGTTGGATAAGGCTGAGGGTAGGAATGAATGTGCAAATTGTTAAGAGATGATTATTTTGTTCACACTATTTACAAAAATCGCATTGATAATCGATATCATGGTCATCGACACCTGCACACAAGGTGTCAGCCCACTTTTGGCATGACATACGACAGATCCAGTCTTTGTATCGACGAATGCGAATAGAGTTGGTGGCAAAAAATGCAGAAACGTCTTCCGAAAACGAGAATTTGGCCGTCTTCGCGATCCTTGGTTTTTTGCTCGCTAATTCAGCCCGATACGACGGGCTCGCGATGACAGCGGTTTACCATGATTTAACAGATAAGCACGAGTTTTTGCCACTGGTGCCCGCTGGACGGTATACGGGGAAACTTTGGACGGATCGCAAAGTTCATATTTTATTCGGAAACACTTCAATTATAACGTCTGTATAGCTAATTACTCAGAATTGGCAATTATATATTTTAACTGCCATCCGAGGAGCAGTCTGCTTTGCCCTATTAATTTATTTTAACAAGATACGGGAAATGAGATTGGCAAATGAATTTTGGGACTTAAGAATAGTTGAAAGACCATTTGTAAACCGATAAAACTCGCTAAATTGCTTTAGTGGGCCACTTTGCGCCATATTCCCCGGCTGCATGCGGTAAGACCGAATTTGTTTGTTTTTTTTTTTCAAAAAACAATCGCTTCTGAGTAGATTTGAATTACAGTTTTTGATATTCTCTGGGCCCTGATGGACGGGTCGAAAGGTATTTCACGTTACCTTAAAGACGAGGATTGGTACAGAGCACAATTGGTAATGATCGATTTTGGTACACCCTGTACGTCGATCCCCAGGTTCTCTCCAGGGGTCACAGTAGGTAGAATCTTGCGAAGAGCCCGGGCAGAAGGAAACAGGCGAATGGAATTGCAAGAAAAAAAAAGAAAAGAGTTACGAAACGAGAGATCGCAGACACACCGTCACTCTCGTTTACGATCACCGAGATATCTGGAGAAACTCCCGTACTTTCCGATTCTTTCGTGTCGTTCCCGACGACTAATTGAATTTTTGAAATGTCTATAAATCGCATGAACGCGATTTAGCGCGCCCGGAGGGCTCCGCTAGAAAAGGACGTTCCACTGGACGTAACCGCGCATTAGCGCGATGATAAATCTCGGATTCTCAATGGACAAATCGATGGATTAATCGAGAAGAACCGCCCAACCTCCCACTTCGACTTCTCCCGTTATAGTATAGTTCTGTATGCTCTGTCTCTACTTTATACTTTTTTCTACCGTGATCCCATTGCTCTGCCTCTGGAATCAGACTGTCACGGAACCCCTAGGCATTTATAGTTAAACGCTTAGGAAGCTGCCCTTATTTATAGTTCCAGGAAAATCGTTCCTGTTCCTCTGGCTCTTTTTTCGGACTCCTCCTCTTCCGTCCCTTTTCGTTTCGCATCAACGATTAAACCAACTATTCGTGGATGTAACTTTTTTCCATATTATCTTTTTCTTAACGGTGGTCTTGACACAACCGTTCGTCCTACACGTTCACTCGATATAATTTCTCACAACCAGGTTATACCGGTTCAACGTACTATAGAATGGCCGTACCTTCTGTGACTGACATCTTCCGCGGAAAATTTGATTTTTTTCAATTACCGGAAGAAAGAAGGTAGACGTATATTGGAATACTCCACTCGTACCGTTACCTACGTATTAATAATTTTTACAGTCAAGAAAAAAATCTCGTGAGCTTGATACCTGCTCGCTGATAGAAAATACGCTACGCGCACAGACTATCGTTGGAAACTTTTACCGAGGTGCACATGTTTCCCGTGCAATATTCAGGAGTTGAGAAAAAAGCTATATGTATACCGATGACCCAATGAATATTTGAATTTGAGAAAAATGCGTACGCTGTGACATCGCGCAAACTCGTTCAACCTGTCACAAATCTTGACTGCCGCTACGAAACGTGTGAGATTAATTCCCCCGTCATCCCACTAATTCAGGTCGCCACTCATGCTTCCCCGTAACTGACATATCATATTTAAAAAAATTTTAATTTCTAACAAGTCAAATGAATATATACATTGTATGTGCTGCAGCTTACGCGCAATCACTGTTTGCAAAAAGTATCAAAGAAAGAAGAATTATTAAGAATTATATAAAGATTTTTTAACTGTCAAATTGAATGATCAACAAAAAATTATTATTAAAAGAGCTCGATATTCTTACACGCAAAGTGCTATGAATTTATTATAAGAAAGAGAAAATATAACTCGGTACAAAAACGAAGCGTATCAGCATGATGCTGACATACTTTAAAAAATCCTGCCAATTACCGGATCTTTAACGTCTTGTCTCCTATTATATTAACGGAATGCAATTCTCAATTTCTTTCAGTCTCTTTACCCATCTTACGTTATAAAACAAAAGCGAATGGTATGGCAGGATGAATGAGAAGATGGGCTCACCTGTATTATCGGTTTTACGATGTCATTAGCGACGATTCCCTTTACGAGGAAGCCTCGTAAGTTATATAGATCGTTCCTCACCGTTCCGCTAAGGAAGCATTCTAATTAGCGTTAGGAACAACGCCAGCGTGTCTCACCCCCTTCCACCCACCCTCGTTCGTGAACACCCATAGCCCACCACCCCATCATCCGTCGCACGTGGGAGCAGATATATTTAGGCGGTATAATTGGCCCGTCTAGAATGAAAACTTGGCTTGTTCCATTCGCTTCTACGCTATAATGTATATCGCAAACTGGCGCCTGGAACTTCTACGACCAACGACGAAACCGTCGACTGAGATGCCAATCCATCTGCGATTCCACTTTGTTGAGATACACGCATAACGCGCTACTTGTCTCGAAAAGACATCTGCAAATTTATTCCTGTATTATACCGAGAAACGTTTAAGCATTCCGTTATTAATCGCAAATGCCACATTGTTTTGGAGGTCATTAAAGATCGGTAAAACAATCGTGTCGAACGATATTATGTATAATATTACTAATATTATTGAACTAACACGAATATAATTCCTGATATTATCGAAACAATTACGTGACATTTTATTATCGTTTAGTGCAAAATTTTCTAACGATACGTCCGTCTAATGCGAAAATATACATACAACAAACTCAATTTAGGTAAAGCATGGAAAATGCAGTGATGTGCCCGGTAAATATGAACTCGCAGTCGTTCACATCTATTTGAAGCTATATTACAGTGCTAAAGTGACTATAGGGAGAAAATGTCAATATGTCAGTAAAACTAATGAAAAACTGTGTAAAGTTGACGGTCATCCAATAGCAGAGCAGCAAGAGGCGGTCTCGTCTGCCGTTTAAACGGGTGGAACTGCTGGTTAAAGTATCCAGTGCGCCGAGAAGTTGATGAGAGGGTGGGTAAATGTGTAGGAGAGAGAGAGAGAGAGAGAGAGAGAGAGAGAGAGAGAGAGAGAGAGAGAGAGAGGGAACTGAACTCGGCAAGAGTCGAGAGTTTCAAGACTGTACAGCAGGATCCTTTGCTACACGGTGCCTGCACTGTCTCACGCGTTGCACTACCTACCCGTTTTTTCCCACCATGCATTTAACGGGCTTTACGAAACTTTACGGTAAAGCTACGACGTGAGAAGAAATTATTCACACGGGGATTATTTGGCCATGGAGAAACGTTGGCGTGCAGCGCACCGGGGAGTCCCCGGTTGGACTTTCTTGCACACATTCAAACGATTTTCCGTGTGCTACATACATGTCACCGCGTCGAGGGCTTTATGATTTCTATACTGCCGAGCGATCCAATTGAAGCTGTATACCAGGCAGCGGAGGCACAATTAATGAGAATAGATATAGCGATAGAGGGAAATCCGATGTATAGCTCAAACGGATATTTCATCCATCTTCGATACCTGCGTGATTATCGGTGATTCCAGCATTTACCGCTTGAAGTTAGAGACAGAGATGCATACGTACGTACGTACGTACGTATGGATACATATAAGTACAGGGAGATATAGGAAGCGGAATAATTCGCGAGCAAGCGTACATCGATCGTCGCACAAGCAGAAATAGTGCAGATACAGTACGAGGCGGTAAGGATGCAGTTTGGAGGCTGGCACGAGCGAGCGAGTGTACCGAAGTAGAATGTAGCGTAGATATCTCGCGTGCGCGATGCTGATGATGCATGTTCTTGGTGGGCTGAACACGGAGAATGCGAGCGACGGGGCGGAGAATGAGACATTCTGGATCGCGAAGCGCCACGCGCG
Organism: Cylloceria caligata; assembly: GCA_963942595.1. NCBI lineage: Eukaryota > Metazoa > Arthropoda > Insecta > Hymenoptera > Ichneumonidae > Cylloceria > Cylloceria caligata. The sequence goes on along the minus strand of OZ012706.1, from coordinate 3,520,746 downwards.
CGCGAGCGAGTTCTGATGAAGGAAGAGGGAGCGGGCAACGATGGAATGGAATTACCGTAATTGCGACTAATTATTCGTTGAGAGATACCGGTAAAGGAGCGGGCCCCGCGGGGCAAAGAGAATCTCCTCTGCATGGAACGACACTGCCTCTCGCAGCATCATCCCCACGTGGGCTGCCTCTGGCCTTCGTCTCGTCGAGCAGCTCGCTGGAAATTTCGAAAATTACTGCCGTGATATGTCACCCTCCGTCCTCGTTCCGTTTTTCCCTCCTCGACGAGTCCTTTCCACGTTCCTACTGCCGTTATACCTTCTTCTCCGGGTCCCATTCGAAAATAAATATGGGATCGTTATTTCGGAGCGGAAGTACGTACTTTATTCCGCATTACTTGCCCGACAGCCGGTACTTGATTCTCTGCTGCAGGGAGATGCGAGCACTTTGGTCGACCAAGACGCGCGTTGCATCCAGGCTATCGCATCACCGCGACCTCAGGACTCGTTCACTCGGCTAAATGTTGGCATCCCTTCTTACCGACCGCAACGTCGGTCTTCAAACTCCTCGGTTGAGAGGTGTGAATTTTATATTCTACTGGGATATAGAGGATTATGTCCCTGAAGAAACTCCGCAAAACGTCTATAAAACGTTAGAGCTTTCAACACGTTTATGTCTTGAGACATTTCGAGACGTTTATCGGTCGAGTGTATATTTGCTTGATACCAAATGATCGTATAATACTGTAAAGAAATAAGTTGCGGTGTAAAACGCGACGGTGGCGATTGGTAAAAAACCGGTGTTAAAATTTTCTTGTTAAAAGTACACCGATCATGTGGTATATCGGTAGCGCGGTGTGCTCTGATAAATGTCGACACCAAATAGTCCAACAAACCTCATTGATTTTCAATGGTATCGTCTTTCTTACAAGCTGACACGATTCATCAGTGACACGCGCTGATTTGCGTAGCACGATCCGTATGTACGTATGACAAATAACACAAGAATCGGGTACGAATACGTATAACCGGTAGGCTGCGGTAACGAGCGGTAGACGCTACATCCACGAGTTCGCTAATTTCTGCATATTTGCAGTTATCTATAGTATTTGTGAACACCGAATTGAATCGAGAACTACGCGAGAACTAAAAGGGATGAGGAAGTGGTGAGCAAGAGACGAAAGCGTCAGTGCGAGAAGAGTGTCCCAGTAGTAACAGAGAAATGAAAAGTAGCTAACAGGGCACAAAAGGTTTCCGGTGTAGCGACGGAGCAACTTTTACCGCAGAGATTCACGCGAAACCACGAAACAGAATTACGGGACGGCCTCGTGGATTCGAACGGATGGGGGATTTGGGCAACTGCGAAGAAGAGACTCGCAGGGGTCGGGAAAGACAAAAGAGAATGGGGAATTGATTAATGGGTGGGCTGCCAATGTGCGGTTTCGTGAAAAGTAACCGAGACTGCGGTGACGACTACGCGCGACTCTTTCCCTTGCGCCGGGTACGCCGACTACTCTCTTAGCAAAATGGACCGAGGGTAAATGGTTTCCAAGGAAATCGTGGGAAATTGGATTTCGCAGCCAAATATAAAATACTTTTTCTATTATAGCTACATTCGGTGCAGAAAGGGATCCATACAATTATTTTTCTTTAATAACTATAAAAATATTAATATATTTATTTATCGACAGTCAATTATCAAATTGTTTAAGTAAACTTGGCCGAAATCAACCACTTTTCTCAACGAAAATTTATCACTGGATAACGAGGATTTTTTACTATAAAACTTATCATGTCTTAATTGTCTTACGTAGAAATAATGATTATAATTATTGTGAAGCACATTGAACATTTAATTTATTTACATAATTTACCAAACTAACTATTTCAACGCTGCTAAAGTCCTGCTCGTGACATATTTATATATATATATTTCAGTGCTGTATACATATTGATAAAGAAAAAAGGGAGTTATAAAAGTATTGTGCACCTGTATTTTCTTATTCTCGATACTTTCTCGCTACTTTATATTGATGAGGAGTCGATGCACTATCCAAGCCAGTTTGGAATAATCGATTCTGCTTAACTGAGGGAGTCTCGATAGCCTCGTTCGATAGCCAGAAGGTTTCGTCGGAGAAGCCCTTATAAAAAGAGATTATAATGTGGATTATGACCCCTGTAAAGTGAGATCGTAAAACGAGTTATGGCCTTGGCTGTAATTTGTCGTATGTTCTACTATTATATCCTTCCACCCGTATAGATTACATCTTTTACCTCATACTGTGCGTTTCTGGACTGTTCTGTCCAGAGAGACGAAGCTTGTTAAATTATTAATCTTGCAAAGTAAATATTCGAAACGTTAAAAATAAATATTATAAGCAGTCGATACGTTATTTCAACATTTTTTTTAAATCCTCGATCAATAAATATGTGTGTTATCTAACGTTTTTAACCTTATCGGTTAAAACTAGAATATTGTTAAATAATTAGCGCGTTATACGATTAATTATTAATCGGTTCAATTTTTTTTTATAATGTTTTTATGTTGTGAGACGAATAAAGTTGACAAGCTATCGACACATTTCCAGATCTATCAATAATTTCTCTTACAAACAATAAAACTGTACCGAGATTTAATTTCGGAAAACATCTGTACCGCAATACAATACATCTACAATTCCCTATGGAAAATAAATATTCAAAACACATCCGACATATTGCACTTTTCGTTGATTTATATATCAGAAATACATTTAAAGTATATTTTGGATATATTTATATCAGATATATCGTTTGCTTGCATATATTTCGTATGCTCTAATACATACGCGATAAACATGTCCTAATAACACGTCATATTATTACCCATCATCGGTGACAATTGTGGTAAACAAACAGTTCGAATTCTAGTTAGATTTAATTTTAACTAAAATCAGAGTCAGAGGGAAAGATGCGCTATCTCGGTTGTTTTTCTGTTCCAGGCGATGTGTGGTGCTGGTACATATAGACTGAATGCCCCCGTATGCTTACAATGCTTTCTCATCTTAGAAAGAGATTGATTGATTGATTGATTTATGTATTGATGCCTTGGAATATCTTTAGGAAAATTATTGAGTACAGAAAATGATACAACACTCGATATCTATGAGATGCATATGCGATTGCAGCAACTGAATCCAATTTTTTAATTCTTATACTCGATATTGTTCTGTAAAAAAAGATTCCAAGTTGTCGGATAAAATGGAACATTGTAGTGGTTTTCTATATGAAATAGATATCTCATAACCATTTCATCCATTTTTACCGTCAAGATATCGATATATTTTTAGCATGCAGAATTTCGGGATAGACTGCAATTCGACCAATTGCTTTATATAACTTTTATACTCGTATACCTTCCATGTCATGCACCGATATTCTTTGGATCAGAGAGTACTTGTGCGACTGCGTAAAGATGCAAAAACCATGCAAGATAGTTGCACAACTATCGCAAGACTCGATATAGATAAAAAAGCTTTTCAACGCTATGTCGATTTCAATGAAACGTCGGTTATTATTCGGTAGTGAATATAATCTTGGCACATTCCAACAAGTTGCATTTCTTCAACGTTCCATCAGTCTATATTTGCTCCTTTCTGTGTATGTCAATTATGATACGTTTTAAAGGAAATATTATTCTGCGTGACATCCCACACCATACACAGATAAACAATAATAGCGATTTCCACTGATAAGACACGTGCACGTTTTAACACGGAAAGATATAGAAAATCCTGAGTGTATACTTATCTCTTTTGCTCCCATTTTGAAAATTGGACACGGCGCAATCTCAGTGGAAAGCACCATAATACCATTTGATTATAATCGTCGAACCTGCTTGACCTCGAGCTATCGAGCGTCGTGTATCATCTGTTTTCCATTGGAGAATCAAAGGGTTGACACGGTAGAAGGGTCAATTACTTACGTTACTCACTTACTGGATTTACTTAATCCTATTGTCGTTCCTAAGCATAAAGTGGGGAACCAGTTGTTTGCATTTGCACCAATCACCAAAGAGTCCCCAAAACCCTTCGGAGCGCAGTGTGTGGCACGCATGGCACACGCGTTACTTGAAAATTGGGCGCGGTGAATTTGAAACTCGATACATTCGCAGTATCGCGAATAAAGCGTTTTTTGCGGGTAACAGATGCTCGGGTTAATCAATGAGCTCTCACCCACCCGGAGGTGGGTATCGCTTGTTCGATAACATCTGTCAAAAAATCTAAAAATAAAACAAGCGCGAGGGTCGCGACACGTGTGTACGTCCGCTTGAAATTCATCGATGAACCATTACTAACCTCTACCGCGAGCGATAAATATACAGGAAACTATACCTACACGTGCAACATGCTGACAGATTACTTTTTGAAGCACCACGCGTGCGAACTGGCGGAAATATTAAATTCTCCCGAAGATTATTTACACTACTCGATATACGTCAAGTAAGTTACTCTCGAGTGTCAAATTTAAATTGTTTTTCATCATTGATAGATGCAGCTCACTTTTTTTATTATTCTATTTCACTCTCTGTGTTGTACTGTGAAAATAAAAAATGAACTTTTAGTTTTGTTACGCTATTCGAAACTGATGCTGTAAATGCCTATAAAATACTTCATCACCCAAGAGAATTTTTACCACTGTGCGACAAGTCTGTCGTTAAGGCACAAGAGTTATTGGTCACTCCGGAGCAGAGCGTCAAGCGAAGGGTAATATATTTTAAAACGTTATTTTTCTTCTCTCCGAACCTTTCTTTTGGCTTGGAATAATTTGATCCTTTTATATAGGTCCAAACTAGAATACTCGCTGTTCCCATCGACATAAATCAGGGCAAGATCGGGGAGCTCGTATCCACAACAGGAATCACGGTTAGAATTTCACAGCCTACAGTCTTGAAGCTTGCTAAACGCTTGGAGTGCCGCAAGTGTAATCATGTTACAGTTGTCAAAGTTTGTTTGTTTAAATGAATTATTGAATCGTCAGGTTCTATAAGGCACAGCAATGAATTTCAATTGTTAAATTCTACAGCTGGAATGGGAAAGACAGATTTTTCCAGATGTCAAGGAATGCGGGGCTTGTCACGCCCGATGCGTATCTATATTGTCATCGTTGCAGCAAGAAGACTGCGCAGACTATCAGGAGATTAAGATTCAGGCAAGCTTATAGTTTATCGCATGTTCCAGATCATTTAAAAATGACGACAAATCAGCTTTGGATTTATCATTCTTGTTCGGAACTCTTGCATTAAAAAATAATCTTGTTTAGATGTCATTTTTTATTACATTACAGGAAAAGTGCCAAACAGACATAAGTAATTCTTATACACTTGGTTTACAAGTTATTCTCATGGATGATTTGGTAGACAAGTGCAGACCGGGTGATCTCGTCGACGTTAGGTTTGCATTTTATCGCTTACACGTATTTAAGGTAATCAATGAATTTTCATTGAATCGTTATTTGAATTTTACCAGCGGTGTTATCATAAGACGATGGGGAACTTTGGCAGAAGGTCGCAGAATGGAGGCAACATTGATAATGATGGCTAACTGTATATCAGTCCGTCGTAAAATATCGGAATCTAAATTCTCCTCTACCGAAATAAAAGATATATTCACGAATTATTGGTCAAAATACGACGATAATCCTTTGATGGGAAGGGACAACATACTCGCGTCGATCTGCCCTCAAGTTCGATAATCGATAAATCTTATTAAATCTTTTATCCGCAAAAAAAAAGAAGACAAAATAGCAATTTTATAAAAATAAACCTTTGCAGATTTTTGGAATGTATATCGTTAAATTGGCGCTAGCGGTTGTTCTCGCCGGTGGAGTGGCCAAAACTAATGAAACCGGTAATGAACTATAAAAATTGTACGTTGCTTAGTGTTTTCTCATGATATATTAGCTCCATATCTAAGTAATTTATCATTCATTAGTACAGAAACGTATTTCTTTCTTTCGTTAAAAGTTACATTGGATATTTGGCATTAGAAACAGCTTTCCATTTCTCGAGTTATTAAATGAACATGCTTTGAAAACAAATAAATGAAATAAGAGCAGAAAAGTGCTTTCCAAATGTATGGATTGACTGGAAGCTCAAATTTCATAAAAGTAATATTTTTCTGTGATAGGTGCGCGTGTACGGGGTGAGCCACATCTGCTTCTGATCGGTGATCCTGGTACTGGAAAGTCGCAGTTGCTTCGTACGGCTTCGCGTTTGGCGGTTCGCTCGGTGCTTACAACAGGAATAGGTACTACAGCAGCAGGACTTACCGCAGCAGCAGTCAAAGTTCGTCCCCGTTTCTCATTCATTCCACAATGGAACAACAAAATTACATGCTATAGCGTAAGATCAAAGCCCGAAAGCTCGTTGCCACATGTAGCGAATTACTATTCCAGGATACTGACGGCTGGCATTTGGAGGGCGGAGCCCTGGTATTGGCCGACGGTGGTGTTTGTTGCGTTGACGAGTTCACGACAATGAATTCGCAGGATCGTGCTTCGCTTCACGAGGCAATGGAACAACAAACAATATCAATAGCTAAAGCTGGCTTAGTGAGTACACTGAATTCACGATGTACCGTCGTTGCAGCTATAAATCCCATTGGAGGAAAATTCGTTGAAGGCGAGGAAATGAAAACCCGTTTGGGTAATCCTTTACTCTCGCGTTTCGATTTGATTCTAATGCTTAAGGACAATAAAAATCCGGAATGGGATAAAATGACTTCGGATCATATATTGAAGGCTGCATGCGAAAATTTCGACATAAATATCAAAACGTAAAGGAATCGTGGAAAAATTATTAGAATTCTCGTGGGTCAGGGATACGGAAAATCTATTTTTTTCTAATTACTGCAGAAAAAATCAAACTAAGCCGAAAAAAAAATCATTGACCATTGATAGTCGACAGAAAAATGCAATAAGGCGAGGCAAAACCTCAACACTGACACACATTGGTTGTTTCTCTCTCCATCCACCGTGGAACACCATTTATTTTTATCTTTTTCGCACCCATACATGTTTCGCCTTTCCATAAGTATCGATAAAGAAAATAGTCTCTTGACAATCGGGATTTAGCATACTCAAATGATCATTTGTAACTTGGTCGTTGCACAACTTGTACCGAAAGACCGAGCGTAAATCTTGCAAAGTAACTAGAAATGAAGATTTTGTGCTTCCCTGATTAAAATAGACTTGTCACGAGTACAATCGTACGAGTTACGTTTTCTTTTTCTTCAGAGAATCGAAGATACACATGGATCTCTTAAAATCCGAAGGTTTATGGAAAGAGGATAGTTTACGTGAATATTTGGCTCATGTGCACTCTTTAAAACCCGTTCTTACTCGCGATGCCGAAAAAATTCTCAGTACCGTATTTCTCTACCACAGATCGAATCCAAATAGGAGAGAGGAGAGAACAACGATACGACTCCTGGATAGTCTAATACGGTAAAGAATGTTTTGTAAACTTGAGACAATTACAGAATGAGTAATGCTGATTCGTGAGTAGTTTCACGAGTATAATGCAAAAATGTTAACACCTCGGAACAGATTAGCCGAGGGTCACGCGCGTCTGATGTACAGAAGTGAAGTCAACATAATGGACGCAATTGTAGCGGCACAACTCATCGGGACTCATCCGTCTACTTCAACCAATCTCGGCTGTCCATTCCCTGTTAATCCTATGGAAATCTTTCACCAGGAAGGTAATTTAATATTCTGCATTGAAATTAAATTTTCTTTTGAAATAAGAATTATTTCAATACTATTTCGGCTCTTTAGAGAATATCATAGGAGAAGAAAAACAATAAAATCAATGATCCAACGAGTCTCTGGGGTTAACGTTATCTATCTGATCTATTTCAATGTCAATCGACGTTTATCATTTTTCTTTCAGCCACCGAACTTCTGGAACGACTTGGTCTCGAAAGCTTGTTGACGTCACTATAAACAACGCTCATTTTATCGATCATCGACTGACTTTTCAAAGATTTATATATATTTTTGTACAATAAAGATTTCCCAACTATTTTTTTTTTTTTACACAACAGAAATAAATGTTATTTTCTGTGATCCTTAAACACGTATTAAGTCCCATAGAATATTTTTAAAAAATTGTTAACTGCTGTATAGTGGGAGTTTCGAGATCTAAAAAAGCGTCAGGCGCTGAAATTATCACAAAAGGAAATTAATATTATCTAACGTCGTGGGTGAGCCGTAAATTAAAATCATTGCACCCGTAAAGAAAGCGGTCGATGTCTCGAATTAGGAGGAAAACGGAAGGTATTGCATACGTGTTAATAAGGTTTTCAAAATAATGTTATTGCATAGAAAACGAGATTGAATTAATTTAGAATTGTTTGATACAGAGTGCGTCAAACACGTTCGTTATCTCAAAAGTACTAAAGAATTCTGTAAATGTCGAATAAACTTCATAACCAATGTTGTACAATAGATAAAAAAAATAACAGAATGAAAAGAGAAGAGAAACGTAAAAACAATTAGTTGGTAATATGAAATATCTTTTAGTTTCATTTGTTTTTCTTATTCGTAAACTATGCGCGTCCTGTGTCAATGAATTCTCGCTGTTGCGTTGGAATTACATATAGTTTTGTTCGCAATGAATGCACGTGTATTATTATTATTATTATTATTATTTTGCTTTTGTCTTTTTCACCCAACGTACTAAAGAGGAAATCTAACGACTTGCTCAACGTTGCTTGAGGGCAGAACGCGATACCTGGTTCGGGAGACGGATCCTCTGCTCTTTGGGATCACTTTGTTTTCTTTTTTTGTTGTTATTTTTATTATTTTTTTTTTTTTTTAATAACGAGGCTGAGCGGCGCCTGCCATCTGATTTCGTACAGCACTCGCAGCTACGTTCCCAGCTGCATTTTGAACGTGCTCGTTCCTTAAAAACGTCGTTGCGAACTCTTGTTGGGCTTTCGACACGCTCGCACTCGACGTCCGGTAAATTCGATGAATCTGGAACGACACAACGATTTCATGAATGCACACTGTTAACATTATCGACCCAAAAGGTAGCAAACATGTTTTCGTTATTTTAAATGTGCATTGGTTTTTATGAAAAAACGCAGAAGCTTTTTTTTTGTTATCGAGGTGATCCAAACGGATGGTAACAATGACCTAGCAAGAATTATAAAACCATTCACTGACTTTTTCAATTGATTTGTTTTATAACACAAATTGCATATTCTTTATGATTTGCCGTACATCTTTATATTTTGTCGTGATTATTCAATGAATTTGTCAAGTGCCAAGTTACCAGTAATGGCATGTAAAAGTAATCGTTTAACCGATAAATAACGTAAATTATATAAATCACTCGGTCGTAAACTAAGAACATATTTCTTCCGATGCAAAGTATCTTGCCGAATGATATTGAAAAGACGTTTGCTGAAATTTATTCAAGTACTTATATATACTCAATGTTTGTCATTGAAATTACTTATATTATAATATGTAGCGACGTACCTTTGTCAAGAGCAAAAGATCACCGAATGCTGCAGCGCAGTAACAAAGTGCGATAATCAAAAGCAGAATTCCAACGAAAGTACCTTTCGTGGTTCCGTTGAAATATTCAAGAGCTACGATTAGACCGCTAAAAAAAAATATTAGAATATAAATAAAAATGTGATTGTCAATAAGTAAAATAAGAAACATGTAACAAAAATTACCAGGTGCCCGCGCCAGGAATTCCGATCGCTTGAATACCTGTCACGACAAGTTGGAAGAAGAAAACGAAGAAAAAGACCATGAAGTTGATTGAACTGTCGGTCCTGTAAAATAAACATTTTATTATGCACACAGTAAATCAACCGAATTGATAAAAAATAAAATTAAACAACTGGAAAATGTGATTGATAAGACGTACTTGAAAGCCTTGTATGCAGGTCGGAACCAACACATAAAAGAGAACGGCGTGAAGAGAATTAGGTACAGAATACCAAGTCCAAAAATTGTAGGAAATCCGTAGCACAGCAAGAGAGTAAATCCACCGACGACATTCAGTACGAGCACAAGAGCGTGAACTGAAAAAATGCATCGCACCCATAAAGTTAGCTCAATTATTAAGGAGAGTGTATCGTTGCATCGAAATTAAATGACAATCGGTTCATCAACGAGTTGGAATGAAAACATACAGAAGATTCCGATATCGCAAATATAATTATTTCCTTCTGCATAAGGAATTCACAATTCACTATAAATATGATAATTAATTTCGTATCTGAAAATAAAATTCTTTTAATTTCTGAAAGCCTACACAATCTATTCAAATGATGGTAACGTAATTAAAAATTGATTTCTTTAAATGCAATTTTAGTGCCGCATGACGTAATTTTATTTACATCATACACGGAACGAATCCTAATTACGGAACTAGTGCAGAACTGACTGATGATAAGAGATAAAAACACCCATATTCGACTAGATCGGAGAGAAATTACCGAAAACTTGCGCCAATTGTAACCAGCTTGGTCGAATCTGCACTGAGAGCCAATGTTCACATAGATGACATAGCATGACTTATACCTAGCGTGCTATTGCTCGTAAAAAATATTTTACACTCAATGAGAATCGAATCCGAGCCTCCCAACCACGAACTTTACCAGACTAGACGGACTACACCACCAGTGCTGGTAATATTGTACAATATAAAAATTAAGTAACCTTACGTTTCGCATCCTTTTATCAATTTAAGTGATTGCAGTTTCTTTTTATTTTGTCATTTTCAGTAAAAAAATCGATTGTGCCTTGGTACTTAAGGTGAGGCAGACTTATACCATGAATGCGAGAGAGAGAGCTGCTAATTTTTGCAGACCATGCTATTCAGATTTGATATTTCAGAAAAAAGCAAACTTTTGCACAATGCACAGCACAACAGGCTATTGTCCAATACTCGTGCTTTTTCTGAAATGTCTATGGTATATAAAATCCATGGGTTACAGTTTTTATTATCGACTGAGTAGGTTTCGCCTCCCCTTAACGAACAAAAACTAAGCTACGAATATTTGTAAATTCAAGTGCAGTATTTAACTCACACATCCATAGATAGTACAGTTGTCTGACAATTTTCTGAAAGTCTGTATGAATATCAACATCAATGTCCTGATAAAAGCACGGTTGAAAGCAGCACCTCTCCGGTAACGGTGGCCAATTGTTTTGACCTGCTGAATCATGAAAATTTAATATTTAATGCATCATACAAAAAAATAACAATTGCCTAAGATGTCAATGATAGCGTAAGATAGTACAAGTAGCCAGATAAGAAGACTCGAAAGATGTGCACGACTACCCATGATTTGTTCTCACGTATTTATTTTTACGTAAATTCAACATATTTTGAGTAAACGATGATAAACAATAATCTGGGTAAACACAAACAACGATAACTCAAGAAATTGCGGCATGCACACGTCATAGATTCCGAGAAATTGAAATAACATTTAAGAAAATATTGTTTGAAAAATTACTTTGTAAGAAATAATTGATTTTAATATAAACTTATTAAACACGGTAATTGATAAAAAATGTGGATAATTTTATCAATATTCTGTGAAGATTAAATTTATCGCTGGATTTACGCATGAATTAAGATACTTTGGAAACTTTGTTTAGGATTATACGTAACAAGGTAACAAACAAGGATGAAACAGTTAAACGGCATGCCATAATTGATCAAGTTCCCTCACGATAGTACGATGTGTTTCTCAGTTCTGCCTCTCTTCTAGCTCTCCATTCTTCCTCCGCTTGTTGCTGAAAATCAACATACGTTAGAAAAAATCTACGAATGATAGACGTGTTTGCATAATCTTGTAATTCTTAAATTACCTCCGCACTAAGCGACAGAGTGCTTCCAAGAGCAGGTGAAGGAACTGTTTGTTGCGGACTGCGAGTATAAGGCGGAGGTGGAACTTCTTGGCTCGTCGGCTGCAGCGTAGCTGGTTCTTGCGTCGTTCCGACGCCGGTCGGCGTCGCCCCGTAAAGCGGTCGGTTTGCCGCACCTCGAACCTGAGTTGCACCTTGCGAACTGGGTTCCGCAAATGGATTATAATCGTCGATGCCTCTATTGGCCGGAGCTGCCGCTGCGGCTCTTCTCACTGCAGGATCCTTAAAAATATTAAGCAGAATAGGAATTGATTGTCACAGGGTGATAATCGAGACGATGAAACAAGGTCCGAAAACAGCTTAGGCTGGAACTCATTCGGTCGAAACTCACTCGAAAAGTCAATATGCGTTTGACAGGAAGAAACAAACGGATAATTTAAAAAAACGCAAAACAACTAGGTGGAATCAAAACGATATTATTAGTGACAAACAGTAGAATAAGATAATCTCTACATGCTAATGTCATACAGTGGCACCAGAGAAACGCTGTATGCACGCATTCTATATCAACCCAACAAGTACTTTTCGGTCTGTCTTATTCTCGAGAATTTTTCACGAATCGAAAGTTAACGCGACGATGAAACTTCTTTTAAATCTGATACGTTATTAATCGAAAATCAATACACCAATGTTGTATATCCATACTTTGTCAGTCCAAAAATTTTAGGTTGTACGTGTAGGTTTCTAACCCTATTGGTCATCATGGATCGTGTCAATATGGAAAAAAAGTGCAAAAGGTAGATAACAAAAAAAATCTTGAGTCGTGTTCGTTATCAGGTTCGCGACGTTGCGTATTCAGTGACCGAGTTCTCGATGCGAGACGATTATTCATAGCGAATACGAGTGGGTGCGTAAGTCGACGATATATCTCAATTTTTATTTCGATGATATTATTGACAATTGGAAAATGTATATCGTTGAAAGAAGATTGTATACAAATAAACGTATGGTTTACTGACGACTGTCACTCCAGATAGCATAACTGTTACACGTTAGACTTACCGAGAATGGATCGTTGACAGTTGGCTCGCCAAAGGGATTCTGGTCGAAGCCCGACATCTCGCACTCTCGTTTCTTATTACCAAATCACTTGTCACGGATCGCTGTGTGTTATACGTCGCGATAAAGATGCGGATTATGAGTTTGAAAGTTTTATTAATCTAAAGTTGACGAGACATCGTTATTCGCGATGTGATACCCGATTACCCGCTGCTCGCGACATGTAAGTGACGATAGTCGAATGACTACGCGACCGGGACGTCGGAACGAGTGACGTGAACGTTGCATCGACGCGTGAATATGGACGTTCGCTTAACGTTCACAACGGCAAACCAGCAGCAACCGAAGACGCCGGTGTCCGATATCTGAGCCTGAGCGGAGGAGACATCGTACAGAGATAAGTAGTTAATTAAGCCCAGGGTTTTAGCTTACCGTGATAACGAGCGAGTCTTAATGCGTTGAAATATCTGTATGTATTTATTATGCATTACAGAAGAGTTTAAATTATTCGAACGTCAATTAATCGAACTATCAATTATCCGAATCATAATTTAGTTCATCCGAACGTTTGATTATTCAAACCGGTTTGTACTGAAATACAAAAAGTGACAGCGACAAAACGGGTCTCGATAGAAATACAATAGAATAGTTCTATTTAAATAGTATATCGTATGACTAGGTGTGAAACAAGACGATTTTAGACGAGTGCGATGATGACTGACATCACAAGAAGTCTGAAATCGCGTTTCATCCCGTGCTACTCACTATATTTTTCATATTACCTGTATTAAAACTGAGAGCTTTAATGTGTGTAGACAGTCGAAACGAGACAATTGTCAGATCGATTGATGGTTAGAATGACTTAAATATTCAGAGGTTTGCAATAAACGAATTCGATTCTGACAGGGTTGAAATAAAGTTAATAGAAACTAATGGAGCGGACAGAAAACGTTACTTTCTGCCCCCTGAATCGCATATTGGTCTGAAATTGGCTCGTTTCGATTGGTGAAACAGGCATTGAAACTCGCTGTTTCAATGGAAGTGATATGAAAATATTTTTTATTACGAAATATATTGATGTTAGTTATTTTTAAGTTATTTTCTGTCATATTGTACGGATTATTTTTATCTTCCACGAAATATTACTTTTATTATCCGACAGGTGTTCGGTTTTAATTAATTCGGATATTAAACGATCTACTGTTTATGAGTATTTGAAAAGGCATGGAAGTAGGATAAATCCTGGTTGATTCATCTTGCTTGAGATAAATTAATAAAATCAACGAGATATGTTTATTGATAAACGAAGCGATCGAATCCAAATAATTTGACTGAGTCGTTTTTATTTAAAAATCAAAGCTGGTTTTATCGCACGATTGGTCGACGAGAGAATAAATAATAAAAGACAGTAGAGATCGAATAAGTTCGCACTGCATTATCATATTGTTTTATTTTCACTCTTAAAAATAACGTTAATACGACAGCAGTTGTATGGTAATTAATCAATTAATTAATGTTATACACAAAAATATGAGGAAATGAATACCGACAAGACTCAAAAATTGTTCTTATTCGCTCCTAGGTTTCTTGTCGAGTTCGCGCAATCGGTTTGCCACTTCCCACTTCGATCTTGACCACGATCGATCCAGATCTTGCGTGTCTATCTCTTCGATCAAATGCATAACGAGTGTGAAGAAATCGTTGACTTTGCCGGCTGTGCCGCTACGTAGTTTTTGAAAGTCTTTGCCTGTTGATTGTTAAAATAAATAATTTGTTTGAAATATCTCAACTAAAGGGAAGCGTCCCGTGAAAATCGGCACGCAGTTCTCTATGATCGCATCTAATGATATCCCAATACGAAAATCGTGCCGTGACACAGCTACTGGCAGTTTGCCGTCATGTACGTCCGCGGCGGCATGACTTTTTTAACAGCGCAAGTCCCTACAACATGCTGCAACCGGGTAGACAAAGTGTTGTCACGCCGTGATGTCGAAACGTCGTGACGGCAAGAAAGCAGTCATGCGCGGATGTACAATACTCCACTGTACCGTCACACCGTACCGCTACTGTATAGTCCCCGTGCCGCCAATATATATACAACGTGCCGCCACTGTATAGTCCCGGTGCCGTCACGTTTCTATCTGGGATTGGACGGCGTGCTGATTGCCAGCACTGTGTCCGTACATCATGACCACAATGTATTGGCATTCAGCACGCTGTGCCGGCACAAATTTGTCAGGTACGGTCATTGAAGACAGAGTTCTACCAGTGTGCCGTGTCCCTTTGTGCCGTCAAGTAAGTGCCTGGGACATTTATTGTCACTCAACTATTGCGAGGGTCTATACAGTTTAACCTCTTGAATATCTATATATCGATATTGACGCCTATATTTGTCGATAGATTTGACGCATAGTCAGTGACACTCAATTAATTTCAATTATTCCGTATAAGTATTATCAGCATTAACATAACTGCTGATGGTTTTCCCTTAGTTTTTTTTTCATTGTGAAATTATAAATTTATTTTGCAAAGTTTGAATTAAAACGCTGTACTAATACGCGTAATCTCTTAAATCGGCATACGTGTTATGGCCTCTTGACACTGGGCGCGAGATGAGCAATCAGAGATGAGCAATAGCCAATGAGAGCTCTGCTTTTCCGAGTGACGTTCGGCTCATCGCGCGCACTATGCAGAGACCATAAAAGAGATACAACATTTTTCTATCGTCACAGTTTCAACGTCTCGATTGATAATATTCGAATAAATAAAATATAAGTAAGGTGAACTGTAGAATTGTGAGACGCAGTTCACCCTTCTCATCTTTTATCCGATATTGATAAATATTTACATCCATAAAGCTTTGTTCTTATCTGCAAAGTTCCGACACCCTAGAAAAATTGGCCGGCAAAGTTTATTACCGACCGAGTTGGCATTAACGGGCTCGCGAAGGAACAAGAGAGAAAGAGATTTCGCTTAAAAATGATGTGGAACAAAAACTGTCATCGAAATTTCTTTGTCACGGTTTATCTGTCGGTTAAAACCCGAGAACGTTGTACTTGTAACGAATTTGCAGGACGACTCCTATTTTATACGACAGATGAACCACGGCGGAGAAATTCGGGATCGCACACACATATTCTGCATCGAACCCGCTTGAGGGCAAATCATGATGTCAGTATTTTTATCTAAAATAGACTCTGTTGGTAACAATACGGCGTTCCTAAATTTCTCCTTGACAAACTTACAAGATTCAATAATGAACATCTATTCGTAACGATTATTATTATTTACCCGATGGTATTAGTATATTTCTTATCCAAACGCATTGGTGCGTTAACGAGCCTGTAATTCTTTTCATAATCAATCCTTGAATCTCCATAGTCATCGGCCTGAGACGAGATACGAAGCGCAGTAAATATTCCAGTAGATATCGATTAGGAGCATCCAATCTCTGGAGGCAATGCCTAGGCCTTGAGCCCCTTATCACTATTTGGCTCAATGCGTCCACGTCCAGAACTGGTCGTTTCAGTGTCTCCAGCCATTCGTACAATAGTCCCGACAAAATACGAAGGTCGGACTCCAGCGCGAGGCGTTGCCACGTCGAGTATTTATTATTCAGATCCACCTGAAAGAAATGTCGACAAGTGAAATTATCAATAGAATTCAACGTGTCTGCTGATAATTAAATGATAGAACGAAATAACGACTTGTTGCCAAAAAAGATATAAAATATTCATCGAACAAGCAGATTATAGAAAACGTTAACGCACTTGATAATTTTGTAGTTTCTTCTTTATCTCGTCTGGTAATGATCCATGATCACACAACAATGCCTTGATACTCTCGTCGACGCTAACAACGTTGAAATTGTACTTTTGGGCTACAACGTTTAAATTAAATTGCGATTGTATCTCCTTGTAACAATCGTTGTCGTAAAGCTCCTGACCCCTGATACCGTCACCCAGGACCTCGTCCACAAAGTTGTCATCCAGAACTGATAATGTAAAACGATGAACGAATAATATTTCTATTATTATTATCATTAATATATTTAAAAATATTTCAATACATTCATTTCCTTATTTATTATTTTTATACGCTAATACTATATTGTTCATAAACGTTATGTTTAAACAAACGATGAATACCAACCCGGATAACTGACGAAAGAAGAAGGCGATTCCGGGGAGGCGCAAAAAACATCTTCGAGTCTCCTGATGTCCTCCGAAGTATCCCGCGAAGAATTACTGTTAGCGCCCATTTTTGATGCTGCTGCAATAAATTAAATTAATTTTAAGAAATCACGTGGCATTCAGTTTCATTGAGTTTATTAGATGCGCACGCATCATTAGCATTAAGCTTACCCGAGCAATCCAAAGAAGAGTCCGATAACGATTCAGCCCACGAATACGAGTGTCTCATATTATTTTCTTTCCCTTGAAGTCTCTCCAGTACATTGGATATAAATTTACGTGTGAACGGAACATTACCATGCTCAAATTTAATGTCAGCCGGTGAGTTGTCATCCTGACAGTCGCAGAGCTGAAGAATTCTCTCGCATATTACAAAAACAATCTGCGAATAATTATCACGGTTTAGAATAATTACCGAGTAGGAGGTATCAGTGATTTGAATTATCCGACGGGTTTGCCTCGCCGCATGACCTGACCTACACAGCGGCCTATCTCGTTTGCTATTCATCAAGGGGTGTAATTAGCTACACGTACTACCCACGGATATGCGATACAAGATAGTTCAAGGCCTACTTTTACCTTAAGGTAGATATCCAGATACAGCTTTGGTACGAGTACAAGTGATTAGAATTTTATTTTATTTAGTTAATACATTGAAGGTACTACGATCAAATGGATAATATCGATCACCAAGATGTAAACCTTCGTTTAATCCCAAAAATCAAAGATGGAAGGATAGATTTGTGTAGCACGTTAACTCATAGTGACCAGAGTTAAAGTAACGTTAAGTAATATAATATTTGGCAAATTTTACGTTTAAGTTTATAGCGCCTTCCACTGGTAAAACTAAGTGCATGTTTTAACATGCAAAAATATAGAAACTGAATGCCTCGAGTGTATACTTATCTCAGTTGCCCTCATTCAGAAAACTGAACACGGTGCACACTCGGTGCACCAGTAAAAAACGTCATTAATGTTTAGTAAAACCTTTGGAATGTGTTTGAATGTTCGTTGCTCGTAGCCGTGAAGTACGTTCGACTGTTGCTTGAGATACGATTGGAGGCTGATGGGTTTTCTATTGAGAACGTTACTTCCCATAGGGAAGACGATCATCTGCGGAAGTATGAAATGCTCGAATTCTTGAATGCACTGAATCTGACACCGTGTCTGTATCGCACCTGGCCTCTTTATTCGTACAAATCTAATTGCATCGCTGGCTCTTACTCGGAGACTATAAATGAGGTAACACGCGATCAGAACACCCGTTCTTCCAAGACCTGTATCGTTATAAAAGAAGATTAGTATATTGCAACGGTTTATATCATTAAAAAAATTTTTTTAAAAACCTTTTACCTTATCGAACCCACGGGCAAATCGGTATCCCGCGCGAAGCGTAGAAGCCTGCTTATATCTCATTGAAACCGATTGAATTACAATAAATGGACAGAAATCCCATTAAAAATTAATTGGTTCTAATCGGTTTCAATGTGGTTTTTTGTCCGTTCAATCGGTTTCAATAGGATTTTTTATGGCATCCTTCAACTTTAATTCGTTTAAGTCATTCGTAAAAATTAAAAAATCATAATATCAACAATAATTATATTTAATTACAAAAGATAAATAATCGTTATACTGTGTTTGAATATTTAAAATATTTAAAAATCATATTTCTAAAAATATTAAAAACTTTTCAAGCGTAACAATAGAGTGTAAAATTTATGCATCTTGATGAAATATTCCAGTAATTTTTACAAATTGTTTTTTTGCTATTTATACTATTTTTGTCGTTTTTGCAATCAGATACCGAGGAGTCGTATTTTCTACAAACTTCGGTCTACGGTTTAACTGTAGCGTAGCTATTTTACATAAAACCCTAACTCACGATCTCTCAAACTGCATGAATACTTGTTACAACATATAACGCAGCACGTTCGCCAGATTTCGTGACGATACGAGCTCATTTCATTTTCATGAAAGGAAACGTGTTGTACGAGGTATACATTTAATTATATAAAATAACGATACTATACGATTAAAGAGATCTCTCATGCGGCTGTCACTGAACATGAGCTTGATATCCTCGTGCAAACAGAAATAACTCTCATTACTTAAAAATTGAATTGTAATTCATTTAATCTCATAATTCATTTAATACCAGCATGCGCTTTGGGCGTTCTGTCTTATCGAGACAATGGGTTACAACTATGTGATTAGTTGAAGAAAATACATTCATGTAGGGTTTATGTTTAAAAAAAGAATTTAAAAATTCTATAAAGGTAGTTTTTACATAAAAAATAGAACTTCTCGATGAAGTCTCGATTCCATTTTCTTTTTTATTTAAGAACATTACTCGTGATAGACTACAATTTGTTATTCTCAATAAAAATGTTAAAGGTTCTCTAAGAAATTAGAAAATAAAAGTATAATTATGATGTCTTCCGTTGTACCAGTTGGTATTAACAAATTTTTACATTTTTTAACGCAAAAGCTGTCAATTTATCCAATGTACTGAGGAATTATATTTACTAAATAACTTTGTATAATTGATAAATACTATAAAATACTACTAGGGATGATCACACATTTTACAAGGACTGTATTAAAAGTATTTTGTTCAATTGCTCAATTTTTCATACGTTCGAGCTGCTTCACGTGCATATGTCAACGTTGCGTTGCTCTCAGCGTTAATATTTTAACGAGTAATTACCATTAGTAGTGCTTACGAGATTGGTTTGCTTTGCATTTTTTAAATGATTCGTATCTTTAAAAAAAATGGCCACGTTATCTGCGTGTGAACTTGCAATACTTATTTCGTTTGAATACGTGTCGTGACACTTTTTTATTTTATAACCGATGATTCATTCTTTTTTTCGACTTTACACGTGTCCAGGACAACAGCTTTGCGGGCTTTTTAAGTTTCACTATCTTTATCTACCGTACATTCGTATTTCAACGTTATACGAAGTACGATACGGCCCCTACATGGTCGTCGATTATTATAATCGTCCTGCGGTCAAAATGTATGGTAAATCTGTTGGACTACACGCATGTACTAAAAATATCCTACGACACGTAAATATCATCGACACGCGACAATGAGACAGTTTGATGCGGGAAGGGTGCGTCTTAGCAACGAAACGCAACGAGAAATTACAGAGAGCGAGAGGAAATGCGAATCATCCAATGGCAATATTATAATATTTTTCAATAAAATAAATCATCGTGGAAAATCATTTGAAAATTTATTGACACGGTTAGTTACTTTTGAAAAATTGTCATTGTATTTTGTAAAATAAAAAACTTTGACTATCATTGACAAATGAATTTTTCAACTGCTACACACAGTCGTAAGATACGAATGTTAGGCTAAACAAATATTTTTTATATTAACAACCTGAAAAAAATATGCCAAATGTATATTCTTTCTAAATTTATTGTAATAAGTGTAACCCATGTTACTCATAGACCCGCATTAACCCCAGCTCGCATATCGTCACCTAATTTTCTCTCATAGCATACAGGTCCCTCACAAACGATGTTGGTGTCTCCGTACGAGCGATCGATATGTACTTAGCTCAATGCCATGGACAAAGTATTTCCCGGTAGCTATTTTATTCTGTGGTGAGCCCAAGATAAAATACCGGAAGTCGCCTCGGTGGCGTAAATTGGATAACGATCATTACGCAGTCGCGTGGCCGAGAGTAGGGTCTCGTTTGTTCGCGGTTACCTCTGTAACGACTCGATAAATCGTTGATTTATCGATTTACGATCAGTCTGTCCAACAATACCGTTACCCCACTGAAAAAAATCTAATATAGAAATAATTGCTTTTACCTGCGTGACAGTGAATCGCCACACGACCTTCCTGGACAGCGAAGGCCACGACTTTGACCATATCCAGAAGTTTATTCATCGTAGCATCCCCGTAGTCCTTCCAAGCAAAGTTGTAGTAATAGACTACGGAAAATTTTCCATATATCGTCGACAGTAAAAAAATATATTTCTATGGATAATTTAACGTTGAATCAATCAAACTGTTATATTTTATCATTTTTTTTGTTTTCATTCCAAGTGGGCACTACTAAAATAATAAAGCGTAGAAACGTAGGTCACACTAAAATTTTTCGGCACATCAGAAGTCGGCAATTCATCAAATATTCATTCATGCTTTTCGTCTCTCTTAACGTCCTCGGCGAAGCAGAGTAATATTTTTGTTTTATTTACCGACTTTTACTGTATCAACAAATTTTAACGTACCGATGTGCCCACGAGCTGCAGTGTAAAAAATATAAATGATCAAAGTGGTAATAAAAAAAATTGTATTTTACAACTAATAAAATTCAAATGTTCCCTGTTTTCTTTGTCGTCTCGATTACTGCAATTTTCAAGCTGGATACGGAATAGCTTCGATTCGCGTAAATGCATACATATATCTATTAAACGCTAGGATATATCGTAGTTGCAGACTTGCGGTATGCCAATTCATTTGGAGAGACACAATCCGCGCTCACACGTCACTTCGCCACGGTAATAGGACTTTGTTTTTGATGTATAGATATACGTTTTTGCTGCATTGCATGTTTCCCCTGAACTTCTTCGATCTGACTGTCGGGGCGGTAAAGGGGGTTTGTGTTTCAGGGGCGCGCGGAGAAGACAGTTCGTTCCTTATTGAACCACCACCCCAAGCTTTGGCAAGGACGAAACACGACCTTCACCACCGCAAACGTCTCATTCGATAAATTATTTTGATCTTTTCTTCTCGCACTTTTAGTTAACTTTGCGCAAAGATAAAATCTCTGATCTCGTTATACTCACTACCATTCTTCATAAAATTATTCGGATCGTAAGTGAAACCGCTGTCCTCCAGAGGTCCACCGCAGCTTCCGTGTTCACCCGGTGTCTGCAAATTTATTATCGTTTTTATACTCCATCCCTTAAACTGCGATATGACGTTTTTTTTTATAAGCTGAGCGGTGCTGGGTCGTGCCATCGCCAGGACGTTGTCTGTCACCCTGAAATAAATAAATTACCGGATTTTCGTTCTAGAATATTCAACGATGAATGGTTTACGAAGCAATATTCTCATATCACCGAGCTTTGTTGTTTTTTTTCTCTTAAAAGTTATATTTAAATATTTTTAAAACTTACCAATGAGAAAAAATGTCCTGTATCGCCATATGAGCAGGATGCCAGGCTTTTGGATTCTCGTACTTGCATCGCGAACCTCCGCAAAATATAGCGCATTGTATAGCTATGGGAGTGAGTTTACGAAGATTTTCCGAAAATTTATTGTAACCAGCTGTTACGACGCACAGATCTATTCCCGGTTGAAGACTCGCTGGCACCAGCGAGCTTACATCCATTCTACATTAAACAACACCGTCTAATATTATTATAAATATTATTAACCGAAGAAAAAATACGAACGAAAGACAATAATGTTGTGCTAAATTATTTAACGTCGATGTTCAATATTATCGACAAATAATTATACTTTTATACGATGCCAATTACTGCAAAAATGTATTTTTTAATTGATTGACAAAATATTTGCGTTTAACGTCTTTCCCAATAATTTTAATTTCATTGAGCGCTTTATTTCAATAATATTAATTAACGCTGTTTCGACTAAATATTATTGACCGTCGTAAATATTATTGAGTTCTTCAAAGTTTCTTGGTATGTTGGATAAAATTGATTTTAATAATTTTTTTTGTTTGTTATTCTTCGTTATCCAAGTTTAACGTTTTATAAATTATAATATCTTCGTGTAATTAAGTATTTACTCACTTTTATGAATAGTTCTTTGTGACTTCTACCCATCGCATAACCCAACACAATTTTTTAATAATAAACGATGATTTTATTAGGTATCTTATGTTTTCGTCGTTTAAGCGTGTACGTTTGAACGAAACGACTGCGGGAGCAGAACGATAGGCGAGCGTCGCGCGCGGAACGACAAAGGCTCACTGAGTCTCCCAGGCACGGCGAAGGGCCTCACTGGAATGGAATGATCGATGCAAGAGAAGAAAAAAAAAAAAGAGAAATACAGTTAATGCCTCGCAGTGCAGTAAAATCAGCCATCTTACGTTCAGTCGCGTGCTACAATCCCTTAAAAACGTGATTTCAATCCTCTGTTGCTCATCGATTATCACAATCATATATTTATATTAAATTTATCGTGCGTTTCCCATTTTGCAATTTCGACAAAGCTATCCTCGCGAACTTCATCAACGAACATGCTTTTTTTACGTGTTTTTGTTTTTCTTTTAGTAACACATTTAATTTCTTAGTAAAATCGGTACATTTTTACAAGGCAACTTATCATACAATACTTCTTAACGTAATAATGTTGTCAATAAAGATCTATCGGAAACGTTTCGTATTTCACAGGAAAAAACAAAATGTTAAGCCAGTATATCAGCACAGCATTTAAATGAGACCGCGAGACGACCTACCGCGCGGAAAAATTCCAGTCGTTTATTCAATCATCGTCTTTCTTTATAATTATTTTTCTTAATTCTTATTACCATCTCATTTAATAATTTTTGTTTTAGCAATATTATTTTATCATACGGCGTATGTACTATAATACTGGTATGATGCAAAATCGCTCTTCGATCGGAAGAATGGCACTGAGCCTTTGGCTTATTTACTTCGTCATCTCAAAGTTTCGTCTTTTTTTCTTTCAATCTCGTATATTCGACGAGATAATGAAGATTTTCTTTAAAATCTTGAATTAGCGCAACAGATGTGTTTCACGAATATCATGTCGATCGATACACGTTGCAATCTCGACTCTATGCTCGAATAATCAGTCACGCGCTGTAGTTTATTTCTTTCTTTGTTTTTTCTTTTTGAATCGAGTAACTATACACGAGTACACAGTTTGACCTGATAACGCGTGCTGCAAAAAGTATCGTAACTTTTATTCTTCTATCGTGATTTTCTTTTTGAGTGAATGATAAACGTTCCACGCCGCATGTAAAGTGTGAAACGAACGTCAATTACGCGTTATTAGCATCGCTTTGGCACTATTTACTTTCTCTATTCGTGCTTCTAGCTGATATGGTTTGCACGGGATCATTCACTACGCACGCTCTCTCGTCTCTTCGCTCGAAGATCATTATCTATATATTATTTAACACGGGAGGATAAACAAAAAGAGGATAGAGAAATGTGCAAAAGAACATCGAAGGTGTCTCGGTCGCTTCGCGAGCCATTTCACGAGCCAATTGCTTTTTTTTCTTTTTCTTTATAAATCATCACAGTCTGAAAGAAAAATGCACTGATTCGTCGACGATGCATTATTTAATTTCTCGCTCGTTTCATCCGGTTGTATCGTTCAAATAACGATACCAAATTTGAATAAGATTTTTTTATTTTTATCTTTAATTCGGAATCAACATTATTAATTATAAACGAAAGATCGTTAACGAATATAACGTGTACCAAATTATAATAAATGCAGGTAGGACACGAGAGCAACGATAATAATCACAAATAAAAAAACATATAGTTCGTAAATTGTTGTGTATTCGATAAATTCCTAATGCCTCAATTAGTTTGTTGTTGTTGTTGTTGTTTTTTTTTCTTCAACTATGTACAGGAGAGTCTTCTATTATAGTATATCAAGTCCTTAGTTCATTATACACAATACATAGACTTAGAGATAGCGATAGTACGATGCGTGAAACGCGACCCAAACGACACTGAATCTCACAATTTTTTTAAGCTCAACAGATCTCGCTCGATCTCTTTACGATATAATAGATAACGAAAAAGTCATTCGACTCGAGCTTACTGGTTCTTTGCAGTTAAATAAAAAAAAGAAAAGAAAACAACGAGCATTAGAACGTTTACGGAAATCTATCCAGAAACACAGCCGGAGCTCGGAAAAAAAAATTGACAGATTATTCAAGCTGTAACTATTATTATTATTATTATTATTATTATTATTATTATTATTATTATAAAAGTCACACTTAATGTTTCTTAATGATTTCTCAGTTATTTCTTAACGAAATATATAAATAATAATACTTAAAAAATTATAAGGTTTATGTATTTTTTTTACTACCGGTTCAAAGTCTTTGCTCCAAACATTTCGAATAAATGAAAATTTTTGCTTGAAAACTTCTCCTCGCGAATACTACTCGTTATGACACGTAGCAAATATTTTTTTATATAAAAATATATGTTGACGAGTTCAGAAAATTAACTACTTGCTTTATAAATAATAACATTAACCCTTTGCCCTAGAGAGGTGATTCTCGATCACCATTTATTGGGTAAACGAGACACCTCCCGAGTGCAAAGGGTTAAGTCAAAATTAATAATAATTTCCAGAAGAAGATGCAACAGTTGTCGAGATAAAATAATGTTTTAATCGTCGAGTTCGGACTGTTTCTCTGGTTAAATTATCATACATCTTTAGCATGATAATAACAATAAGAGAAATGAATATTGAAGAAAAAAAAATGACAAAAGCAGTAGAAATGCGAGTTCAGTGCCATCCGGGCAGAGTAAATCTTTCGTCACGGTTATATCTCGTTTTGTTTCGTCGTCGAGAGTGTTGATCATCGACGTAACACACGCTCGCGCTGATATTACCACTTGTAATATATTTTTTTTTTTAGTCATATATTAACGATAAGTTATAGATTTTTGGGTCTTGGCTCGGGGGCTTGTGCGGGACGTGTATACGCGACGAACGTTTCGTCACGAGATTTTATTGAATATCTTTACTGACTGAGACACGTGAAAACGTTTACGGATCGATGTCGAGAGACTTTTTATTTATTTATTTATTTATTTATTTATTTGTTTCGTTTGTTTTTTTTTGTTTTTTTTTCTTTCATTTAAATATAAGCCGAGAAAACGATGCGGTGATGAATTCACCCGTCCTTCGTCGGTACTCGTCGATCACGCGCAATATGAGAGATGTATAATATATATTCACATATATCCGATAATATCGATTAATTTATCGTAAATATAGATTCGAACGTACCGACGAGTGGACGGTATCTTCGAATAAAATATTGATGTCAAAAGCGAGCATCGCTTATTACATTTGAATACAAGTGAATGCGTCATACAATCACTCAGTAACTTTTATAATTTTCACTGCGGCGTTATCTCGGTACGAGTATAAAACATCTCGATTAATTTCAAAATCGATGAAATTCTTGAGTTTTTAGAAGATAGGGTCGAAAAGGAGGGAAAGAGGTTTGTCGATAATGGACGGGGAGCTGACATCTAACCGTTATATCCCGATATACGTATACGTATATATATATGTTTATATATATATGTATAATATGTATATGCATACACAGTAATTTGTAATTTATTTAGTTGATTTTATACCATCCGCACGAGCTTATTTTATTATTCATTTTTTTTAATTTAAATTCTCGTATGTATAATCGTCGTTTGAACGTGTGATATCGAGCCGGTCTTGTATGTTTGTGAATTCTCGTCGAGGTTTCTTTTATCTGTTTTTTTTTTTTTTTTTTTTTTTTTTAAATTCAGTTCTCACTTAATTTCTTAACGAACTAACGATATCAAGCGCTTTTTGCTCGTTCCAGCTTTCACTCTTCCTCTCATGTCACACGTACGTTCGCTCTTTCGCCTTAGTTTTCGTTTAATTTACAAATTCTACTTCTTCTTTTTTCTTTCTTTCTTTAATCCAGTACGAATGAATACGAAACTACTTAATAGATAAAAACTATACTACTATACAGGCTATCCCAAAGATGTGTCTCGTCAGCGTGTATCTCATTCTAATTCCCTCTCCGTCTCTCTCCCTCTCCTTTCCTCTGTGCTTCGAATGGATACACTAGGAGTACCATTTGAGCGTTCAATATTACAAAGACACCTGGCACCGCGTTTCAAATTCAATAACTTTGCATTTACGTGACGCATCTCGGACTTTGGACCTTTACGACCCCAATGATCGATCACGTAACTCCCGTTAAACCGATCAATTATTCTGTTAAATCCATTACAGAAACCTCTTAACGACTTCGCCGATAATCGCGACCTATACAATCGTCAGTTCGATCGGATTTCGACGCAATCGAATTTCTGGGTTTGTATCACCGGCTCAACGGCACCGCACGCCCCATCGGCACTCTCATAATTTATTTCTAAACATACGCCAGACTGGCATCGACCGAACTTTGACTACGCTCTACGATCTTTTAGTATTATTATTCGTACTGTTATTATTATTGTTGTTATTGTTATTATGAATATTAATATTATTATTATTATTATCTACAACGTGCTTATGTATGCACGGTACAACGCCGATGAAGGATGTCACTGATTCGATCGCTGTTATCACTGTTACTTCGATATCAATGAACCTGCAGAGATTTATGAACGGAAAAAAATTCCGATTCCCTTGAAAAATTATGTCTTGTTGGTCGATTAACGATTGAAAATAGTTTTTAACTTTCACCAGTAGAACGAACAAGTAAAAATATATCATTCGAATGGATAAAAAGAGTTGCAATTGTAAAAATCCTAAGGCTCAATCGTAATAAAACCGTATTTGATAAACAACGTCGGTTTTTATTTCCAGAATAATCATCGAATCTGTGACGATCCTTTACATGGCGTACGTCGAGACTTAATCTTTGACGTCGACGTCTTCAGCACCGCTCGAAAAAAGTCTCGCGTCAGCAATAAATTGTATATATATACAATTTATTGCTGACGCGAGACTTTTATATATATATAAGAGCGATTCGGAGCTTCCGCTCGTTCAAAATTTCGTACGGTGCCGAGTACCTCGAACCGACGAGTCATAATCGTAACACTATCATGTATATAACACATATGTATAACTATGAATAGTTTCGTTATATCTATATGTATACATAAATCCGTACGAAATATACAGGAAACCGAAGCCTCGAAACGAAAAAAATACAAATCGTTGTTCGTTAAATTGCTTGGATAAAGATATGGATCGATGGATTGCCCGGGGTTCGCCAATCTTCGATTGGCGCCCACGCCTTCCGTTGGCTACGTTTATTTATTTTTTTTATCTCTCATTCACTTTCTCACTATCACACACTACTCTCTATCTTTCGCGCTACCTCTCTCTCCCTTTATCTCTCTCTATCTCTCTCTCTCTCTCTCTCTCTTTCACTCTCACACTCCCCCCTTTCTTTCTCTCTTCTTAATCAATAAATTTCTAATAGCTATTAGCTTTTTCAAAGTCTTTGTAACCGTTCTCGAAATTGCGGTTTGGATATGGTGAGTGAGTTGCTTTTTCTTTCTTCTTCGATTGCTCTTCAGAGTTGGGTTCATTATTTTTTTTGTTTTTTCGGAGCATCTACCGAAAGTATATGTTCACGGACGACAAAACGTGTCGTACTACGCCTCGATCTGGTCCTCCGGACTCATTATATCAGGCGCCATCGAGAGATCCTCCGCCATGTCCTCGTCCTGACCCGAATCCTGACCGTGACTCTCCGGATATTCTCTCTCGTCGACGCCGTCATCATCCTGATCCTGCTCCGTCGGCGCCTCGAGCAACTCACGCTTTATTAATCTCGATAGCTTTCCACCCTCCGGGCTCTGACCCTCTTGCTTTATGTGCACTCCTGGTTCATCCAGTGGCGACCTTTGGAAATAATATTAAGAAATTTAGTGAAATATATTGTATATACTTTTTTGAGGGAATACAATTGGAATTTTGAGAAGTGTAGATCATTTAATTACATCAAGTCGCTGTGCGTTAGGACGTGCTCCTTGTCGGGACTCGTTGCCGTCGATGTGCACATCGAGTTGTTCAGAAATCCCATGTTCGACTCACCAAGCGCAGCCTGAAAATACTCAAATTGCATTAGACGATTAGTTGTCATCCAATCAGAAACGTAGATTTTACTGCAGTATTGGATCAACGTGAAATACTTTTTTTTTTTATACAGCTTAAAAAGAATATTTCAAAGTGCATCTAGAATAAATATCCGAATACATTGATGCTAAAGACACCTGATTAGCATAATGAAAAATTCGTATCACAAAATACAAATTGATTTATTTAAAATATCTTCCTTTCAAACCAAATCTTATCATATTATGTATTATCGTAAGATTAAAATGTAAACTCTTTCAACAGTTCGTCTGA
Source organism: Cylloceria caligata (assembly GCA_963942595.1). Classification (NCBI taxonomy): domain Eukaryota; kingdom Metazoa; phylum Arthropoda; class Insecta; order Hymenoptera; family Ichneumonidae; genus Cylloceria; species Cylloceria caligata. The sequence continues at coordinate 3,491,469 of OZ012706.1, read as the reverse complement.
CAATTTATTTTATATCGACTCCATAGACCCTATTGGGAAATTACAAAAGGAACCATGACATCTGGTGGATAAATGTCAACTACTTCATCCCAGTAGTTATAACCTATAATTTTTTGGAAAATATTATATACTGTATTACTCAAGCCATTGTTCACATTCGAAAAAGACTTTTTCTTAAAAATATTTATCAATAGTGTAATATTGGTAATTTTTGAGGATTGTAAACTTTCGACCGACTGGGTTGAAACGGCCATTTTTCCTTTGTGTTGATTCCCAATACGTCATATTATTCACCATAATTTATATAATCTTTTGTTCAATTGATATTACGATACGATAGGTCGATACCTATATATGGCGTATAGTTTTTTTTTATGGCGATCCGAAGATTCATAGATTTGATAGTTACCTGGAGGTTGGCATTCAGGGCGTCACCGTACATGGTTGGGCTGTGCGTTAGCGTGGGGCTCTTCGAAGGTACACCCCTATTTACATCGACAAAAAACAAACAATGAATCAACAACGAAGTGACAATGATGAAGTTTGATTTAAAAAATAAATATATATCCTGAAAGAGTTATTATTAGCACTCGAAATTTATGCATGTAAAACATATATGTACAGGTGAAATAGGAAAGTATTCGTTAGAAAGATGGAAAGGAGAAATAGATAGATGGATAGATAGATAGATAAATAGATAGATAGATAGACAGATAGATATATAGATAGATATATATTATAAGAAAGAACGATGTGTGTACTGGAGCGTATATTAATAGTTAAGTACATGTAAAAAGAATGAATAAGATAGATAAAAATTGAATAAGAAGAGACAGAAGGATTAAAGAGAATACGAGTAGAAAAATATTTTAAATATAATATATTTATATGCTACGTAATATAAGTTTGAAAAATTGGAAAAAAATGTGAAAAAGAGAATGTGAAAAAATCCTTACCACGATGGAATAACCGTGTTAAAGCCAACCATGGAATGGGCAGTGAGCGAGCGAGTTTAGATTGAAGAAAAATTTTTAAAAATCTAAGTAATTAACGCTTACATTTACTTCATCGATTCATATAATAAAGTTACAGTATGCACGTGATAATGAATATACAGTAACAGTACATAGATTATCGATTTGAAATGTGTGATTTTACTCATAAACGGCTCGGGGTTACCTGTACCCACCTTGTTCATCGTTACCATTGATTTTTTAAAGTAATTGTATTTCTTTTTTAGATTGTCCGAGCGCTTATCACTGCTCAGAAAAATCGACCTGACGTCAAATTCAAGGAGCAGTAATTGTCATTGACAAACGATGATTTGATATTGAAAAAAAAAAAAAGGATTGTTAAGTTGAATTATTTGTAATTTTCACTGTTTGTCAATGTATTAGAAAAGATTTCATGCGAAGAATAAAATTGTTCCTGAGACCGTTTATAGAGTGATATCGAGCGTTCGTGCAAGCGAATAAGAAAAAGTTGTGTGAAGAAGAGTAAAAATGTATTAAAATGTGTATATAAGAGAGAATAATATAAAATCTTTTGTTTTTATTTTTAATCGTTAAATAATTATTCACGACGATAAGTATAAATATATAATATAAATAGAAATTTGATATTAAAAAATTTGACTACACAATTAATTAAGTATTTTCTCGATACCTGGGTGACAACACGTCGAAGACAATATAGATCGTCGAGGCTCCGAGGATCCATCCGACTTTGTATATTTAACACACACATTACACGTTTTACTCATGCGCAATTAGCCTTAAAACGCGACCATTCGCTCCTCTACACGTTCATACGACAGGAAAATTGCAAATTTAAAGCAAATTAAACGACAAATATCGACAAGAAATACTGAGGATGTGGATCGCTTGTACTTAAATTAAAAAAAAAAATAAATAAACGTATATTCGACTGATCGCAACACAAAATGTATAATATTTTTGGTACACAATAAAATAAGGATTTGGAATTGCTGGGTCTGTCATTCGTACCAGGGAATACGCAGTCATACTTTTGCTACGACAAGACAATAACTGAAAAAACGGCACCACAAAAGCACCACGTAAGCTCGGCGAGTTCGAGGGAGACGAGGGTTTAGGACGCTTTGATTTTTTTTTCTTCTTGTATTTCCCATGCGTGATTCAGCCGGATCTAAATTATATCAGTGGGAGATCCTGCAGTGAATTTTCAATCATCCTGTTGCTGGGCTCTTGCGGGGTGTTTCGTGCAGAGGGGGTTACCCAGCGTTAAGCGCTCTCGAGGATGTACAACCCTGCTCAAGGGGACCTACCTCACTCGTGCTTATATTATGCAAAGAGTATTGAAAACATTGTTGGCTCGCGGAAGGCTTAACGAAACGAGTGTGACGAAGAAAAAAATAACAACGTATATATATAATTCTGAGGATAGTTGTACTTGTGTATCTTAACTGTATCGAGAGACGCGGTGTCGCCTCGAGTCGAGGATCTCGACATCGAGTAATTAAAAAAATTTCAAACACACTTGTTCTTCTTGTTCAAATAGTGAATGTTCCCATTATTTTTTTGGCTAAACTCTGTATTCCCATATTACAGTCGATGAAACAGTTCAAAGGTTTAACCGACCTTGAGTTTTAATTGTTGCTCAAACAAATTTTAATTGTTGATCCAATATTCCTTTAATCAGTGATCATCGAGTCTAAGTGAGGTACGTACCCTTACAAAATATAATAGAAAGTATGCACTTTTGATACTTATGCTCGCTAATTAATAATTATTATTACAGAATAATAAAGACATGTAATACACGTGAGATTTTTCGTCTTTTCATTTGATATCCCATTATTTATACAGCTCTCTATATATATTTTTAGCAAGGTTGACGGGAAAACTAATGCGAAAGCACAGCTGAGGGTGTGCCGGGTATTAATGACAAACCGAAAGCGGAAGTACACCAAGTACTAGTCGGCAACTACGAGGATATATACGCTTTTTTCGGGTTACCCGGCGCTTATGCAAGCAGGATATTTATATCTCGAACATCGTATAATTCTACAAAAATAAGTTTTGAGGTGGGCGAAGGATTCTACGAGGCGGTCGAGGCAGGCATGATGCGTGAATTCAATTTCATTTTTCTTTTTTTTTCTTTTTATTTTTTAATAGGGGATGAACCGCGGTAAGCTATCTCCTGCTGCCCGGGACCAATCATTGTTTGACGTATTATAAATATTACTATTGCTCTTGAGTATCGAATTATTTTTTATTGACACGCGTATGATAATCCTGAATCGTCCTTGTGGCTGTTATTTGCTGGAAGTTAATGGAAGTTAATCGACGGTAATTCCTCGATGAAACGAGTGTCGACGGTGATAATGTTTTTTTCGATAAAAATTAATATGGGCAATGTGATTTTAAAAAATGAAGATTGATATCGTGATTAGAAATTATAAAATAATAATTGCTTATATTTACTCAGAAAATTGTAAACCATCACGCGAGAGTTTGCGCGTCTAATAATCTCTTTTATGAAAATACCACGACTTTGAGTCCAATTTGTTTAACAATTTATTACACAGACCGCTTTGTTATTTGTATTGCTCATTTATTAAAAATGTTTTTTTAAGAATTACTGGGGTTGAAGAAATTTTCGGTTCGGGATCAGAAGTGAATTCCAATGAGAAAGAACTGCGATAAACTTACAAACAAAGCTTTGAGGACGAGCAGAGAACAAGAATTACTACGAGAAACGAAAAACCGACCAGCTGAACGGCAACAAGGACGAACGTGGTGCAATAATTACTGAGTTTAATAGAGATCTCATGAAATCTGAAGTGTAACAAAAAAAAAGGGAACGAGCAGCAGGCTAGCTATTCGTTGAGCGTTGTATACAACGACCAAGCGATTCGTTCCTTCTAACCGTGATAAAGTATAATATTAATCAACGATTGGTAAGAACGTCGCGTCAGCCAGCCAGCAGAATTCTAAAAAGTGGTAGTGCTTACTGTGCGGAGAGGTGGGGTGGAGTGGGTGATGGGGTTGGGTCATATTTCCTGGGGCGGCCGCGGGACAGATGCCGCCGCTTTACGAACTCGGCGTCGTCCACCATCCAGAATGACCCAAAGTCGTCCTCAAAGCGCACAAAACACTTGTGCAATGATAGATTGGTGCGGATCGCGTTCTGTATACACAGACAAGACCACCAAGAAATAGAGAAAAGAGAGTAAAAAAGAGTCAAGATTTTGTTTTGTTTTTGTTTTCAGGTCTTCCGATGATGATCACGTTTCCTTTACGTCTCATTTTGGTATTTTTGCGTTTTTTTTTTTAAATCCGTTACGTTCTCATATTCTATACTCTGTTGCCGATCGCAGAGATCGAACGAGCAACTTTTGCTCTACGTCTCTTTATCTCCCCTGTGTGGCTGCTCCGTCATCCCGGCGGCCCGCAGTTCGTCACCAAATTCACAATAACAAGTAGCAGTAGTAGTAGTAGTAGTAGTAGTATAACGATAATATAATATTAAATATGAAAGAGAGATAGAGAGTGAAAAAAAACGACACAACACCAGTACTATAAGAAAATCGTAAAGAGGTGGGTGTGGAGAATATATAAAACTGTGGCTGTGGCTCTTGTATATTCGGCCTCCTTTTTCACACTACCTGACGCACGTGCAACACACACTTCACAATCGCTTCGACTTAGTGTTTTTCCTTTTTTTTTGTTTTTTTTTTTTCAGTTTTTTTCAACATATGTAACATATGAGAATTTAAAAAAAAACAGTTCCCCGTAGTTCCTTTGGGAACCAGGGACATGCTGCTCGTCTCGCGGTCTTCGGTGGTTCGCAAGGACGCTCGTAACACTTTTTTTCCGAGGCCTCCGTGTATATCTCACCGCGAGCGACACTCGCTAGCCTCTCCTCTCTCGTTAGTCGCTGCAAAGCCCACATGCTTGTTAAGCACACACGTTTTCTACTACTGTTTTCACTCGTACGCTCGCTCGCTCACGTCCATATCAGATATCCTCGATCACCCTCCCCCCAATCACTCCAGTATCTTTTGCGTTATAAAACACGACACGACGGGCAACTTTTTTACGATCTCACGCACGCAATACGACAGAACGCCGAAGAGACGAGGGCTCTTCGAGTTCCTTTTAAAAAAATTACAATTTTTCTTGACATGACAAAATAGAGAAGAGATCTCGTTCGTTGATATATCAAAATATTTAATAAAACGCGACAAAGTTACTCGAAGAGTCCAAGCCCGACAAACGGACAGACGGACGGACACAACACAAGCGGCGATCAGTAGAGAGAAAATACGACCTAAATAAATAAATAAATATATATATATATATATATATATAGATAGTATATGTAGAGGTATATATAGTAGCATAAGTAAAAATGTATGTGTATGGAGATATATACATATATAATATAAAAGAGATAAAAAATTGTGGTAAAATATGAAGGGACACGTAATCTAGCGATAGCACGAGCATATAGACACATACGCGATGCACGTGTGTATATGAACATGCTTGTAAAAATGCATGGGAAAATTTTGTGATTAAAATTACCATGTTGTGTATATGAACATGAAAACGGTGATATACATGTACATATACGCACATCAAATATAGGCACACGGTTGTAAATATATAAATATGTAAAGAGACATCTTAGAGATATACAATTAGAAAAACGTCACTATAACTAATGAGAGTGTAAAAGGTAAGTACGTGTAAAGAGGCGTAAATATCGAAGGTATGCGTAGAACATGTACGTGAAATACTGGCAACACGCAAAGGGTAGCAGTTGATGAGAAGTATAAATATCTATATGTATATATATATGTATATGTACATATATATATATAAATGGGTAATTAAATATATAAGACGAACGAGATATTAAAAAGTTGACGAAAAAATGGGTAAAATGTAGAGATACGGAGGAAAGTTGAGGGTGAAAGGGTTGAGGGTTTAATTTATGGTCTGACTGTTGGGAAAATAATGTAGTGATAAAGATAGCGAATAGAATAAATAGATATTCGTATAAATATAGATATAAATTGAAATATATATGTATATATATATATATATATATATAGACAGAGACAGAGAGAAAGAGAGAGAGAGAGAGAAAAAGAAAAGGTTATATATATATATATATATATATGTAGGATAGAAGAGAAATAGATAGAAAAAAGATAGACGCGCGTGTCGGGGGTAACGTACCCAGTCGTGCTGCAAGCGCGTTGAGGACGTCTCTTGTAAAACTCCACTTCGTCCACCGTCCATACGGCCCCTTTCACGTTTTCGACTCGCATGAAACATTTGTGGAGAGACAGGTTGTGTCGCACTGCGTTCTATACAAAATAATACACAGACTAAATAAGCAACGCAAAAACGAACGAAGCCAACTCAATTCACGACTCGACGGTCGGGCTGTTAGTAGTTGTGACAGTGGTGATGATGACGATGTCGATGACGATGTCGATGACGATGAATAGTGCGAACGAGATAATAAATTATTTGTGTGTGTGTGTGTGTGTGTGTGTTTGTGTGTGTGTTTGCGTGTGCGTGCGTGCGTGTGCGTGTGTATGAGTCACTGTCGATAGTCGAGGAAGAACGGTTTGTCGGTCGATCGATGTAACTATGAGTCGGAGGGTACGATGATGCTCGAATAACATGTGTGTCTATAATACCAACCAATAGTTAATAGATACAACGAAAATAATTATGAAGAGCGAAGTAGATCGCGTTGAAGTTGTTACAAGACTCAAGAAGTTCACTGCTACGAGTCACCGGCGACTCATGAATTTTTCAATATTATTGTTATTTATTATTTGATATACCAAAAATTATTTTTCATTCTGCGGTATTTTTCGAAAATTCTTAGGATTCCTTAATAATTTAATGTTTTGTATTGAAAATATTATTCATATTTCTGTGTTTTATTTATTGATTGTTCCTTTAATGCTAAAAATCTTCATTTTTTTTCTTCATTATAGCAGTGAACGTGCGATAAAACAATAACAATAATAACAATAATAATAGTAATAATAAGAATAATAACAATAATAACAATAATAACAATAAGAATAATAATAATGCAATCATTCGTATACTCGTGTTGGAATTCAAGAAAGGATATAACGAAAAAAGAAAAAAATATATAGAACGTTTGATCGAAAGATAGAGAGATAGAGACACGGCATGTGGCATTCCTGTATATCTGTTAATGCAGAGCTAGGTATCTAAATCTAGGGAAAACAACAACAATTATTCATGCCGCAGGGCCAAGTTCCGCATCCGAGATGTCGTCGTTTTAGCAGCTTCTTCTCTCGTTCGCCTCAGCAGTTCCTGGTTTCCTTCGACGTGCGATAAACCTGCTATGTAGTTTAGCCTGCTGGATTTTCTCTCTGTACCATACTGCATTTTTTTTTTTCGTTATGCTTTCGCGTTTTTTTATGTTTATGTCGTTTTGTAAACACTGAACCATGCGAGGCGAAGCTTTATGGCAAACGTCGATTACTCACACTCACGCACACACTCACGCAAACGCGCCCACATTCTCACCAAAAGTCGATCACTTTTATTTCTTACTGCATTGAGATTCGCTTCCGGCATCGAAATTGTAAATTTTTCATTTTCGGAATAAATATTTTGCCTCACGAATCGTAAGGCACCGAAAGAGAATCGTAATGCAATCTAATAAGGCTCCACACTTCCAACCTCTAGATAAATAAAACAACTTTGCTACTGCGTTCAGAATTAAGTGTTATTAGAATAAGCATTTATTCGTCACTCGTGCTACTCGTTATTCGTCTTAATCGTGTCATTGTTTTCATTAAAATTGTCTGCGTAAGAAGTTACAAACTCAGCTGATACTAATTTGTACTGCAAATGTCAAATACAAATTAAATAACGCATCGTATAAATATTCTTTAGCAAATTATAGAAACGAGAAATAATTCAAACAACGAGTAATACCTGTGATGACTGAATAATTATTCGAATAACAATTATTCACTATTTCATTTTTCTTCCGCAATTCCGAATGGAAAATAGCCCAACTTTGATTGTCACCGATTCAATGCGCAGATTTAGTCCGTTGATGAGTACGATAGAAATATACAACGACATCGTCTTGAAATTCTTGTGAAATCTTGTTCTACACAATATGGTTTAAGTGAAATATTTTTAAGCCACAGAGAATCTCACATCTTACACCTGGACGATTACGTTTTTCGTAAGCTTGGACGACTATTCGAAGTACCACAAAATATTAATTTGGTATTCGTTTGTTTGTCTTTTGTTTTGTTTTGTTTTTTTTTTTTTCAATTTCGTAAACGATGATTCCTTTGGGATAATCAGGAACCTAAACTGAAAAAGCTTAGACGTCTACATTCGTTTGACTGTGATTTTATACCTTCCACGTCGCAGCGTTCCGCCGGAAGTAGCAGAAGGTGTTTTGGAACCAGTTGTAAATTTCATTGAGCGTCAACTGCTTGTCAGGCGATTCAATGATTGACTGAAAATTAAAGTCGTTTAATATGACGTTATTCCGATAATAAATTACCTGAGCTTCCACTCATACGACGATCGATCGATGAGCTTTCGCGTTTATCTTAGAAATCAGTGACCGACCTGACGTATTAACGAGGCGTACGTGAAGGGTGGTCTGACATCGGCGTTCTTGTAAAACTCTCGATTCCGTTGAATTTCTACAAAAAAAAAACGACGAATCATTATTTTCAATGAATTTTCATTGTCGAGTAAACAAAACGTACTGCGATCAATTCCCACGGTTCGTGCTCTCATATAAAACGCGTGAGGAAATTACATCAAGCGACAATCATCGAGTCAACAAGTACTACGTCAATCAAGGAAACGAGATACTCGGGAAGGATTATTCCATTGCATGTAAGATTCAAAAAACGTTTCGGTTCTCTAATTTTCAATGTTCAAATTGATTCCAGCGACGAATGGAACGATAATTATAAAAAGGAACGATGGTTCGTGGCATGCAAGGAATATTCTTTCAGGATATACTTTTCAAAGGTCATGAATGGATAGTAGGTTAACAGTACCTTGTTGGACGTCAAGGCCAGCACGCTCCAGCATGTAGGGCAGCCCTACACGGTGGGGAGGGTAGGCAGCACAAGAAACGAAGAAACAAGACAAGCATCGTTAAGAGAAAAAGAGATAGAAAGTGGTTTAGGGTTGATAGATAGAGACGATGGTAGTTTGTGCAGACGTGACCGCCATTTTACTTAATTTTTGCACTTTGTTAATGATATAAAGTGAACATTTGTCAGAATTCAATCTAATGAATCGAGTGACAATCGTCAATCAATGTTTTAAAAGATGTATTTACTTATTTTTCGTATTTATTTAAATCGTACCGCACGATTTTTTAGGAGGTGCGCCTTTTCGGTTACTCAGACGTTTAGGTACGAGGCGTCGCACTTAGTAATGAAGGATTCCATTTATTTTAGTTTATTAGGAAGTAATAAATGCGGCGAGCTTACCTCCGGCCAATGAATGAGCTGACTTGTCGCTAATTCTTCTTCGTATGGGTCCCGCCATGCTAGTCATACTTCCTGGCATGTTAGGCATGGGCGGCATACCCGGCATATTGGATATGTTAGGCATCGGGGGCATCGGCGCAACACCTGCGCACGGTGGCAACTGACCGCCTCCGGGTGACCTTACAGCCGATACAAGGGCTGACATGGACACTGGGGACACTTGGGAGCCACCGAAATTCGGTGGTGGCTGGCTCATCAAGCCCGACGACAAGCTAAGCTTTGGTAAACTCGAGCCCGTCTGAAATAACATTTAAAAAATGTTAGTACATATCAATCGTTACTTTCTTTTTCTCCTCCTCTCCTCCATGGGAAGATAAATCACACCGAGACATCAGAGTCAATTCCTTAATAATCTTAGGTACCAACAATTTGAAAAGAAGAGCTTTCAACAGTATTGATATAGTCTTACAACTCGTAAAACTTGAGAAACATAATACATTCCCAATGAAGTAATTGCCTACGTCGTCCTATTTACGCGAAGAGAATATCAACTATATTGCCTACGTAAAAATAATGTTGATAACCTAAAAAACGATCACTTAATTTATAAATGACACTCAATTAATTGTTAAAATGGAAATAGAATACAATTCGATCATTTTTGTAACGACTCCCCCTAGGAGACGTCTCCCCCTACGAATTTTTGTTCTCAGATTCTCTTAAATTTTTTTGTTACAGCTGAGAATATATCAGATATGTATGATCCGCTGGTGGTGAGTGGCGCTGACTTCTGTCCTCGTGGAAAAATAAAATCTCCGGAAACGACGCGGTAATTATTCCCCAGTCTCTTCCAAGACGGAGTTTCTCCGATTCTTTCTTCCGCTTTCGCACCGTGAGTTTCCCGAGAGGAGCAACGAGGGATATTGCCCGGCTGTGGCTAATGCGATATTGGTATTCTCCGACTGCGCAACTTGTTAAGGGTTTTAATTAAGGCGATATAAATCGCGCGACGGCCGCGAAGGACCTAGCTCGAAGGAACGCGGGTCCACGATGAATTATTAATTACAACTTGGTGTATAAATTAGCGCGGCTCGGTGGTCCGCGGCCTCGCATTGCGGTATATAGGCAACGCGGTAAATCCGAAACTAGCGGGGCGCGTTGTTTGCCCGACGTCGAGAGACGCGACGTGGGATGCTACCACCACTCGTCGTCCGACTCCTCGTAAAATTTTAGCGTTAATCGCCAACTGTCGCGCTCCGGTGTTCTGTGTATTTTGTATAAACTGTACGTGGCTTTGCAATTTATAGATACGCCATGCGATAAGAGAAAGTTTAGCATCATTCCCTTTCAGACCCTTTCTCATATTAATCCATAGTTTGTTTGACGAAAACAAAAGTTAACATGAAAATTTAGTAGCATTTTTACAAATCGTTTTATCAACGACAAATTACGGTTGAACTCGAAATACCGAAATTTCTATAAGTATCCCAATTTTTTTTTAAATATCGCAATTAAATATTACATTAACCCACCGATGATTCGGATGACTTGGGTGGTTCAGGTGATGCCATCTGCTTCGCAACGTGAAGATGGTGCATCATCGCGTTGAGTCGGTCACGCTCCTTCTGCAATTGGATCTCCAGTTGAGAGACAACTTGCATCTGGACTCTCGCTTGGGCCGTCGACCTGTCATCGAGAGTGTGTTCGGTGTTCAGGTGTCTGAAACATTAATCACAGTGTAAGATCGCTGCGGCAAGAATACATGTAATTCAATAATAGCGAGTCCATGGACCATTTCTTCGACGTCGAGTAAATTCATTGATTCTACGAGCTTCAATACCGATCGATAGATTTATGAAGGATATGGTCATTGTTGATGGCGAATGTAAATCTAAGATTGACGGAGACTTGGTCGGATGGTGGCTTGTTAATGCTTAAGATACGGCGAAAGCTCGAAGGTGGCTGGTTCATGGAAGGGTGGTATGCAAGACTGCAGAAGCCGAGAAAGAAAAAGAAGCATGGAAGAGAAGTGACGGCGGTGGGATTAGACGAAGAGCCGTAACGATGCGGTCGAATGTCGTGAATATTAATGAGACAAAGGTAATTAGCGTTTTTTTAAGTAACGGCTTGTTTGGAAGGGATGAGTTTGTCGGGCGGCTACGTGATTACTAGGGATTGCCGGGTCGGTTGGGAAGGGGGTGCCAGAGCTTCGCTGTTACGGCTTCGAAGGCAAAGGCAAACCGGATGTCAATGAGATACGCTGACGCGAGCGATTCTTCTTCCCTTTCTTTCCATCCAATTCCTCCGCGAAACAGCGCACCCTAGCAAGCTTTCTTCTTTATTTTCCTCGCCTTACTTCCGTCCTCCTTTGCCATCAAAGATTTTTATCCATTTAGCAGAAACGGTTCGTTGTAATTAATAAATAATGTGCAAGGCTAGTACGAACGCTTCGACGATCATCCTGTGATTACTTGGATGAATCGGTAAGTGGCGGAAATTTTGCTAACAAGATTTTTTTCACAATTTTCCTTACAAAGGTGAGAGAGTGAAATAAACGAGAATGATACTCACTTGAGGAATGCTTGATAATCTTCACAGATGGCTTCACAGCCCGGCCACTTGCAAACCCCGTGACCGTAGAGCGGATGTGCCTTGTCATTGCACGAAACGTCCAATGGCTTCTCGTCCAACGTTGTCGTTCCATTAACGTCCGACCGACGACTCGAAACGATCGAGTTCAGGAGACCTTTAAATTCGTATCCAGGATTCAAATATTTGCGAACAGGCTACATTTTTTATGAAACTACTTAAACCGTTATGACATTTACCGTTCAACCCCGACGTAGATTTTGGAGGGCTCGAGTTTTGAAGGCTTTCCGAACCTCCTTCCGAAGATTCCGACTTCCACGATGGCAAACCATCACCCGGCTGCATACCTGTCAATCATTTTTAAAGGTAAAAACCCTGTTATCCTTGAGTATTCACAAATTATATCCACGCTATTGCTTTCTCATAGAGAAAGCTTTGTTTTGGTGACAAAAATTCCAGATTTTCATGTAAGAATACATAAAATGGTCTAAAACATTGAGAACAGCGGTTTAGAACGAAATGTTTGGATGGATGCGTCCATGCGTGCGTGTGTGTGTGTGTGCTCCAGTGATTTGCGTTGTTAAAACTCTAGCTTTCGTAATTTTTCAGATATCGAACTCAAATTTGGTTCACATATGGACCAAGTTACATATGGAGTCAAATTGTAACTTTACCCGACGAATGATTGTGACCCTGAAGACCAAGACCCTGCTGAAGCAAATACTGTCTCTGCGTTATCTGTAGCTGCTGAATCAGCTGTTGTTGATGCAATCCCAATTGCTGAAGAGTCGCCGAGGCTTTCTTTTTGTCGGTTGTTTGCAGGAGGTGCGTCTGTTGAATCAGATTGACCTGAAGCTGTTCCTGCAGCTGCTGCATATTCTGCTCGAGTTGCTTCCGACCCAGCTCAGCAAGCTGGTGTTGATGCTGTGTGTCATAAAAATGAAGCGTAAATATCTATCAAACCTTCCACTCGTTTTTTTCGAGACACAAATAGATTCGTCACGAGGCAAAAATCTCGTCAACACTCGTGGGGGGGGGGGGGGGCAGATGCAAAAGAATAACGCTCGCGTCTCGACGGTGATGAATAAATCACGAGGGTGCTGCGACCGACCTCGAGTGAAGGAAGCAGAAGAAGAAGAAGAAGAAGAAGAAGAAGAAGAAGAAGAAGCGGGTAAAAGAAGGGAAGGGCAGGAGTCGCGCGTCCGGGACACTACCAGAGTTTCGGCAGAAGAAAGAGGGTAGCATTTTATGGGATACCTCGAAGACAAACAACGAGACACAACGGCTGACGGCGTCGCTTAATTGCCCAACCCAGCCCACCCTCCGACAGCCACCCTTAACCCCGCACCTCCCTATTCCTTGGCTGGCCAAACCCCCCTCTCCCTCCCTCTTTTCTCTTATCCTTCTCCCCCATGAAACTCAAACCCTAGTTTTTCCTTCGAGCCTCTGGGAATATTTCAAGACAGAGAAATCCAGAGAACGCTGGCAGACCGGCAACCGTTTATCACATCAGCATAAATAATAAAGCGAAACCCGAACGCAATGAGATACGACATTGTTGACGAAGTTAGCGAGGTATATACAGATTTCTCTTTTGTATTACAAACTAAACGTTTCAGTTGCTATATAAAACGATGATTTTACAGGACAAAGGCATGTTATCGTTGTTAGTTTTTACCATCAGGAATCCCATTTAAGGATACGAGGTCATTGAAGATAAAATAGTTTTTCCAGCGATGTAAATGATTGTTTTGAACTAAGATCACGTTGATTCAACAAGACAAAGGGAAATTTAGGAAACACAAGGTCCATTGCCAGCATAAGAGAGGACGACAACTCCCACCGTAATTAGTATTACGACTGCGGTAGAGGCGTGATCGCAATAAACCGGACAGCCGGACTATCTAAATATCTGTGGGTACGAGGACCAACCGCTGAATAAATATTGGATGCCCCCGTGAAAATATATACTGTACGAAGTGGAGATCCCGTCCAGCCTCTTGCGTCCCTTATCCCAGGCTGAGAGCAGTTGCCTTTGCGGTTCTCGAATCCACCCCTAGCCTATCAGAGTCCAGTGGCCCGGGAACCTTATCGTTTTCCTCATGCTTACCCGTAAACACAGTACTCTGCTGGTGCCACAGACAAGATCCCGCATTAAACGAACAGCGTCGATCATGATCGGACAGCCTAATACGGGATTTCCCGTTGCCCGATAACTTGGAAGATCCTGTAGGATTTTCACAACAGGAATACTATACCAAAGATATCAATCAAAGACCTGTCTTTACAACTTTGGTCTTGTGTACGATTATCCTACGGTCAGCAGGATCTTATCGTAATAATTTATAGATGCGACTTTTCTGATGGGTTCAGATGGCTATTGGAAATAGAGAAGTTATTCGAGAATTTATTTTGACTCTCACCAAAGTTACCACAAAATAGAAGTCAATGAAATTTACACGTTGTCCCCATATTTATTTATTTCATAATCATAATGTGTGCAAAGCCTCAATTTGTTCAAGCATTAATGTATTTTTTTTCTTTTTCTTGCGTTTTGTCGTTATGTCTCTAACCTTAAGGATGATGCACTCGGACATCGATACGTCAACAAAAAAATGTCCATTAAGCAATAACGGTTTTCATCGAATGTTTTTGTTGTCTCATACAAAGTTATTTAACTCTAAGCTCGAAATGTGTCGTGGTTTCTATGAAAAGGACGAGAAGGAACTTTCTCTGCGCACGTTCGAGAGCCCTCTTCTGTTCGGTACTCTGGGGATTCCGTGAAGAAGCGAGTGGGTTGGTACCCCTCGTGCCCCGAGACTCGTGGTTGGGGTAGCCGCGGTTGATGCCACCGCTACCGTCGCGCAAGTATTGTTATCATAACGATATAGCGAGGGACCCGGACTGTTTACACAGACCGAGCATTCGCAACCCTCTCCAAAAAGCGGATAGCGGGGATGAATATGGCTGTTCTTCGTAGGGAGCCCTATTGCTCGTTGGGAGTTGCTACCCCTGACGGACTTTTCCACAGCTTAACTCATGGTACTCCGTGAAAATGCTAATCCACATAGTCCCGTTGATTCTCTCTGGCACTTTATCGTATCCTTCTTTATTTCCTGTATCTACTATCTGACCAGGGCGCGAGAAGGGTATCAGCCAAACCATTTTTTAAATCGCCTTCGGTGTAATATTTGAATAATAATAATATCGACTCAAGAAAACTGGGTTTTTGTCTCTCGTATAATACGATCACTTCGTTAAAATATCAATTAATGTACGTTTTTAATAAAGGTCTGATGAAACCATCCGACAGGAGCGTTAGGTAAGTGTTTTCTCAACTGACGCTACTGTGCTGAGAGAAGACACGCGCAGGGAGTTCCCTGTTATGATTATACTTTTCGTTATTAGAATTACTGATTGAACTGGGCTGAACGAAGGGTGAAGCATTGTTGATAAGGGGTGGTCTCCGGATACTTTTCTTGTCGATGACGAGGGGTCCACTTTCGAAACTTTTCTTTGCTCGGTCCACAGAAACGAATGACGAAGACAAGTGAACGAAGCAATGGTATAACGAGGGAGGAACGAATATCACATTGTGAACTCTTCGTAAAAGTTATAACGTGTCGTTTACTCACGTTTTTAAGGGACGAAAAGTACCCGAAGCGTTCGTGATTCGATCCATGATCGACCGACGACTCCTGTAATTAATTAAACATATTTTTTAAATGTATTTCTGAATTATTGTTTCAACGTTCGTTTAAATTTAAGCTTAAATATTATAATCGAAACTAAAATCTAATTCCAACAACATTTTTCATCAGTTTATAATCCCTTGAATATTAGCAAAGGTATGTTCGCTCAGTCGATGAAAAACTTACATTTTAATAACTTATATGTAAGCGTCTAGGGGCAAGATTGTGAAAATTTTCAATGAAATTTCAATTAATTGTTGATTCTTATTCAAAAGATGTTGCACGCTTTCTTGGTTAGAACGAGATTCATCGGTCAATGAACTAGCAAGATTTCTTAAAGAGTCACCTGATGGTGTTGCTGTTGCTGCTGCAGATAGAGAGTATGCTGCTGCATAAACGACTGCAGCTGCGTTGGGCTGAGTATGTGTTGCTGCAGCAGCTGTTGCATCTGATGAAGTCCACTCGCCGGGCTGAGCATCATCTGCGAAGGTGTCTGCGACGGGGGACCCCCAGGTGGTCCTCCCGGCAGTGGGCCCTGCGAGGGATTAGGCGGTGAGCCCCGTTGAGGGGCTTGTGGACTCTGACGAGGACTCAGTTGTGATCCCGGTACTCCACCACCGGAACTCGGTTGTTGCGATTGCTGTGAGATTATCGGTTGCTTTTGCTGGGTCATGGGTGCTGATGTCACTGCGTGCCCAGCGGGACTGAGCTTCCCATTGCTTCGATACTCGATCGTGAGCTCTTGTTGCTGCTGGTGGTGCTGTTGATTTTGTTGCTGTAACTGCAATTGTTGTTGTTGTTGTTGTTGATCGTTTTCAGTTCCACCCCTATCTCTGCAATGCTGTTGCCTGTCTCTCTCTCGACTCTCTCTTTCCCACGCAGAGTCTCTCGCCTGTTGTTGCTTCAGGGCTGCAAATAGTGTGCTTGCCTGAAAAATATTTTTTTCAAACAATTAGTCGACTGAAAATGTACTTTTTAAAATTCGTTTAACCGTCTCATGGATTTATTCACTTAAATGTATCAAAATTTTATTTGACCCTTAATATTACACATTCATTTCAGTTCAGCCAAACTTAATGTCTTAACCTTCATTTAGGATATAATACAATTTTAGATACATTATTAACCTGGGTATCTTTAAAATCGATTTATGTGTTGACTCTGATAAAATTGATATCCGCAGATTTTTAAAAAATAGTTTCCACAGTGTATAACCACTTGAGAGTAGATTGGAAGAGTCCAAGACCTAGAGACCGATGATGAAAATTGGCTGAATATATATGGAGTGCATTAAAAGCCAAAGCAAGCTAAACCACACGGGTGTTCCGAGAGCCACTCTAAAAAGAGATGAAGAAAGCCAGCTCGTGAGGCGAATTGCAGCGGTAATAATAGGTCCGTTAATGAATTCGCTTTCGCAGTTATACAACCGCGGGCCTTAAACTCCCGTCCCGTATTTCGAACAATATTGATCTTGTCTAATGGCGTTCGAGGAGGAAAGCAGCAGGTTTTCGAACGTGCCCGAGGATGCGCCGTTCCTCGGGGACGACGAGTCAGTTCTCCAACAAGTATACAGTGTAACGAATGAAAACTCTCGCTTCCTCTCGTCCTGTTGTCTGACTTGACGTTTCTCGCTTCCTCCGCCCAGCCTCTGTTTACACACTACGAGGATTTGTTTTATTAACTTCGTACTATCATCAAATAGGTTTTAGAGTGTACCCCGAAAAGAGACGAGAAGAGAGGACGGAAGATAGGAAAACCGAGCGAATCGGAATATAGGATATGGCGAAAGAGCAGTGAAGAACATGCTCTTCATCCCTGTATCTCTGGCTTTCTCGTTTCCTCATCCCATCCTTCTCCTCTCTTATGTTTCAATAGCGCATGCACACATACACACTATCCGTAACTCAGTGAGTTTCCTGGCCAAACGAAACGGATGTCGAGCGAGCATGATGATAGAGTCTAACGGAAGGATTTCGAGTTTGATACAACTCGAGATGAGGCGAACTTCAAACCGGAAAGCTTGGATACTCTCAAGTATATCGTGGACGTACCACTGCTGCTGTTGCCGCTACTCCTGTTAACTGTGCGAACGGAAAACGAATTTTCCTTCGTTGGATCCGCGTTCTCCAAGGATAAATTTGCGTGTAGAACGACTTCAATGGTTGCGTGAACAAAGTGGAAGAAGAAGACGATGGAAGTTTTGGATTCTCACGTACCGCGTTTCTCTACGAAGTTTCGTACGTTCGGAATGAGAGAGTAAGAAACGAGAGCACGCATCTGGAACAAGAATGCTCTGTGTGCGTGTGTGTGCTTTTCTCGTTTTCCTTTACCTCCCCCAACTTCCTTCTCACTTTCTTCCTCTCCATCTGACTTTTCGCGAATCCAACGCGCTACGAGTCCTATGCTAATCTTATTTGTGTACGATTACGTATGTTTATAACATGCAAAGAAATTCCTGGGCGTGCGTTATCAGTGTTTAGTCAGGAGCGTCAGCGGCGTACCGTTTCGTCCCAGACAAGTATCTCTCGCCCTGGATCTGGTTTTCTCGCTGTTGTTTCTGTCTCTCTACCTTTCACTCGTCGCTTCTCAACTTCTTGCGAAATTTCTACTCGTCGAATGAAAATAAAGAATAGATGCGAATAATTTAAAATACAATTATGAGAACATACCGAGAAAATGACAATTGTTTGAGTCGCCCACGAAATTCTGTGATTGTGGAATTGTGAACTTGCATGGCGCTTAAAAGGCATAGTATAATGAACAATACATTGAGCCTAGATCTGACTTTGACTTAACCCATACCGTATCATTGTCACTCAGATCTGCATTGTAGAGATTTTCAATCTACAGACTGAATAAAAAATAAGCAACAAAACGGTCCTCTTCCCACTGACCGTTAAAAGGGTTAATTCACTCAAAGACTCGTCGCGTCTCCGGAAGCCGCATTTCCGCATCTCGAATCTTTTAATTTGCTAATTAATACCAGACTCCTGAGAATTATCTCCCCCTCCCTTCAAAGTAATTATATCCAGTTGCTCTGGAAGACTGAAACCGCAGTGCAGGAGGGACGTTGGCCGGTCCCGGAGGAACGTCTTCGACCCTCTCCAGAGTCCCTGGTGGAGAGAAATTACGAGAATTTCGTGTGTACACTGGCGAGCGGAGGGAGAACATCCGAGAAGAAAAAGAAAATCATGATGGAAAACGGTCGTTTTGAGGGCACGGAAAGTAGGGATAGAAGCTGAAGCTGAAGGAAACGCCGCAAAAGCGGAAGGTTCATTGAAGGACCATCGACCGACAGATAAGACGAAGAGAACCAACGAGCCACGGAAGAAGAGTAAGAACGAGCTTTAAGACTGTCTTAAGAAAAGGTTAAATATAAAGGTCGACGTGAGCCTGTTGTTGGCTGTTCAGATTTCTTCCGCGGTTCTTCTTCCATGCTGTACCACACTGATGTATATAGGACGAAATCTTGAGTCTTGAATCCCGTGGAAATAGTCTTTCTCACTTGATCCCACTCTCATCACCTATCGCTTTCTCCTTCCATCCCAGCCATCCCGTCGTGCTTCTTATTTGAATCGCGAGGACTTCGTCGAATCCAAGCGGTAAAGGGAACATAGACGAGACCTTCATATCTTTTATATATTAGAATTCTCAACCAACCCCCTGGCCAACTTTTGCTTGCCTCCTTCTACCGCTGTTTACTGTTTGGATTTATCCGCTCGTAGCTTTGCTCGTTTCTCCCTTGCCAAAGTGCATGAACGGGCCGTACGTCCAGGCTGTATATGAGCGAGAGATTCTTTATAGGTATATGCACTCTCTCAACTTCTACCCTACGTCTTCTTTAGCCCTATCCTCATCCCAATGGTCTTTCGCTTCTTCGGTATACACTTTGTGTTCCACTTGCTGTTGCGGCACTGAAAAATCAAGCTTTATATTCTGTATTTACTTTATATACTGTATTTACGACTCGGACTGACTTCCTGCACTCTCACGTCTTTCATGAGAAACATGAGTCACGATAATTCAATGCGCATACCGAACTTTCAATCATCGTCTCTTGATGTTGAAGAAGCACGTGTTTTGTTCGTAACGACAGGTTTTTTCAATCAACGACTCCACGCCCTAGAATCATCTGCGATCAATGTCACGTGCATGAGAACATGTACGCCCGTCGTGCCATGAGGACGATCAGCAGGAATTCAATTCAACATACGATTACCTGCATACAGGCTCATGAAAACCATTGTTAAATGGTGCTCAGTTAAACATGTGTTTTAGGAGAATACTGAAAACTACAGAATCGTAAATCAACAATTCGAACGAAGAAAATGATTTTGTTGAGCCAACAAATATTTGTTGATACAGTAAACGCATTTGCTGTCGCTATGTGAACAAAATATTTGCTAATCTAGCTAAGCTTCTGTTAAAGTAACAAAACTGTTCTCTCTGTGCGAAAAATCCTCTGACATATGTTTTCATGCAAAATGGAAGCACAGAGAAATGTATGCTTCAAAGTATTACGTTATTATTTTCATTTGCTTTCATACAATCTCTTAAACCTATGAATAGATTTACTATATTTTATTTTTTCTAGATTGTCGTTAAAGTTGCGAATCTAAAAACGTAAAAACAATGTATCGCGCCTAGGAGATTTAAAAGAAAAATGAGAGTACATGGTACGTCTCGTTTGTCGTTTAGTATTCACGTAGCCACAGGCCAATCAGTACCACCTCGGATTCTTCGCTTCGCGACACAAACGGCGCCCGAACACCAACTCCTGTTGACGTTTGTTATAATATTTTAATATTAAATCGTATTACATGCAGTCATGCGTTAGCATAATCAGACGTTGTTCGTCAGGAATGTGTGTCTACGCGAGATCTCCTACAGACAGGAAAACAGTGAGTCAGTGAAGGACAGAAATATTCGAGGGGTGACATAGGAATATTTAGTATCCCAGCTCCATCCGACGCAAGGAGAAATGTTGAATACAAATTATCCCGGTTGAGTGTTTCAAGACTTCTCGCATTTTCTATATCTGCTTAACAATGAATAAACAATGATCCTCAGATCAACGGAGAAAAAGAAAGACATAGGAGATTGACGTGGCGGAGGAAATGGAAATGCATACTTGACAAGTTAGGTATCAAGTAGCCTTGATGATGCATCAAATCCGTCGAGACCGCCGATCGAAGCCGAAGTGAGCTCGATGTCGTTGTCAACGACTCAGAGCTAGAAATGTGGTTCACGGGGAGAAGAGGGAGAAAGGTTCTTCTGAAAGGGTCTGCAATATTAAATGGAATTAACGATTCCGCGAGCGTTGGCTATTCTCGATCGACGGGTAGCATCCGGCTCTGGTGGTTTCACTCATTACAAGGGATGACCGTCGGCGGAGAAACGGAATGGTCGGAAAAGGGTGGTCAGTCTCTGCTGTTGACGATGCAGTGAGAAAGGTGGCCGAGACAGCAAAAGCTGTGGCCAATCAGAAAATGGTTGAGGCTATCGCGTTTCATCGAGGCACAGAGACATCGTTCGCCTGTTGACGAATGTCTTATAGCCATCGTACAGCGACCGGTTCTATGCCAATTGAGCTGCCAATCTCTGTACAGTTGATTTCAGGTTTTTCAGTGTCTCTGACCTCGCTTCTCTTCGTCCGTCTCAAATACCTTCCGTTGATCGTTCATTTCTCATCGCTAACGAGCTTGTGTACATTATAGATGGTCCGGTGATTGGTTAATCAGCTTCCTAAAAATTTGGGAAACATCGTCGTATTTCATCGTCAGGCATGTGCGTTTCCGCGATGTATTCGTCCCGCGAAAAAGCACCGAGATAGCACAGGACACAGATGCATAGGGTTAGAAATTAAGGGTGCGAAGTGGCCAGCGTAGGCTGCAACTCTGTACTCATTGACGCAACGAATATTAAATAATTTTTAAGGACTGCTACGCTTCTTAATTTTTTGTCGAAAAAGTCGGACAATGGTATTGTTGTTTACCAAGTTATCAGTTTATAATTCACATTTTTCCAATAACATTTGCCCGGAGAATTTGGACGCATAGAATCGTTGGAATGTTTTATATGAAAAAATATATAATTTGTAGAGAACCGAAAGCGTCAGGCTTCGGTCGATGATCCGGAGAAACTATTTCAAGCACATATAAATTAGTACCGTGTCTCTCAAATCTGCTGGGTGTTAACTAGGACGTTGTGTTGCTCTGCTTCCGGCGCTTGATACGATTCGCTCGACGGACGTTGACGTTTGCACTTCGCACGTCACCCTCTTCCTAGCCACAGTGCGTTTTCCCGAGCTGTCGATCGTCGACGTTTAATCATTCAAGATCTCCACGCCAACAACGATCTCTCGTTTTCTCCACCATGAGCCCTTTTTCTCGTTAAAATTACCCATTACCCAACTACACTTCGTTTCAACGTTTTTTTATAATTATTTCTTTATTTTTGCTTCTCTTAGAACACTCCGATGCATCTACCACCGATCAATCAGAGATATCCTAGACGCTTCGTGTATAATTTATGCCTACGTTGAATATAAAAAATTCCTATGGAACAAACGTGAGGATAGCGTCAAAAAAGTGTCGTTGCGTCAGATTTAAAATGCTAATCACTGTGACGTTTACTCTATATCGTATTCTTTTAAGTGAAAACACCCGAAGCACCTGCATAAACTCCTTAATCTAATTATGAGCCGCAGTTCAACGTACGACAATCAACCATCGCATAGTGTTTGAGAGGCGAAGGTTGCGGAAGGGAAAGATGAATAATAAATACAAGAAAACCAGAAAACGTGAGACGCGGCCATGACCAAAACCCCATGGTGATACACGGAAGTATGTTATATGGGTAAATTCGCATATGGGAAAATACAAAGCTTGTACTCCGGGATAAAAGAGTGGGTGACATTATGCAAGGTAAACTTGAAGCGTCACGCGGGGAAACTCTCTCACAGCACTCTCGCAGATATCCTTGGTGCGCGGTGTGTCTCTCCGAGTCTGTGTGTACAAGAATTAACGCATAGAGGTGGGATTGTCGCAGCTGGCCAGGCGAGATACAGAAGGTCGGTTGGGTGGCCACCCTGTAGGTATGTATTAGGTAAATGGAACGGTGTAGGGCCCGAAGCCCGTTTGCTGCTGTCCGCAAAACGCGAATCGAGGGTGCGGACCAGCGAGGATTCGACGCACCCCCGACTCTAACGGGGTGGCGAGCTCCCTCATTCCTCTAGCAAGCTACCAGAGCAAGCTTTTCGCAAGGGTAAAGGATGAGGATGACGAGGTGAGATGGGGGTGAAACGGATACAATCCGGGGAACGAGAATACACAGCGTGGGTGCATCCGAGAGAGTAATTTTGGCATTCTGCGGGTTTGCTTACTCTCATCCTCTTCCGTCACGCTCGGTTCGCCGATTTCGCGAGCGTCACTCTCCCTTCCTCTGTACCTACCAGAAAAAAGTTGCCGCGACGAGACTCTCATGCAAATTTCACGACCTTGATATCCGTTCGATTCGTATATCGGAGAAGGTGGAGGAGAATATCGGGAAATGGTCTTTATTAAGATTGCGTTTATTGAGCCAGAGGGCAGAGTGTATAATCGTCATTTGGACATTGAAGATGCTGTGTAGAAAGAATAAAAGGGGAAGAAGAAGGAGAGAGAGTGTGTAATGAAAAAATAATATAAACATGAGAACGAGAAAGTGTGTGGTTATGTTTTTACAGCCTCTGCTAAACCACCAACCCTCTTGAGCGCCCCTTTCGTCATTCTTATATAGTGTAGTATCATTCTTTCATTCTCTTATATTTTGCCAACCCTTGAGACGCATGAATTCTCGACTCTCCTCACTTTTCATCTCAGCCCGAGGCGTTGGCTACGAGGAAATAAAATTAAGGATTCGACTGGGGTAAGGGTGTGAATCGTTGAACTTGATATTAGATTGTCATTTGGCATTCGAAATATAATTATTACAATCAAGTCAAGGCACTAACTTTCGTATTGCCTCAATATTGTCAACGATAAGACAACTATTTATTAATTCTTCAATGGCCCAGCCCCGGAAAAAATAAATACTCGAGTCTTTGAATTATCTCGGACCAATAGCTCCAGCTATGGTACCGCTGCTTGGTCTACTACAAGTAGTTAATGAAAATCAAACAACGGAAAAAATTATACGTTCGCTTGGTCCGCTGTTAACTATAGCTTTCTCTCTGTCTCGCTCGCTTCCTTCATTCTCTCTGACCACAATTTCCTGCTTCTTTTCTTTGCCGACCGATTCCTCTGCCTACTCCGCCTGTTCCACCCGGAACCCCGTGAGATTTCTCAGAGCTGGAATATCGCACTGGGTTTTGGCCTTAGTCAGCTTTGCCTCCGTTGCACGGTACACTGCTGCTACCGCATCAGCTTCTCGAACGGTCAGACGTTAAGAGCGTCTTGTCGGCGTTTATTCCTCTCTACTTTCTCGGCGATTCACTTCTTCTTCCTTTTTCTTTCACTCTTCTTCGCCGCATCCCATCATTTCCAAGCTTCTTTTTTTTCTTCTTTTCAACTTCTATTGCTTTCGTTATCGACCTCTTCACCTTACTCGAATACTCTCTGCCTATATTGACATGCTTTCTAGATATGCCGCTGTTTAATGTTTGTATTTTGGAGGGCGGTTCGAGTATTATTTGTTTCTGTTGTTTCTTTGTTCAGCCCATCTTCCGATTGCCGCCATCGTGTGTAGTCATGGAACGTTGTACAGTGTGTTGTATATACGTGGAAGAAAAAAAAGAAAGAGAAGGACGCGTGGACGATACTCTCATGGGAATGGGAAATAATAAGCACCGACGCCACTCGTGCTTTTATTTGCCCTACGAATTAATACCGAGAAGTTTATGTGGTATAGACGTTTTCAAACGAGTAAGCCGCACCTTTTCACCTTGAGTAGAAGGAGAAGTGACAGAAGGATCGATAAGAATGACGTATGCACTCGCAATTTTTAGTACATGCGATTCGATTCGCAAAGAAAGAGAAACGCTTCATTCCGCATACGATAAAATATGGAAGTACAAAGTTCAATCTCACGCAGTCTATAGTCAACTACCATCGGATAATCTCTTCGTACCGTTTCACGCGACCGTACCGTCGTGTATTACTTTCGTAACGCTTAATAATTCAGTATCAATTAGTGGCAGCATGAATTATGAAGGGTTCTGGGTTTTCTTCTTTGCTGCCCTAGCTTTCCGGAGGGCGGAATACAACCGTCTGCTGTGAGTCTGCAGTCCGTCGCTCTTATAAAAAAAAAGAAGGAATTGGTAACGACTGCAAAAAATATGACGCTCGATTGATCCCTCCGTTCTATATACCTTCCTTTTTCGAATTATAAAACAATTTCATAGGCGCCAAAACTACCAACTTCTAAAATGGTGTGTTTCTTAAAAAAAATTACGAGTTTGTCACGAGGTTGGTAATTTAAAAAAATTAGTTCTTCTCGATCTTTATCCGTAATTCAATGCTTTCCTATTTTTTCTATTTTGTGTAGGTGATCGTTCCTTTCAGTTCGTTCAATTCGTTTGAACGTTAAAAATTGACATTTTTACGTTTGTAAGGAATAAAAGATTTCCATAGTGCACGAAAGACATTCTCCTGAGCTGATTACGGGATAACCGAAGTTTGCCCGAAGATCAGCAAAGACCCGAGGCATACGTCACGAGGAACCACCGATCATAAAATATTTCCAAGCGTATGGGTGACAATTTGGAGCAGTGATTGGATTCGCTCGTTCTCTTTCTAACGGGCATACAAGGAAGATGGACGTCGATGACTCTTGGCGTAGAGCATATTCTCTAACGGCATTTTGATCTATGACATCTAAACCCCAGGCCTGGATCATCTTAAACAATGATCGATGGAGAATTCTCACGTCATCGGAGTTGAGTACAATTTTAAACTATAAATCTACAAAATATATCTTATACCGCATCTCATGTTGACAGATAGATAATCTGTCAACATTCATGCCCGAAGGAATTAAGCCTCAACATTCAACTACGAGAACCTACGTATTCTCATCGCTAACTCGCGGTCTGTGGAAACTCAAAAACTCTAAGTATCGAATGAATAATTAACGATCGTGTTTTGAAGATATGGAATGATTGCGAATGTTTTGATACAAATCAAGATAATATAGATACCATGTGCGAATCTCACCAATATTAGAAACATTTTTCATAAAAAAGTTAACAACACGATTGTATTGAATAATTTGATTTCATATCTAACACGCGACAAAATATTTATATTAACTTCGCTGTTTTTACTCTGATTATTATTCTTTCTTCTAAAAAATTCTTTTATTATAGTTATTCGAGTGTGTATTTGAACGTAATATTTAAAAAATAATAAATATAAAAACAAGAAAAATGATTACACGTTTTATATATTTTTCTCGTAAAGTTTATCTATTTTCAACGAAATCATGATTGAATTCGTAATCAACGGACAATTATCGATCAGATAAAATATTAATAGTACGTTAAAGTCGAAAAAAAAAAAAAAACAATTATAACTCTCTTGGAACTGGCCGGATCGGAAATATCAAAAAACATTAAAGGTAAAAATACATAAATATACAAAAATCGGATTTCATATGTAAATACTTTTAAAAAACATGTACCACTTGGAACTATCCAATTCAAGTATCGGATACTTTCGATACTTTGCTTAGCTCTGCTTTATGAAAAATGATATTATTTCAGAGAAAGCGATTCATCCAGTGGTGCAAGGAATTCCTCTGATCCCAAATCACTATGTACATCGGCAATGTTCGGAATTCCTTTCTCGCGTTGCGTTGCTTTTGGTGGAGGTCCATTAAAGGTCCGTAAATCCCTAGCGCCTACCGCTATGGCTCTCTAACCCTCTCGAGCGAGATATGTAGCATAGCCGAGCGGGTGCGTCGGCCACTTACCCGCGTCACAACCCCCTACGTGCTACATGCCGGATCATGACCAAGCATATGGGTGTCCGCTTCGTTTTCTCGCTCGCTCGTAGACGCATATTTATTCGCAGTCCATTTTGGTTTGTTTGCACAAACGAGAGGTCCGTCAAGCTGACGTCGAAACGGCTCGGTCTGTGCGCCGTGTCCTCTCCACACTCTACACTTTGCTTCACTTTGAATCCCTACGTTCTATTCCCTCTCGACAAGCATCCTCTCACAGACTGGTAAAACCCCCTGGACCATCGAAAATTTCAACCCTTGTTTCCCATTGGGATCACGGCGGAATCTCTGCATCCCTGTGAAGTTTAATTATTTTCGTTAAAGATAGCTTGTGAGGGATTTTTCGTCTCAAGACAATGAAGGAAAGTTGATATAGATTTATCTCATTGATATTATTGTCGACTTGTAACAATATGCGATCAACCCTTACGTTTGTAAAATGTGTTGGATGCTCATTGTCTCCTTCACTGAGAGAAATATATGAAAATCCGTTGATGGAATCATTAAACGTTTAATTCACAATAAGTTTATACTCGAATAAATATTTTATTCAATGTTACTAGGTACTTTTGATGATTTCATTATTTCGAGACCCCTGTAATATAAAAACGTTGGAACGAAAAAATAAGTAATCAGCATCTGTTGCAAAACAGTGATCAGAACACGGTGATTCTTCTCGGTAGATTAGATAAACTTCAGAGTATACAGTAGGGTGGGTACGACGAAGGGGTTGCAGGACGCGGAAGCTTTGGGAATGATTAATCACGATAATAACGGGACACGGTAGTTCGAGGATTCTGGAATCTGGTTCACGTGGCAGGGCTACGGTAAAGTCTGGACGGTGAACGAGCTAGAGAGTTCCGCGAGTTTCACCGGCGAAAAGCCCAACCCCGTCTCGTCAGCCAACACCGGGAATACCGGATGAGATTGCGGTTAAAAATTGTATGGTATTACTTAAAACCCTTTTCCTTGACGATTCGTTCGAGCCACGACTTCTCTTCTTCTTGATGATACAATTAAGCCCGGAGAACGAAGGCGAAGAGGAACGAGCAGAATTTTCCGAGACGTAAAATTGTCCAATATTTTTCACGCCCTTGCCACGACGTCAAGAGGGATGAGACGCGTCACAGGGAGCGAGGAGCGAGGAAATATCCCGGTGAAGAAAGGGACCAAGAGCGAGTAGAGTATAGTTGGAGTTTGGGTATAAAGGGGTGAGAAAAAGTATCAAGGGTCGGTGAAGAACAAAAATTAGAAGCGAACGAGGGTCGTGATAGCGAGATGGTGAGGGCGGAAAGCCCAAGACGGAGAAATATTGGCCTGCCACGCTGCTTAGAGAAGGTGAACGAGGGTGGACTGCCACTATAATGAAGTAAATTAGTGTCGAGAGCTAAACGAGTATCGCTCTACGGATAAATGTTTGACTTTTTATCAGATGTTATATAAAGGGAGTAGTCAGTTTTTCTAATGCCATTCTTGAGACGAATAAAGAAACTTCTGTGACGATTCAATCATCGGAATTACAATTTTTTATCCTTGCTGCGCGAGGAAAGGTTTTTCTTTTTAAATAGTTAATCAAAAAACAACAAAGAAGTGAATTAATTCTAAAAAATGTTGACTCAAAACTTCAATGATCATAATTGTTACGTGTATGCCCGTAACTACGCGAGATTGCTGCAGGGAAAGGTTTTGCGAAAGGGTGAATAAATAATTAATTATAGTGATTAGCGGTAGTAAACGATTGCAACGATTTATTTTAAGCGTAGTGTAGCAAGCAATAGCAATGATAAGCAAGATGTGACGCATACACGCTTAACGGTAACGGACACCGTGAATATTTCAATCGCCGTAAGAGCGACTGTGGTGTGAACACTCATTTTGTAATCAAGTTGTCATATGAGAAATTGGATCGTGTAACTCTTTGGCTCTATGGTAAGAGAGCTTTAAATCGAAAAAAAAAGATTGAAATGCAAGTTGAAAATAATACGATTCTATAAAAGAAAAAAACTCTTTTTTGTTTTTTTTTTTGCAATACCTAACGATCGAATTAATAACAAATTAAGAAAGTGAGTTTAGTTTCTTGGCTAAATTTTATCGAGTGATGAGCCGTTGATTAAGTTTTTTTAATTCAACTTTTGTTATAACATAGTTTTTTGACTTTAATCTTAGCTTCGCTTCTTCTTCTTTTATTCTTCCGTTATACTTATAATTTTAGTATTAATATTCACGACACCCAGAGAAAGATATGAATATTAAAGTCGCTAATCGCTTTAGCATGAGTACGCCACGGCAAAAGCGTGGCACGAATTTCCGAGAAGAGCTAGATGAATCCCAAAATAAAAAAAAGAAAGTTCACTCTTTATATGAAAATCGATCAATGATTGAGACGGTAGACTGCTATGGGATGAGGGATTGTGTGCACAACCCTTGTACACGCCACGAAAAGCTCGTCGATATAACGAGTACGATAATAATAATAATAATAATAATAATAATAATAATAATAATAAACGAGAAAGAAAAAAATTAATGCTCGGCTTACGTCGACGTCAAAAGTATTAACCGGTGAAAATAAGTTGATCGTTTTTCGAACAATTTTCCTCATGATTTGCATCCCTCACCGCTTGCATCCCTAATCGTCTCATCTTCTGTATATTCGCTTAGTTCAAGCTCGCACTGAGCGAATCGATTTACCCTTTGAGTATAAAAAGATAATAAATATTACAAATAAAGCGCAATAAGCATATAATAATGATACAGAAATTCATCATTGAGAAACCAATGCACCGATTAAAATTGTAGAATGAAAAAATCTGTAAATGTTTTTTTTTTTAAATGCCTTGACGACGATTCGGTGTTATAATTATGGATTGAGCACTAGAAGGAATGTTCATCTTGTTGGAGAAAAAGTTAATTATGAATTTGAAAAAATCATGTGTCACATGGTTAAAAAAAAGAACCACAATCCGACGAAGAAATTAATTCAAAGCTGACTCATATGCCGGACATTCAACCTTTGAACGGAGAGCAGCGATAAAGAGGGGTGGATTCCCACTAACCCACAAAAAAAATGAACTTCCCACTATATTCCGTCGAGACGAGTAAATCACGAGAATTCACGCGACTGTTGCTTATTATGTTTTATTTTTTTTTCTACCCCCTGGTACCGCTAATTCGCTATGGGGGTTGCGTGGCACGCGGCGCACTCTCCTCAACCTGTTTTTAACCCTGCCTCCCGACGAGAGAGTGGTACGCTCTGCGACGAGGATTGGACATTTGTATTCAGCAGGGATATTTCTAGAATCCAGGTCTGCCCTTTAAGATCTCGTAGTCTTGCGGTAGGGGATGGAAGCTGACTCGAGTGGGAGACCGGAGATGTTTTGAAAAAAAGAAAAAAAGGAGTAAGCGCTTGGTGCAAGAAAGTGGGAGAAGCGGGTGCGTTGGAATGGAGGGGATGAAAAGTACCTGCCCCCGATCTATCCAGAGGGTGGAAAAACTGGGAGAGCTTGAGAGCTGCAGCAGGAGAGAAGACTGAGAGTAAGAGGGCGGGGGTGGACGGAGCGATCTCGCATATTTCACATGCAGGATGGCCTGTTTTGCTTGGCCTCGGCAATATTATTACCATATTTTTCACATAATGCGCTTGAGACCTCTGTGTGTCTCTTATTTCACGTGACACAGAACTCCCGCGCTTGTTTCTACCCCTTCTAACTTTTTTACATTTTTTCTCCGGCGAGTTACGAGTTTCAAGACTTGTAATGCATTTTTACCGCTGTGCCCGTCTTATAATTCATTGCTGGTGAAATCACCGTTAGCGTCGTGATACGCAATGTGACACCCGGTGCCCGTACAATCGAAGTACAATCGATCGTTTATTCAAAACATTTTCTTAACCGTGCTACATATTTTGTTTACCGATTTCCCCGATGCTAATTCATGTGAAATTTATCAACTTTGAGCTGTCAAGAAAAGAATAACAATAAATCTCTGCCGTTTTTAATCACAGGGTGATACGTTAATTTTTCCTCGTGCAAAAAGTAATGGAAAATCGATATTGTCTGAATTAACACGTTTGTTTCAATGTCCCCGATCTAGAACGGTGAACAAGTCCAAGTATAGCATTGTCAGTTCGCCAACATCTGGACAAATGAATTATTACGCGAAGGTTAGCCCGGTCTACAGAGTTTTGTCGCTATCCTTTTGTTTTTCATACTACAAAATGTCACAGACTTTCGTACACATAACGAGACTTATATTCCTACACCATCAGGGACTATTTCGTACTTTATGCGGTGAAGTAGTCGTTACGCGACGCCACCGTCGCCGCCGCACCCTGTAAACACGAGCTAACGGCGGTCAAAGTTTGTTCTGCCCTCACCGACGCTTTACTCGGCCTACTTCTTCGCTGGTGTTCGTGCTATCCCTTCCAGCATCGTCAACAGGGCCGGTATTCATCACTAGCGGCGTTCCTAAAGAGCTGTACTACTTTGAAGATACTCACACAAAATTTTCTCCTTTTTTGACGCATAACACAAAGTTCGACCGAATTCTGAAGTTAAGATAGTTCACCGATAACTTACTAAAGTCAAAAGTATCGCATTAATACCTTTCGAGTTTATAAAAAATTGACAAATGATCAGCAGGTATATTAAAAAAAATCATTTAAGTTACAAGTTTCATTTACCATTTTATAATAACGATATCATCAAGACATAAATTCGTTTTTAGCTAAATAAAATAACATCCAGTGCGGCATTTGAGGAATTTTCCTTTATCTCTCTTTATACAAAATACTCAAGTTCAGATTCAGTTACCCACAAAATAGTAAATTAAAACTTGATACTATGGTATGTCAACACTAGGCATACGGGACACGTCATTTTGACCGATTTGTCATGTTGAGATTTACAGGTATATAAGAAATACCGTAAACCTAGTGTTAATTGTCGTGTTATTTTAAAACGTAATTTCTTCGAATGTAAATGTCTAAGGAATATATTTGAATCTTTTCAGCGATCATCTTTCGTGAATCTATCGTTGCAGGAGTTGGACGAGAGTTAGAAAAGAAAAAAAAGCACCGATAGATAGATATACAATATTCTTGGATACGTTGTGTTTATCACAAAGAATAATTCAAGTTTCGAGAGAAAATAAAATGAATCAACGAGCGAACTGTGGAAGATAAAATTTTAGAGTCCTCTTGGAATCGAAGTGGAAACGGAGACTGAGGATATGCCGGTAGTTTCGATATACAAGAGTAGTTGGCGGTTGTACTTCTTCCGAGAATCCCATTCTCCGGAGCACCAACGTACAACTATGTACCTATACCATAACGCTGTACGTATGGGACCCCGAACACTTCGCACGCAACCTATTCGTGTGTAGATTCCGGAAAATTATGGCCGATAAAGAAACAAATTTCGAATTCCACCAAGCGGGGCGTTATAACGTTATTCAAGGGTTGTACCAGCTAGCTGGTGGATTCCTGAGCGCCGTCGAGCCATGCCCGCACCGCCTCTCTCGTTCCACGTACCTCCTTCTCACCCGGCTCTTTTCTTCTCGACGTCAGGGTGAACCGCGACCAGCCGCCCCAATTCATTCTACACCCTTTTTACTCCGAAACCACCTCTCTCCTTGCATTATTGCATCTCGAATATATAATTCTCCATCAATATTTTGCATTCGTGCAATAAACAATCGAGAGATACACACGCTGGTTCACCAACGTGATTAAAGCATTTAATACGTCTACGCGAAAACAAAACAACAGAGAATTTTCTTCGTTATCGTTCAATATAATAAAATGACGTTCGTTCGAGACGGTTAAGATGACTTTTAAAAAATTTTCATAAACTTTTCAAGTAGAACGATCGATTTTATGTGAATTATTTAAAACCCCGTTCGTCCCATTCTCGGCTATTTATAAATTGCTCTGACGAACAAAAAATAATGAAGATGCACATTGCCAGAGTTATGATTATTGTTAAGTGTTTAAATGCTGTAGTTGACAACCGTAAATTGTATAATCGGTAAGTCTCTCTGATATAAATATATCAAGGTTGGCCGAGGAAGTGAGACATCTTGTAAGATCTTATCGGAAAATTCCCAAAGTTCGTCGCCTCTTGCGATCTTCGGAGGGGTTGGTAGCTTCCCGAGGGTGGTTCGCCACGAGCTCTAGCTCGAGCACCCTAATAAACCATTTTCCTATGATCCACATGGCATTGTACGTCTTCGAGGACTTTA
Organism: Cylloceria caligata; assembly: GCA_963942595.1. NCBI lineage: Eukaryota > Metazoa > Arthropoda > Insecta > Hymenoptera > Ichneumonidae > Cylloceria > Cylloceria caligata. The sequence continues at coordinate 3,458,439 of OZ012706.1, read as the reverse complement.
GCCGAGGTTCGCGTAATTGAATATTGATATATAGGAAAGATGTGAGGTCGGATATGACGTCGAACATACTATTATACGGAAGAGAATATCGTTGGACTTGCCAGCGATCCCTTGCCGACTCTATATCGCGTAGCCAAAGCATTCACTGTGTCCGACTGGTTGTAGGACGTTATTACGAGCCCTCCGACTCGTATCACGTTATAGTAGCGCACTTGTACCATACCCGGATATTTATGTCGTTTGCTTTATTGATACAAGCAATTTCGGATAAACGAAACGGCGGCGAGATACTTACAGCTATGGAAAAATAACATTAGATAGGGACCCGGATGAAGAAGAAGCAGAAGAAGAAGAAGAAGAAGAAGAAGAAACGATTCCATCGCTAGATGGGTGTCGGGGTCGTTTCCCTCTTAAGCGAAGAGGCAAGGCTATAACGTCAGTGAGAAAGACGAACGAATCCATATTTAGAAGTTCTAAATATACAATAAGATTCCTTACTTTGTATAGCATTGAGTTACAAATATGGAAGAGGATCCATATTAAAGCTCGTAATTAAATACGTAAAATAGTTAGAGGAGCTTTATAAACGTGTGGTTATATAATAACGTTATGGCTTACCTAAAAAGCTCCAAGAGAGGTATCAAGATCATCAACTCTGTCCAAATTCACTCGATTAATCCGACGACGGTATGAGCTCACCTGAAACATACCAAAACACACATCTATGATTACGGCCATTGGGCATGTCTTTCCAAATACATTGTAACGAACGAGCGAAATAATAAGACGATTCTTTTGTGTTGAGCCATTGATTACAAAGTCTTTAACGTTAAAATGTCATCGCGAATATCCAGTACGACCGTACTCTTTCACGTTTTATAAGTTTACATAGTTTTTCATCAAGATTGATGACACGTCGATCGTCTGTTCGTTAACAAGCTGTCAATGTACGAGGTGTAAGGGTCGTCCCTTATATCCTGTATATCCTTGCATGTTAATCTCGTAACAACTAAGCTGACTAACAGCTAAAACCAATTCTTTGTTAATCCTTCAGAAATGGTTGACGCGCACTGGTGCGTCATACGCATCCTGTTGAATTGGACGAATAACGCGGTGGGAAACGTCAAATAATGGTTAAAAAAAATTATGAAATAATTTCGAAAACGATTATCTTTGATTGTATTAAAGAACAGTTATTAATTAAATTGAGATTTTTATGAAGATCCGAGAAGATTTATTCCTGTTTCACATACAGGTGGCAGATCGTTAAGTTGTGACTCAAGGTGTAATTACTTTGTGGCAAACATGATAATGCAAATTCATAAATGTGTGTATTCGGTATAGGTTGAGTGGGATTGAAGTATCGCCAAGTGGATGGAGGCGTACATAATTTTTTTTGCAATAAAAAAACCAGAAAAAAATCTTCGGTTGCAAACACAAGGCAAAATATACCAACAAGTACATATTTCACCGAGACAAAATTATTTGTACAAACTAGGTGGGTCTCCGTATGCGAGCTTTGGTACACACCCGTGAATTTACACGTAACAAAAAGTCTTGCGAGAGCCGAAGAGTGGAGTAGTCTCGAGCGAGGATGCGACGATCCTTCCACCATCACCTCGCGCATCGCGACGTCGAGCACTCGGTAAATAGTTGTGTAACGCAATACGAGAGGCATTAAATAAATAATGGCGGCACGGTGTTTTGTGCTCTGTGAGAAAGAAGGATAAAGAGAGACTGAGAGATAAACGAAAAGAGGAAAACAGCAAAATATAGAGAGATGCGAGAAGGAATTATGGAAAAAAAGGAAAGAGGATAACCGTAGAGCTCTCGTCATTGCAACATTGGCGACTGCGAGAGCAAACGTGCAAACATTAATCCTTGATTTTTTGGCCTGCTTCTTTGCGTTTTGCGTCCAGGGCGCTCACTCTAGGAATTATAATTTCGATGAGTTAAACATGGATCAGACGGTTGAATATTCCATTTTGATTTATTGTTATACAACATTAAATTAATATTAGAAAATTGGTTTGCGGTATCTCAAGAATACATTAAGCTGAATGCTGTCGAGAAAACGATATTGGAGTACCAAACAAATACGTGAACGAATCATTTATCGAGGGATGAATAGTTATAACTACCGAATTGAAAATTTATTTGAAAAATTCGGTAGATCAACGAAAATCGAAAAATTAACGCATTATTTCCAAATTCTTAAATAAAACGTCGAGTTATAAAAGAAAATGTAGCGACGTTGCAGGGAAGAAGAAGCTGTAAAGACACAGCGCGACGAATAGAATTGTCGACGGAGGAGTCGGTTCCTCGGTGGGAATCCCCCGGGGTGTACCTCAGTGAAAATATTTTGGTCGTTACCGTATCCGGTCCCATACGTGATCCGCGAGCCGGTTAACGGAACCCACCAAACGCAATTTGTCTTGATGCGAGTTGGATTCAGGCACGCCCCGACGACGACGTTTCACACCCCGTCAACATTTTCTACCACGGCTTTTACTGTACACACACTCACAAGGGGGCAGTTTATATGCGGTCTACGACGGGTCAGCCGGTGGTGATGTATATTTTTCAATATAATTCGAGTAGCGAAAAGAAACTGGGATGAGAAGAGAATGGCCACTCTCACGGAAGGAAGAAGAAAAAGGAAAGAGGCGGTTGACGTTATTTTTTATCTTTATTAGATTGCTGTGGCATTCGTTAGCATAAGTTCGAGGTGGTTCGGATAAACGTGCGTAAATATCAAAGAGTAAGAGAAAGAAAAATAAAAAGGAGAGTGCCGGTCACGCGTGGTGTCCTACGCCATTGCCCCCACTCCTTTAGTTGTCGTCGAGTTGAGATCTTTCGACAAAAATCTAAGAAATACGAGTGGGGAAAGGATGTTTGTTTGACGCGGTACGTTAATGGCGTCAGGTGTATTCCAACGTATACAAAGAAGACAACTTTGCCGTTCCTTTGTAAAATACTAAGAAGAGCAAACAACACTTGGACGAACCTCGCGAGCGAGTTGTATGTTTCTCGTTGTTAGTCGTTCACCGAGCCTTGGTGAGCTCAGTTCAACGAGGTCAGCTGCTGGACCGTTCCACTTCTCATGCTTCAAGAATCTTCTCATAATCACAAATTAAGCAAACTGGCGGGTAAACCTTTGAAATCTTTCACAGTTTCACAGATTTAGGTTGGCTTTTTTTTCTCTTTATTTAACAGTTTTAAAACGTGATAATCAACTGAGAGACTCGATAAATTCTTGACAGTTTGTCGAATCGATTTTTCTTAAGCTAAAACATAAGTAAGTTTCGAAAATATAACTACGAGAACATTGCTTTTCCTTAGTTAATTCGTTAGTAACCTAATTGATATAGTAAAAGAATATTAAGAAAATTAATAAAATAACTAATTGACAATTAAATAAGCCCACGCTCTACAAACATGCGTGTTGTTTTAACACGTTTCACGCAAGTTAATCGGGTGGGCATTTTTGACACGCTTTTTCCGTTTTGATCACCAAGAATACGCTTCACACGAGTTGTCACAACGCACCTGTAACCGTGTTCTTCCATGTATTCATTTTTTTTTACACTTTTCTTGACTCGTTGAGTCCTGTGTGACGTACGAGCCCGTTTGTCGAATGCAAAAAAAAAGTGGTTGATCGTTATAATTGACCGTATGTAATCGTCTTCTTTCTAAATTTGTGTAATCATTATTAACATTTTGATTTCAATCTGATTGATCTATCGAATAAAGTGATGGAGGACGAAGTTTCACAGCTGTCTCAGAATTCGGTTAACTCCTTGAATAGTCTTCTATTATCTCTAAACTCACATACGTTATAATCGGTGTTCGTTTCTTATATAGTAACTTGCAAGATGTCAGACTGTTTACGAGAAACGTCAGAGGTATCTTCATCTTTGAAGCCGTGTACCGGTAAATACGGCTCTTTATCGGAAGGACACATATGCGAATGTGTTGTTTGTCAGGGGTTATGTGCATTTATCAAACACTATACGTGCGTAATCATAAGCGCGTATTTTAATAAGACACCACGAAGCGTGTTGTACATTTAATACTGTTAAGGTACAGCGCAAGCGTATTGTTTCAACATGCCTCTCTGGTGCAACACACTTACTATGTGTATCGTGTGTTGCTCCAACACGCTTGACAACACGTTTATTTTTACAGTACAATGTCTGAATTTGTAATAGTGTAATTTGTAATTATGATGTTGAGTAACGAAGGGTCAATGGAATGGATTTTTAGAGAGTAATTAATGGACTCGTAACGAGGGCAAGCGCAGCTCCGCGTCCATGTTTCCCTCTCGCTCACGGTACTCTCGTCGTAGGACTAATGCACGAAATAAATCTGTTGTAATAGTAAGTAATTTGGCCTCTATAAGTCGATAACAAATTGGCTTTGCCAACGGCAGTCGCGAGAGTTCGTAATGGCAGGCAACTGACCGGATCCGTCGCCCACACCCCGCCCAACGTGCTGCTTCCTCGTGCATCGGCCTCCTACCTTCTCACACCCTCATTCCGTCGAGTCCGAGTCGACCATTTCGTCCGAGCATCCAGCAGGAAAGCGCCCTTCAACTGCAACCCTTCTCCGTCTCTTTTCACGGCGAAGCGGTATAACGCTCGCTAGCCAACAGTAGCACTCCCTTTCGAGAGCGAGCGTATTCATATTTCACAGACTTGTAATATAGGAAAGTTTTGTTTAAGCCATAAAGCCAGAGTCGCGAGAGAGTCAGCTCGAGCTGTGAATGGTAAGGGGAGGGGAAAGGCTTGGTCACCCTACGGTCGACGGTGCTTACGCGCGCCACTGGATAGTGCGAAATAATTCACGATTCAGACTGCAAACTGTACCGTGGGGCAGAACAACGCAAAGATGCGGAGAATAGAAAAGATTCTGACGTATACGAAGGAGATGCCGATGAGACGAATGCTCAGGAGATAATGGTTTCTTCATGAATGTACCATGTAAAATGACAAACATGGTTAAGCAAAGTTAGTTTCTGTGTCCTATCGGCGAAATCAAGGCTTACTGTATAAATGCATTTCAGGACATCAAAGCAAAACATATTTCGTACCAAGTTACTGGTCAGTCGTATAATGAATAATGTTCACATCTGTTCAAGACACGATCCCATCGCCAACACCAGCCCTCCTTAGGCTAATACCACTAGCGTGGTCTTTCACCGTCGTTCCTTCCCCAAAATGCCATATCTTCTCTATTGTCGCGACGGCCAGCTATTCTGCTGCATATCAAACTATAGTCGCGATAGGGAGGTAGCGGAGAGTCGGAAGGGAAGAAAAAGAAGTACCGAATGGCCGGTCGTCGCCTGCTGCCGCTGCCTTATGATATATTTGGATATATTAAATTTTTTTTCCTCGCCTCCCTCGCATTCTCACTTTCTTGCATCCTTTCTGACAATGGGCGCGATGGATAGCTAGGAGTACCAAAATATCGAAGCATCAATCCTTACAACTAGAATCATTTTTGCCAAAACTAATACACACATTTCGTTATTATATCGAAACGGAATGTCCCCGGTCTGTCGATGTTTATTTAGAAAAGTTCGTAGAAAAAATGAAGAGGGAAGGTGGCAGTTTAATCGACGAAAACGATAACCGCCGGGTGGGGGGGGGGGTTTGTTGAAAGGTCGTCCGAATACTATACTCGTCGTCCGAATACTCTTTTGCATACTGGGTGCCAACACCTTGCGTGTCCATTAAAGAGGAGTGAGAAAGAGTCGAAGGGTGGCAGGTGAAGGGGTTTTGTGGCTGGGCACAGGGTGAGTTTTGCTGGCTGACTGAGGGCCGGTAAAGCGGAGAAGCGGCATTGCGAAAGTGAGAAAGAGCGAGAAAATGTGTGCGGGACCGTAAGAGGTGTGAAACGTAAGCGCGCCACGTGCGCCAAATGGAAATGGACCAAATATCGTTGCAAACACACTCGAGAGGGCTGCGCGAGTATCGATATACGGCGTACCGTACTCTCTTTCCATCTGCCTCACCGAACCCCCGTCGTCCCGCCGTTCGTCGACGATCCTTCCTCGTTTCACCCCTGAACTCAACCCCGGCCAAATCGCAGTCCTTCCTTCGTATACGTACTCCTACCGCTAACCCCTCGTCGTCTCACCCTCGTTTATACTGCAGTCACACACTGCCTCGCTCGAACAGCGACAATTTCCACTTGCGAAATCTATCGGTCACTCGGATATCCGTCACGAAATCCACGAAATATCATAAGCCGCTTGCCACGGGTTCTATATACGTGGTACTTGGAAGACTGACTTTTCGCGACCGAGAGTGGCCAGCGGCCACTACACCAAATGTAAAGGGGAGCCAGTCAACTGGCGTTTATGCGGAACGATTTATTCCGTCGACGTAACAAACGAATTTCACGCACTTAAGGTCGTGCAGACTTCTGCGCTCGGGTCTCTTGATAAATTTGAAAAGGCGAGGGATGCCAGAGGTAAAGAAGGACGGGGTTTACGATCCGTCACGAGCTCTCAAGCTATAGACGCAATGGGAGTGAGATTTATATTTGAGATATGCGAGCTGACGACAGCTAACTTTTTGCGATCTTGTTTCAGCATCGTCTCAAATTGCATATTAGATTTCCATGGTCTTTCGGATGTTTTTTTTTTTTAATAGGATAAGGAACAAACTCAAGCAACACCTAGAAAAATGTTTAGTTGGGAGAACCAACGAAACAATTGCTATCAACGATCTCGCATGTTAGTATATGGCATAAAAAATAATTCTGCATGAGAACCACTTTTTCCACTTTTTTTTGTTGTTATTTGATTCATTGTCGATTGGTATCTGGAACTAACTGAGTGATAACGGAAACGTGCCGACAGTACGTACTGTTACTGACGGTTACTGACATTCGCTGTTGATCGGATTGTGCCAACTCAGCAAACGTGGTTGTACCGAAAATTGCAAATGGTTACGAAAACCAAGTGATTAGTTGTGTGTATCACTAAAGATGTCCGCAGCAATTAATACACTTAAACTTGGACGAACCTATCGATCGCGATTACGCTAAATAATTGAATGAAACGATCATTACACATCGAACTATAATTCGGATGATAACGTTGACTATTGAAATTATTTATTTGTACTATTCGTTCAACTAACTAAAAATTATTGAAAGAAGCAATCAGAGCTAGTTGCAGTAATACATTTAACGCGCGCTGCAACTAACATATCCTCAAGTACTTACAAGTTTGTTCTCTAACCATTTTCCGCCGTAAAGAACAAACTGCAATACAATGAATAAGTAGATAATAAAACAAATTTGTTTAAATGATAGTTTTTCGTTAAATATATATTTATTATTGTTCAGAAATGAACAGCTAAAATCACAACAACAAAAAAAGAAACATGCTGTATATATACTTATAGTACGTACTCGGAGAAACCGTGAGCGATATTTTTAGTGAAATTAATTTAAGGTAGTTACGATAGCTATAAAAATAATTACGTGAACCAACGATTCATAGTTGTCAATTTTAATAGTTGCTAGAACGATTTTTTCATCCGAGTGCGCCCTGCTAATTAAGATTGGATCGATGTAATAGTTGTAATCCGTGAGTCGAGCACACGAAGAGAATAAGATTAAAAAATTTTCATGTGATACGGATATAATAAATACGACAATTCGAGCTCAAGTTTCAAGAGGATACGTGTCGGAGGCTTTCGTCTTTGCGCTCACACAGGGAATCCATATATCAGAGCTCTCGACCTCAACGCAGCTCCGGTGCGTCCATTTATCCATTCATCCACCTTTACGGACAGACGAACAGAGCAAAAGATAGATAAAGGGAAAAGCGGTAAAGAAGAGAGAAGCGGTGGCACGAGTCGTAGCAAAATTCCGAGGTTCGCGCGCAACAGCCGAGGAAGAGCGAGAGCGCGAGTGCTTCTAGCTAAACAAATATGTACTCACATACTCATTCGCCTATCTCCCGGTCTCTGGTCTATCTCACTCTTCCTCCCTCTAGGTTCTTCTCGCTTTCTCTTTATTCTATAGCGTACTTCTACATCCTACACTTGACGGGGGTTGTTGGAGGATCGAGGGCAGGGACGGCCCTTTAAAAGAATTTTCCCGCTGCCCTCACCTCGACTCATACTCCATCCCCCCACGCATTCGAGTTACGTACCAAAAAGGGAGAAGGACGAGGTGCATACGCACGTTAAAATCCACCACGAGAAGAGACAGACAAAACTCTGCACTCTCACTCCTGCTGACACTGTATCTCGAAACGTTTTAACAGTTACAACCGGAGTACGATTCACGGGAATGCTTTCGAGTGGTCTCCTCTTACTGACTGAGAGCACCGTGTGTATGTGGCAAACCGAACTTGTTTCGTCAAGAGGATCCGAAAGAGGACCTGAAAGAGCAAGAGAGAGAGAGAGAGGAGAGAGAGAGAGAGAGAGAGAGAGAGAGAGAGAGAGAGAGAGAGAGAGAGAGTTAAAAAATGTATGAATGTTAAAAAAAGAACAGAAACTACCAGATATACCATACGTATTGAAATAGAATGATTAATATTAGAGAGTCGAAAGACAACTCGAAGCAGCTTTATAATTAATTACTACTTGGTACATAAATTTGAATATACAAAGATAAGTAAGTTACTGGACTTGTATAGCTGTGATTTTAGATCCCTTGAAGTTATAAGTTATTAACCATTTTTAGGTATCTATGAAATGGATATTCTGCACTGAAAGAAAAAAAACATTGTATTGACAACTAAAGGTGACAACTATTTGTATTTGGTCTGCGTGACTATGTTTAACGTTACCGTGTAACGACCTTTCATTGATTTTACTATAAAAAAAATCGCATGGACGACCAACTATCGACGGTTGTCAATAGTTGCCAGAACTATTACCGGATTGATTAACAAGTACGAAGGATCGATGTTGCTCTAGCAAATACGTTAGAATTTATTATCAAGAGATATATCTCGATATCCAGTGACAAATCAAAGGCTGTAAAGTACTTAAAGCAACGAGTCAAAACGAAGCATAAGTTTCACGCCTCAATTCACTACCTTTTGCGATGATAGCTTTGTAAAATACAGGAAGAGGAATATAGTAACGAATGTGTCCCGTTCTTATCGAGTGCTTCGCAGCTGTACGAACGATCGAGAGACGGCACCACTTCAGGAGATACGTTAGGTTGATTGGCGAGAAATATATCGGCTGACTGTCTCTGTAGTCGATGAGAAATCCTGTTCTGCAGAAATACGAATGATTGAGATGAGGGTTCCGTTCTCGGCTGATGTACGTTACTCTCTCGCACTTATCGGCTAGTCATGCGTGTTGAGAAACGTAGGTACAACGCTGTCCAGTGACTCCCACGTTCTCGGGACAATATAATACATCGATGTGATGTATGCCTCAGCGACGGACTAGCTGTATTAGCAGAAGCACAAGCCGTAGAAGCAGCAGTGCCAGCAGAAGAAGCACTTGTCTCGTAAAGTATCGGGCGATTTGTCACCGCCCAGTTTGTGACGCTTCTGCCTATTGCTTCTACTGTTTCTGCTGGAGAGAAAGAGAGAGAGACTAATCCTCTGAATATCGTCTCGATATTCTCCCAGACTCTCGACTCCGGATCTATCCTCGCTCTTCCCTCGTTTTCGCATTCCGTCATTCCTCGCCCCCTTAATACTCGCCTCCGACTCATATACGCAATCCTGTACACAATATATAGTAGAAATACTATAGCATGGAGAGATTTCACTGAGGGTCTATCAATTTTCTTCCTACTCTCACGATAATCCAATCGATTTCTGCCTGTACCACCGAAAAATTAAATAATTATACGCTAGGTGCATACGTCAGTTAACAATATGAGGCTATAAAAAATAACTTTTCTGTCTACGTCGTCGATATTTGTATAGTTGACTTTAATTTATCGGATATGCATGGTACTCGACATAAACATCTCGTTGAGAAATGCTTCATTCCTATACATAGGCCATTTAGAAGGTTGTATCGTTGTATTGTATATCACGTATAGATAATAAAAATTTAATTTTTCGTTATTTTTCATCTTTTTCTTAAATTTAAAGAAAATTTAGATTTACTTCTAGTTTATACTTAAAGATTATAAACTGATTTAAAAAATCAGTACAATTTGGACAATTTGTCGATTTATAATTCTATACGTTCATAAAGTCAATACGTTCAAATAATTATTTCAAAGAGTATTTTAATTTCTGCACAAATAAAACAATTATTTGGTATTAATTATTGCAAGAACTAGTCGCAAAAAAATATTTTCTTATTCGAGCATAAAAGAAAATACTTTCTGCTAATTTGTATCTTTACGTTGTAATGAAATCGTGGCTGGTCAACAATCGAGAGTCACGAATCCAAAATTTTGCGCGGTGCGTCGAATGCTTTTGATGCGTACAGTGGAACGGCAGCCACGCGACTGCCGTAACAGTTACAACGCGGCATCTACGGGGTATGCCGCAGAGCTTTCGGCATTTTGAATCCTCGTTCTCGCTCGCACACTCCCGTGAGTTTCGAGCTTTCGCGGTTTCCGTGCTGGGAAGCGAACGAGAAAACGAGACGACGAGAACCCTGCAGGCGGGGGTGGAAACACTGGCGAGAAGCGTCGGCGCCCGCGACGATACACCGTACAACCCCGACCGCGCGTACTACACTCTACTCCCTGTAGTATAGTCATACTATAACCGAGTACTGTACAACCCCAATGCTTTCCGCCGGCAATGCCACCAGCAGTGTGTGCCACGCGCCCGTTTCGCGAGCACGCACTTTGACGGAGCCCTCGCCGAAATTAACTCTGATGCACCGAAACCTTTCAATCCAATTCTTTTTATCAGGGATCACTGAAGAAATATATTTATACGATACCCTTGCAATTTCTCATTATTTACTTTTTTCACTTATTTTTCATTTATCATTTTTGAATATATTTTATATTTAATTTGATGGATGTTTTTCTTTTAAATGTCATTGCGATGTTTGTCAGATATTTTACAGTCATCGAATTTTCCTAAGTCTTTCCCGAGTCATTATATAACTGAGTGTATAACTGATAACATGTTCAATGACTTTTAATTGTTCCTTCTTTGTATATATATTTTTGTAAAATAAATATTGCATAATCTTTATTTCTTCACTTTGTTCATGGACCTGGTGGTTAAGATACGAAATTAACGATTTTGAAAATAAGTATTTCAATTGCGAATGTCATGTATTTCGTGAAATATTATCATTTAAAATAAACATCGCGACGGAAGAAAAAAGAAGGAAACCACGTGTTGCTAATTGAATTTGGCGAATTAGCTTTGGGAACGTTTAATAGATTTTTCCTAAAGTCACTCTCTCGACGTAGCTTTCGATAACATGGGATAAATCTCACTGAACGCTGAATCCTGTGTTTCGTTACAATCGAATTACATAAACACTCAACAATCGAATTATCGAATTGTGAAAAATTAATCCATCGTGTACAATGCTTTGCCAGTGACAAATAACCGAGAAAACCGTTTACTCATCCGTCGATGTACATCGAGTATCACTCTCTCGAAGTGTAACGAATTAACTCTCTTTTATACACTAACCAATTCATTCATCATTCGTGGAACTGTATACACGGAAATAAACTGGGTTATTGCATCGTCGATTTTCACCTGCTGCCTGTAGTAACGAACGTTAATTCCGGTGCAACGCACAGTAAAGCACGTCACTCAACGATAATGCGCAGCTGTCCAATTTCGTACATTAAATCTTTGTAATCTCACGTATATCACTTCGTTTATTGAATTTTGCGTTATCCCGTACACGACGATTCTCGATTTAGGTTAATAAAAAAGACAATCGCACAGTTCACAATTTTATAAAAAAAAAAAAAAAAACAACAAAATCGTTGAAAACATTTTATTTAATCGTTACAATATAATTAAAGTATTAATCAATATTTCCGTTTAAGCTTGTGTCAATTGATTAATCGACGCATTTCATTTGACATACTTCATATCGATTTTTCACATCTTTAACATTATTTTTATTTAATGGTTTTAAAGTCTGCGAATGTTAAAAAGAAAACACAAATTATTCGCAAAATAGAGTTTCGTGAGTAAACCGTTTTTTTTTTTCACACACGTGTTTTCGCACACGTGTAACAATTTGACAAACTTTTCTTTTAAATTAAAACACACCAACGAGAAAATGATTTAAAGATTAATTAATATTTCCGTTCTTGTTTATGTCAATTGATTAATCGGCACATTTAATTTAACGCATAGTTCATATCGATTTTTCACACTTTTTGATTTATTATAAATCAATGTTTCAAAAGTTTGTCAATCTCTTTTTAATAAGTAATCGCAAAACAGAGTTTCGTGATTAAATATATTTTTTTTACATACGTGTTCACGATTTATTATGCACATTATTACGATTTTGGTGTTTTATATTAACTTTGTTCTCATAATTAAATAACACGATAAAACAATGATTTAGTTTTTATTTTTTAAAATCAATTGTCAGAAGTCATTGAGGAAATCGTGAAAAATATTTTTATTCACACACGTGTTAACCCCACAATTTTGCACTGATGTACACCGCATTGTTATCTCCTCCATATTCCCAGCATCCACAGTAGTTGTTTTGTTTATCCTTGGATAATGAGATGTTCGATCATCGAGACACAAAGAGCGAGAGAGAGAGAGAGAGAGAGAGAGAGAGAGAGAGAGAGAGAGAGAGAGAGAGAGAGAGAGAGAGAGAAAGAGAGAGAGTGAGAGGGAGAGAAAGAATGAAAGATTTTCATCGATCGAGAATTCCGTTATAAAATTGAAATGACAGATAAATTTTACAGCGAATGAAGCAAAGATAGAAAATAAAGAATATGCGAATGTGTGTAAAGTGCATGCCACCGTGTATGTGAAACATGAAAAGGTGGGGACGAGTCACACGGAGTGAACCCTATTTCCTTGCATCGGTGTGCGCAAATGCATACCTGTGTAGAGCTCTATCCATGTATAAATGTGAAAGTTCTTATGTATATATATCAGGTATGTATAAGATCTCACATAGATATATATATATACATGAGTATGAGTATATGGATGTTGGAGGGCGAGAATGGAAGTCGAGTGAGTAAGACAGGTGATCAACGAGTTTCGGAGTGAGCTCGTTTGATGATGTAAGTGAGTATATACAGATATGTATACATATATATATATATGTATATAGGCACATACGCGTATACGTATATATATATACATATTTGTGTGAGTAAGTTGGAATCAGTGAGTGTGAGTGAGACCTACCGAGGTGTCGGAAGTCGTAGATATTCGATCGAGTCGATTTCGTACAGTGGTCTAGAGCCGCACAGGTGTTTGATAAGATATACCGAGATAACGTTTGGATGGTGAAAAATGTGAATTCGCGGAAGAAACACGTTATATCTGAGTGACGCCGAGCTCGGTTAAAACACAGAAGCCGGACGGTTACAAGAGGCGGCTTGGTTGCCCGGGTTGGCTGCGCCTCGAGGTAACACGAGGCAGCGTGGGTAGGTATGGTAGGGCGACTTGCTGTGTTGTGTCGGATGCTACCGGGTAGCGAGTACTTGTTGTTGAGATGCCTGCTGTGAGAGGAAGGGGGTGACCGGTGAGAGTCGAGGGGGGGAGGGAGGGTCGCACAGCAAGCCGTAAGCCCCGGGTGGAAGGGAGGAAGAGAGAGCGAGGGGGGTGGTGGTGAAACGACGAAAAGCCACCCTCCCTTACTCCCTTTTCGTCGCGTCCGCGGGGGGGTTGCTGCTTCTGCTGCTTCTACAACTGCTGCTGCTACTGCTGCTGCTGCTGCTGCTGCTGCTACTACTGCTATCGCTGGTGCAGCAGCGGGGGTGGTGGCTTCTCGAATGGCTTGCGCGCGGCTTTGGTAGCGCAGAGAGAGAGAGAGAGTGGTGGCGCGCCGTGGCCACGACGCCCATCCTAGGCGAGGCTAGAACACCCCTTGGCATCCCCCAGATACGACGATGCTGCGCTGTATACGGTGCAACTGCTATACCGCTGATGCCGTTGCTGCTTGGCACCAGTGGAGGTGGAGATGCTGATGCGGTACCGCTTCCGCGAAGGTGGACTGCGAGTATATACGGATAGGCAGGTGGGAGGCGCGCTTCGCATTTCCCGAGATACCGCAAAGAGCACGAACGAAAGAGAGAGAGAGAGAGAGAGAGAGAGTCGGTGATAGTATACTGTACAGACGCTTGGGGCAAGGACCAACAAGCGACTACGACGACGACGACGCCGACGCAGCCTGCAGCGGCGGTAGATATCGCGATGCTTCGGTCTCTAAACAAACCGCCCGTAAGATGCGCGATACACAACTGGGTCGTGGCCGACTCGGGAGTCATCGTGCGCCCTCTTATATATTCCGTCTTTGAGAGAAGTTTTGTTTTGTAGTTACGATGATGGCGGTGATAGGGCTGATGACTTGGATTATACAATGGCGTACTAAATAAGTAAAACGATGTATTTTGTAATTAAAATAAAATTATGTAATACTAACAAACCCTTACCGCATGTATTCACTATTTACGTGTAGTTTTAAGGATGTTGCACTACACGACAAAAGTGCAGCTCCGTAACGATATTGTATTACAATGTACGAAGCACTTTGCAATAGGATGCATATATTTGCAACGATGAAACGTGTACAGGGGTCGGAGGAGCGACAGAGCCGGCCCACGCGCGAGCACCGAGCTCCGGTTGTGTTCTGTTTTCCTCCTTAGCACCGTTAAAACAATAATGCAATATTTAGCCATATAGTACACAGCGAGGGGGGTGAGATATAGAGGTTACGAGAAGAGGGAGTAAAAGGGGTGCCACGGGATCGGGCGAGTGGGAATACGAGTGAGGGGGTGTACGGTATACAGAGTTATACCATAGTCAGCGTTGGATAAGCTCAGAGAGGGAGGACACGAGGCTTTAACGTTCAGGGGGTGATCCGGCACTTCCCCTACTCTACCCCGTCGATTATTTGTCTCTCTTTTCCGCCGGTGCATTCACCACGCGGAATTTCACATCTTTTCTGTCTCGCTCTCTCTTACTCGGACTTCCACGCTCCGGCGCGTTGGCGTCTCTGTACGAGTTGTATTATTTGATGCGGGAGCAACAGAGAAACGACGATATAGGGTGGTTCGTCGGTGTCGTTGGTGGGAGAACCAGAGGCGGCGCACGGCATCCAACTCGCTCGACTACGTGGGGCGACGACGCTCGCAGATAGTACGCCGAAGCGGGACATACCAAGGGGGCACTTGGACCTTAGAAACGAGGAAGACAGAGACAAGCTATTTCTCGCCTCTGCCCGATAATTCCGCTACTCCTGCGTCTGACTACATACGGAACGCATCTACTTTTGCATCGCGGAAGCGCATCGGCTGCGCAATTTTAACGCGATGCCAAGTGTTATACGTCGGACGTAGTCGCACGATTTCTTTGCTTTGTGCAAATGATTTTAGTTGCGAAAGAGGCCTTTGATGTAGCCCAGAGCGCTACTTGCATGGAATAAGAGTGAAAGATGATTTAAATGTCTAGTAACGAGAGACCTTGGACCAGTCTGAGTACTTACGACGTTCATTTACTTTTGAAGAGTAACGTGTTTGAGATGTTTTGTCGGATATGCGATCGCACGATCGTTTTGCATGTACCGTCCGGTTTAGCAACTTCAGAGCTCCCTCTAGTGAATAAAAACTTACGTACCATCGGTGACTCGCTCTGCGTAATATTACAATTACAACGAATTGATTAAGAATATACGGGTGGACAAGAGAGAGTATATTTCAATCATTTAAATTGCATAGTTGAGCGGAATTAGACGTTATAATAATAGTGTTGTTAATAAAAATGCATATTCAGTTATGGAGCAGGGCTGAAATAACAACATTATTATAACAATGGTCTTTATCAAACTGTTCTTTCACTTCTTTCACTTCTATTTCCGATTTTTCCAATGACATCTATGTAAATACCTTTTGTAAATGGCCGCAAACCATTTTAAACGAATTCCTGGAATTTTACTAAATTAACAATGTCGTTTTTTGTTTGTCACGATTAAATATAGGAATATGAATTAATCATCCGAAGTTTATCGTTGGTATTAATACGGCGATTAAGGCAAAAATTATCATTCTTAATCATTTGTATCCTCTTTAATGAGTTCTGAAATTTTATCAATATCAAGATCAATACTATTATTGTAATCTTAAAAACAATATAGCGCGTTAATTAAAGATTTGCACATTGCTTCCTCGTGATTCTCATCGACCTCCAGATTCTCCTTTACGGATAATGGTTCAGCTCTGGCTTTCTTATAGAGGAAGTTGTATTAAAATGGAAAATTTCATACAGTTTAAACTCCCCAATCGATTCTTACCAAATTCAAGAGCAGGTATCCTTATCACCGAGCCAATTTGTATGTCAAGTTTCAGTTTGATTGATAAAAATTTATAAAAGTTAAAGCAAAAATAGATTTTTTTTTCGAATAATTACAAAAATTCATGATTTAATAAAATCTAAACGCTTTGATCGATTTGTGCCAAACTCAATACCAAACAATCTTGTCCTCTGTCATATTCTTGTAAAAGTTTTATTTCGAAAGCTAAAGAGAGCGTACGTCCTTTCTTCGAAATATTGAAACAACCATAAAATGAAATACCCGTTTGCGACTTTGGCGAAAATTGCAGCAAACTGGGGGTTTGCGATCCGACCCGTGTGCAAAGTTTCAGGATTATCGAGTGTCCCGTTCTCCAGATATATACATTGCAATTTTGCAAGCTCATCGCACACACACATACACACATACGCACGCACGCACGCACGCACCGACATATAATCTATACTATAATTCTTAAAGTGTGGATTTCCGTCCCTTAAACTCGTTCTAGACGGAGCATGCTAGGAAGGTGATCTTGGATATTTTGGAAAGGTCTCCTGATTTCTAGGTCAACGCAACTATTTTCAGCTCTTCAAGTTGAGTCCTTAAGGAGTTACGGACATTTGAATTTTCTAAGAGTATTATTGAATTTTGATGTTTAATTTTTATTTTTAAAAAAGCAAAGTTATTCTTCGTAGTAGGTATAGCTTTTGGTTTTATTTAAGGTAACGATACTAAAAATAAACCTGGGCGAAGCCGGGTACGATACTAATAGTTTCTAAAAATGATTTCTCGACGTTTTAAGACTTTTTAAGTACTCTAACATCAAAATCTTGAGAAAATTTGTCACAAAAACATAGCTTCCCCTATGAGGAAGCTAAATTATATTTTTTAATTTTTTGTTACTTTTGACACATACATCCGTAATTCTTCTACAAATTCTGTATTGAATGCTAGCGGCGTTACATTATTTAGGCCAATAGGTTAGAGGCTGGTGATTAAAACATTATTTTTACAGTTTTTATCTACGGTGATCAGTCTAATATTTCTAGCCACGGCACGTTCAATTTTGAATCATCCACGATATTTTATGAGTAGACCTCTGAAGGATTGCGACTTTTGTCAACAATATACTGTTTACGAATATTTTGCCTAATAATTTCATTTGATATCATGTATACGAAAAAAAAAAAAATGTATTTCATTCCAATAAACAGAAACATTCATATATTGCATTTGGATCGCGAAGAGAATTATTTTCTTTCGTTTCAAGCATTTGTTTGTTAGACAAAATGAATAGACGGTTTATTTCATTGAAATAAATAATATATTTGATATGACCACATCAAATATACATTTATTTGCTGGAAATAAATGATTTATTTGACGGCATTCTGTCCGCGGTTCATTCTGCGCGGTTACGTCACTCGTGTCCAGTCGAGAGACATTATATTAAATGATTCCTATAACGTAACCTAAAAATTTAACTTTTTCACCGCGTAGAAGAACAATTATTTTCAAAGATAGGAATCGTATACTGATTAGATTTTAACATTCGGCATTTATATAACAACGACATAATTATTACTTTAAATCGTCGAATCGTCGTCGAAGGTACCGCTGATGCCATAAGTTGTCATTGTTGCTTCTACGTCTAACTGTTTCACATCCAAACACCCGATTTACCTATTTCTAGGGAACTCTGCTGCCATTTTTCTATCTGTACGTATCGTATATTTTATATATTGAGTACGCATAGTATGTACACCACTGTATACAGTGGACTATCGTAGATTGACTTTTGCTGGCGTGGCTCGTACTGGTCCGTACTGGTTCCCCGGGGGTAGCGGTTGTGGTGGTGGTTTCTACCCCTTGGACCGGAGAGCCGAGACGCCCCCTACCATCATTCTCTGTCGGGGAAACACGAGACGCCAACGTTTCTGCTGGCCGTCGCCGAGCCTTAACGTTGGCCAATAAGAAGCTACACCGACACAGAGACAATTCAAATGCTGTCCAATAACAAACGTCTTTTGTTGTTACGGCAAACGTTTTTTTTTTCTTCTTTCTACTTTCTTTTCGCATTATTCTTGCATTCTCGTTCACGCTCTCACCAACGCTTTCGACGATCTACCCCTTTCTAGCCCCTACTCCTCGCTTATTTCTTTTCGTTCTTTCCTTCGCGTTCCTCGCCGGCATCCAGCCACCCCTTCCATTCCCTTCCGACACTACGTCCGTTCTTGCCGAGCATCTCGCTTCTTCGTATTTTTCTTTTTTTTTCCTCCGGTGCTCGCGCCTCGTTTTCTCTATCTTGCCGTTTCGTTTCCACTACCTCCACCCATGGAGACCTTTGAGAAGCGTCAACATATTAAAACGGGGGCTGGTCCGGAAGGCCTGCGCAATGCTGACTCCGCGTTTCTCTTATTCTATCTCTACGTTTTCTTCTCACTCGGGTTTCTCTTTTTCTGCTTTCCCTATTCTCTCTCCCTTTATTCCTTTCTTCTTTCTTATATTATATCTTTGGATAACGGTTAAAGTCAATCCCATGTCTCTCTGGCCTTACGGAATGGATACCAACCAGAAGTCACGCACCCTCCAATAATTTATGCACGATATAATCTGCAAAATTCCAGCAAAATTCAATATATATTTTTCTTTTTTATGACCATCTTCGTTAACTCGTTTTGAACCGTTGATTTTTCTTAATTCAGAGATTGCAAAGTCTTTTCCCTTTTGCAGCGGTATAGATGCGATCGTTTGAGCGTTAAAGCGAACTGGAGAGACAAGAATCATCTTTATTTATTAAATTGACGGATCCGCTTATTACATCGCTGAAAGAATGAAAAAGACGGAAAAAAATGTATAAGAAATGAAGAAAGAAGGACGATGGAGTATGGGTCAGCCGATATCTGGGATGAGTCGGTGATGGCGTTACGTTGAACGAAAGGGTCCGCGAGATACGCTTGGAAAATAAAGACAGGACGAGAGAGGTCATGGAATCGACAAAGTTACGAGGTAAAATGAATGTCCCCCCCTCCCCCCGTCTCGCTGGATGGAACGGATAAATATTCATTGACGTCTTCATCAAGACTTTTATGACTCTCTGGCACGGTGGGGCTCGGAGTGCCTCCTTGGTAGGAGGGTGCACTAGATCGTACCGAGCTATCTCGCTGTATACACTGACTCCTGGCTTCCCAGCCGTTGAGTTCACCGGGTGAGCTACGATCCTAGCGGATGGCTACTTCGACCGGGAACCTTCGAATTAAGTGATAACGAAAAGACATTTTTTACTCGCGTTCACTTATTTTAGGAAATTACAAACGAATGAGTAGCGTGAACTTTCCTGATACAATCATTGTTATCTATTAGCAATTTATTTTACAGTATCGATCGTATCGACATGTTGTATTAGATGCGGGGAATCGAGGGATCTACTTCTGTGCGTTTCATTAGGTAGTGGATGCTCCTGAATTTGGTCCAATCGTATTTTTAGTGCCATACGGACCTAGATATGGAAGTAAATTTGATAGAAAACTTCTTGCCGCTTCTTGTGATTTTTGCAGCGCAAGTCCTAAAAGTCAATGTGACGTATAGTAAAATATGACTGCAAGAACAAAAATGGTGGACCAGGAAAAAAAGATACGAAGCTGAGTATAAGATCAGTGGAGGATTGAGAGAAAGAGTGATGGAGAATAAGGTGAAGTTGGTCGTGCGAAACGCGCGACCGCTCTGGCGCAGTGAAGGAGGCTGAGGGGGGTAACGGCGGTACAGGCGTGGTGGCAAAATTGAAATTTCTTCGCTCGAGTGGCGACGCAGCAACTCATAAAAAGTTTAAACGTTTCACTCGGTGCTCGCGAGTGTTGCTCTAGCGTTCTTGGTTTTTTCTCCTTGCCCTTTTTTTCCAATATAAACTGACTCTCTTACTCGCTCGCTTCTTTCACCCGACGCCTTGCCGATTGACTCGATTCTCCGACCCCTCGTCCATAGTCAGGGAATCCCCTCTTCACCGACTCTCCGCGCCCCACGCAAAACAACCCCGACGCGAATGCTTACGACTGGCAACTTTTACCCCGCGAGAAATTAGGGGCTTACTTTGCCTCGTTCAACGTTCACGCTCTCGTAGCATCCGATGTATGCGTGTTGCGAGCGCACACGAGGCAATACCGCGAGTAAAACGAAAAGGACGATGAGGAGCAACATCCCCGATTCCTTCAGCGATATCGTAAAACTATTCTTAACTGAGGATCTTACTTATCTACATTGATAGGTCTTGGACGTTTATTTTTCAGGTCGTTAAGATCCTCTTAAAAATTTCCCTAACAACTTATTATTATTCCTTAAATATTAAGTGTTTAATCGAATGCGATCACTGCGTTTATATCGGTAAGCTCTTTGTTGTCAATAAAGTTTGACAAACTTTCGTTAAAAAGGTTTATAAAGCAAAAATTATTATGTAAATGAATAAATAAATAATTAATAGCATATATCAAAGTAACGATAGCTGTTCACTTTTGATTTCTGATATGGACCAAATGTATCGTATTTGGTATTTGTCCATTGTTACAATATACATGGCAATCGTTAATTCGCCGACTCATTGTTTATGGTTTCATTGTGCCGTCAATGTTTGCGTACCGGAGAATGGGATGCACCAGCAAAATATAATTTTTCCATGAGTATCAGTAGTGGATTAAATTCGCCGGAGCATTTCCAATTATCAAATTTCGACATCCATATGTAACTACAAAATAAAACAGGATGGGTAGGTAATACACGTGGTTGTACATGGATTGTAAAAAAAAAAAAAAAAAAAAAACAAAAAATTGAAACAGTAACAACATAATAAATATTAATAACTTAATATCGGTTACAGAATTCGTCGGTGTATGATGTGTGTAGGTGTGGATTTCGTAAACAATACAAAGGTAGAAGCAAATGGAAAATTCAATCTACTATTCGTGGCGATCTAAATGCAGAAAAACATATTTTTACCTGGCAGGATAGTAAATTGCGTCTAAGTTTAAAAAAATTATTATTCAAACGTGTTGTTTACTTAATCGTAACAGCAGTTATGTTTGTAGTTGGTTGATGGATTTGGGATGGTGCTGAGAAGCGATGAATACCCGAAGTGAACGGAGTACGGTACGATGGAGGCAAAGCTGACTCCTGTTTGCCGATATGCTGATGTAATTATTATATTGGGCCTCGTCGAGCTGGATGGGAGAGTAGAGAAAAGAGTGAGAGGGCAAACGAGAGCAGAGAGTATCTTCTTATTTGCTACGTTAATGCGCTGCTGTTCGTTAGCCCTCGACCAGTAGCACTGTCTAGACGCCCACGAGGGCATACTCTCTTTCTCTTCCTTCTCTCACTCTCTCTCTCTCTCTCTCTCTCTCTCTCTCTCTAGATATATCCCATTCCATCATTACACACGACTACGAACTCTCACAATCCCCCAAAATTAATATTCCCTCAGCCTAAATCCACTCCGTCTATTAGTAGGGAGAGAAAAAAAATATGCTGTGCCTTCGATTTTCTTCAATCATCCCCTAGTTTGCGAGTCGATTGTAGGGATAGGTAGGTAGGTGAGCAGAAAACTTGAGCCTCATTGGATTAGAGAATCTTTTTGAATTCTGACTGATATAGTCATCGTCCTTTACGCGCCTCATCAACCCTTAATTCCTAAAATATTCGTTGGCCTCGAATCAGAATTGTGCCTTGAAGATGGGTACACACGGTAAGACTGATCCATCTGGCACACCTGAATCTACGTAATCAATTTGTAAGAAGGAAGTAACAAAGTCACTAGTTTCATACATTTTTGTTTTAATCAATGTGCAGTCTACTATCCATGTTCAAGATAGAGATAAGTCAACGAGAGACCCGAGTTTAGATGAACTTAAGAAGCTCTCTAGACTCAATCATTCACAGTCTGGCCTGAATGTACAACGTAACGATATTTAATACGAAAAAGGTTCTCCAGTACCAAGTTTGGAGGACATTCGTGGAGATGCGATGCGACCCGTTGGTTCCAGAAGGTATCTGCTGGGGTTTGTCACAGTCGATATCTTGCCTCTTCTGTATCACGGTACGGTGTACGTCGGTGCGCAGTCAGAGGGGTGGCAGGAACGTGCGGGGTGGACGTGCACCGACAGGGAGGGTCGGAAGAGTGTGAGGTGGTAAGAGAGAAGAAAAGTTGGAAGGTTGAGCGGAGTATAAGGGTGGCGACCGGGAAGAACACAGAGAGAGAGAGAGAGAGAAAGAGAAACCCACAGTGTCAGGGACAAAATGACTGAGACGAAAAGACGGAAAGGGATCGAAACGAGGGAATGAGAGAGAAATTGAGAGAGTAAGGGAAGGGTGGATGGGTACAGGCGAGGGGGCATGATTAGCATTACACTCTGAGCCTCGATGATCAATAGTGGAAACGTCTCTCCCTTCGTTCTCATTCTCTCGCTATGTTAGCCTTATCTCCCTCCCTCTGGGCAAGCGAGCAGCAGCGGTAGCAGCCGCACAGCGTACACCCCCGGATCCATCCTTGCGCTCCCTCATCCCCACGCTGGCTGTACCCGAGCGAGCCCCTCTCGGCATCGGATATGCGCGAATGTCTCATCCCTCTCCTTTCCTCTTACTCCTGCACCTCGGCTCTTCCTATTGCTCCAAGCTAGTAGCACTATATATACCCTTTGGCTCATCACTGTCTCTCGCAATGTTGCACACTACGTGCTTGGGAGGTCCGCTCTCCTTCACCGTTGAAGTCTCTGTGCACTCTGCGGTATCTCATTTCTCTGTCTTTATCACTATGTGCTTCACGTATAACAATAGCCTTCGCTCTAGGCCCCATTTTGCTGGGTTTCAATGTTTTCTAACGCTTCTAGGGACATTGTTCACGAATTTGGACATATTATAATTAGACATGCAGTTGTCAATTTAAGCAAGTACTCACATCCTCTGGTTCTATTTATTTTCGTATCAAGCATATCCGGTAGATCTGGATCATGACAATTAAAACTTGACAGAAAGAGGTGAAAAGGAAAGACACCGTGAAGTTCGAGAAAGTAAGGTACCCGCAGAACCATAACACCGCGAGGGGCAGCATCGAATGCTTCACCGCAGTATTTATTGCCAACACTTTGAGGGTGCGGAGGAAAAAAGTGCAGAACCAGCGGGATTATGTATACCTATGTGTGTAGCTTTTCTCTATAGTTTCGAGGTTGGGGAAAAAGTGTATATACGTGAGAAAGGGTCTTCGTATACTTATGCCTTTGGGATCGTACGTATTCTTACGTGTATTATAGGCTGGGACGTAGGAGAGAATAAGGGTGGAACGGATGAGGTGGTAGCCGTGATTTCTGCCCAAGCTGACAGGACCGTCGTCGTCGTCGTCGTCGTCGTCGTCGTTGTCGTCACTGACACCAGCAACGGTAAACTCCCCGTCTAACCGCAAAATCCGAATCTATACCGGTACACATCCTCCCACCATTCCAAAGAAAACCGTTTCGAGAAATGCTACCTCGACTCTGTGTGTGAACGGAGAGCAGCAGAGGAAGCAGCTCACCGCAGCCTCATCGTCGTCTTGGTCGTAGTCGACGTTCCGATGTTTTATTCGACGGTGTCAGCAGGCTGGAGATATTAACCAGTGGAAGTCCAAGGTAGGCGACTATCCACCACTTCTCACACCCCTTCTTCGCTCTCGCACAGTCCCGACCTTCGTTCTGAAATTATGTGGGCGGTAGAGGTGGTGGTGGCGGCTACGGCGTGGAAGCGGAATTCCTCCTTCCGTATGGACCATCCAGAAGACTCGCAACCCCCGGTTACGCCGGAAAGACGTACCGGTATAGTCATACGGGATATCTCGTGTGATGTAAGGTGCAGGTTTCGCGGTCGGCGATGGGCGCCGTGCATAAAAGATCAAAGAATTTTTATTTAAAGCTTGGAACTGCACCAATCCTGTTTTTGTTGTTGTATATAACCTAACAGAGATGCAGTTGAGTAATATAGGAAACGAAATGAATCATCGTCAAAACAATAAAAATGACATAAAAAATGTATCACTCAACCTTTTTCCTGGTGGGGTTAATATGTGGAGACGAAATTCAAGTGCGTTTGATAGCTTCACTGAAGAAAGATTAATCAGTGTTTCCATCATTGAACAACGCGGTTGAATAATTACGGTTCAACAATTCGATTCCTGTCCGGAGTGGACAGTTTATTTGTAGCCCTGTATCTGCAGCTATTAAATTATTTGATTCATAGTTATCCATTACAGAGATATATCTTAAGTTCCAGGAGACAAGGAGACGCAGGATTTTTTTCTTCCTTGGATCTTTCCTCTCAAGGTATTCCGGTGTTCTGCAAAGTTTATTCAGGACGTTGCTCAGAACGAACCTCGGCTGTTCTTCGGTACGATGAGAGTTACCCAAGAACCCAGAATAAAAAACTAAAAGCGTGAGAAAACAAAGAAGAAGCTATTTATTATTCTATTAACGATCCTGCTGCTGCTGCTTCTGCTGGACTATGGATATATACTGGTTTTCTTTCTGCAGGATATGAATGTTCTTGGTGGTCGTAGGTCGGAAAAATGGTGTGAGACCATATCATCCCTATCCGCTTTTCACCACTCGTCTCTCCCGTTTCCTTTTCGACTTTCCACTCAGGTTGAGGAGCCTTTACAGAATAGTGTAAAGGACTGCTCAGGCTGATACCAGAATGAGAAGACGAAGCGGGATGAGGAGATATAGCCAGCAAGCAGACAGTGTGTTGACTTTGGCTAAATATTGGATGGCAACGGCAAATAATCACTTGAACTATGCCAAGCGGGAGGAGTGAGTGCGCGGACCATCTCCTACCCCTATCTCCTCACCTCGGTAGCAGCGAGAGAGTTCGTCTCACTTACTCTCCGCTGTTCTCTGTATTTTCCATGGATATCTTCAGCCCGTGGTGGTTGCCGCTAACCGACCTCCGGTTCGTCCCAGTGGCAAGCTTGCCAACTTAATTGTAATAGCCTTGTAACATGTAAAACGTCATAGCCTACAAGGGAGAGGGTATATAAGAAGAGGGATGAAAATATACTACAGGGTGTAGAGCCGTCCCAGTGAATCCTGAGCTAGAATCCATTAGCCATCATAGAACAAGACCTAATTTATTCATTCGACTGTGTGCGATATTGAAGACGAATAAAAATAGGTCCGGCCGTAAAGATGGATTCTTGGAAAGTCTGCCACTGAATACAGCGCAGAATATGCTATAAGCTTTTAGCATGCTCTCTAACAATTGATCTACCTTTCTCCGTCCCCCTGTCTTCGATCGCTTTGGCGAGAGAACGTGCCCATTACCATGAACGATAATTATCCCGAGACAATTACCGCGTTGGAAATATCGAAAACTCGCTTCGGGGTCACCATCAGCATTCGTCCTCTCTGACTGTTATCTCTCTCTCTCTCTCTCTCTTAACCTTTGATAATTTTCGTTTTTATCGGATCGTCTCTCGCTTCATTTGACAGCGGGCTCGACGAAAGGTTTTCGCTCTTCCTTTTTTTTTCTCTCCGTGTCTCATTCTTTACTTGCCTAGTGCACAAAGTGTCGATTCGTTGGGTTGTCTTAATGGGTGCGAGAGCCAGCACAGCTGCGCTCGCTCTTTTCTCTGTCTCGTTTCATTGTCCGTCTTCGTCTTCTTATTGCAGGCTTAATTACTATCTGACTTGGCGAAGTTATAATGGCCAACAAGGGGCACTCTCTCGAGGACTTGACTCCTAGCGACGGAGATCCGCGAGTGGAGGACAAAAAATGGTCTGGAAAGGTGAGGGTGAAAACGTCGCAACACACCAAATCACCCACTCAATCGTCTGGACACGGAAAGAAAACTTAAGCAGAAATTTTCCTCCGTCGTCTGCAGCGTTTGAAAATCCAGACCTGTTCTGGTTCAACGAGACGTTGGACGCGACTTTGTTTGCTTTGATATATTATCATACCGGATCAAAGAAACATGTGCCGCACGTGTATTTCAAACCTTTATCAAGTATCTCAAAGATATGGCATCGTGCTTCAAACATATGAATAGAACTTTATGGCACGCACAAGACGTTAATGATAAAGCATGAAACACTTAGTTGTCATTTGCCTACGTGGTATTCCAAATTGACGATCGACGAGATCAAACAAAGAAGCAATAACATATATTTTTCGCTATATGTAATTCGTAAAGAGCTGGAACTCGTTCCTCCTGAAATGAGACAGACCGTTTGCGGAAAGGCACATTTTTCTACGCGGAGGTGTTATGGTTCTTTGTGGTTCTTTCAGCGTTACGACATTCAGCGTTCCGATGTCGTATATCATTGGAAGACGCTCGTCCGACGACGTCTTTTTCTTCGAAATTCCGCATATAGAGAAGAGGATGTTGGTTGGGAGATCAGAATAATAGTACACCTACGGTATAACTAAACCACAAAACGAGCTATATCGAAATCGCTTCGGAGGGTGGTTTGCCGTCATCGTGCCTAAACAATATCTTGCGGCAATGTTAGGAGCGTCTATTGGGCCATTACCGACGGTGCTCGCTGACCATTTGGCTTGGACAGTGCTACGTCAGCAGTCTGGAAGCTCGAGCCTCCCTCTTCTTCCATCCTTTTCCCTGTCTTCTCTCTTTCCGTTTTCATACTCGCTGACCGAGGTCTCCAACGACAACGAACCCCACAGTTTCAGGACGGCTGCGAGACCTCAACCCTCATCGCGCTGCTACATCCTCCGATTCCACCGTCTTCGCACGAGCTTTCGCACTCTTTACGAAAGACACAATGTTTTTTTCTGTTGTTGTATTCTTAAGCGACTACCTAAAGTGAAAATTGCTCAATTTTGTATATAAATAACATAAAATTAACAACTATTGGCTTAATAAATATTATCAAACGACAAATGTTTGATATTGGAAGTTTGACGAATTACGTTACTTTTGTAAGAATAAACAGTTCAAAGATTTGTTGTATTTTTTTATTATAAGAATTGGTTTCCGGGGATTCAGGAGCAGTTGATATCCGATTGTGAATGTTATATTAGACGGTTTGCTATCTGGTGATGATGCTCGTGAATCGAGTGTCTTGAAACAGTGTAAACGCGTGAGGTTACTTGGGTGACCTTCTCAACGAACAGGAAATTGCATTTTATACCAGCGCAACGAAAACGTTTAAAAGCGTTGATACGCGAGCTCGATTTGGAAGACCTTCCAAAGCTTTCCAATACCGGTATAGGTATTGCTACGACTTTTGCTTGCACTATTGTACTAGTACGTCTCTAAACCCCGGTGGGCGAAACTTTCGAGATTCTCGAGGCGAGATAGTCGTCGCAAGGAATGATATACGAGCGTCGATAAAGCCGAGACATTGAGAGAGAGGAGGCCCGGCAACTGCCCCCCTGCTATCGATTTCTTTCTTTCGATTCTTTCGCCGTTGCAATGCGGTCTATCGTGCCTAGCCGATCGTATACGACCCAGACGCTAACCCCCTTCCTCTTTTTATCCTTCTCACTCTCAACACCTCAAAAAAGTCAATCCCACGATCTTGAAAACGACTTGAACTGAACTCTTCGTTCCATTCGATCAACTTGATAATAGTCTCATAATCCCAATTGAAAATCTCCACGGTAGATTCAGCGTCAATCTACCGTTCTCGACTTATCTTAAGAATAAATTTAACAAAATCACAATACAACGGGTGTTGAAAAAAAAAAAAAAAATTAAGTTAGAGCCCCATCGCCAAAACTAAAAATAAATGTTTTTATATTTTTTTCTTCTCTTCACGTATTGCAATTCGGTTCTGGTGAAAAAAAACCCGATTAGTACATTTTTCGCGTTACACATCCATCGCCAATAAGGCAATATTAAAGTTCTATTAGAATAGCATTTTCGCGCGCCGCAACGATAAGGATGGATGTGTGGTGCGCGGTGTGCACGAGGGTTACGTATGGCAGATACACGCGCCAATCACGGGCCAATCACAATTCTATTTAACTGAAGATAACACAAAAACTAAACAGTAAAGGATTCTTCATTTTTTTTTTAGCATATTCGTTTTATGTTTCACTAAGATACTCTCGTTTTTATTCAATTCTTGAATCTCCGTCACACGAACAGAAACGAAAAATGTGTAGTTTGCGCGTGTTCGCTATAGAAGATACGTACCAATCATGCTAACTTTAATTGTTATTATCTTGACTTGGAATCAGAATAACTTGGTTACCTAATACAGACGTGCAAATACTACATTCGATTCTACAAACAAATATACCTGTACCGACGGAATCTTAGCAGTAGCTGATTCGTCCCAAAATTGTTCGCTAAATATTTTCTACTCTGTAAAATATCTAAAAGAAAGATAACATCATAAAGAATTAAAATAAATGCGCACCACCGCTCGAAAATAAATACCAGACACATCAATAACCACATAAATCTTCGCCGGAGACGTGACGTTTGCCCGGTAATTCGGTGGGTTTGCTGCTCGGTATAACAAGCTCAATCTCACCAAAAGCAGTTGGAGTCCCGAACGAGAAAGTGGGAAAGAGAGAACCAAAACGACAAAGGAACAACCATCGGACCAACCCCAAGCATACCCCGCGATCTATCCCTCCTTCTCCTCCTTCTCCTCCATCGAGCGAAACATTGCGCGAAATAACGTTAAATATTTACCTTCGAAACGATTGTTCCCCACCAGTTCACCCTCCGCGTTAGCCCAACGGCACGACGATAAACATCATTATATAATGTCGATAAGCCCTTGCCATCCCAACGTGGAAGTGAGTCTCTCGGAGAGCTTGGAAAAGCGAATAGCAAGTGGATATAGTATACATAGTATAAATTATAGCATACAGTTATACTTCTAGAAGTATCGTAGTGTACGAATACTTATGCCAAAGCACGTCCACGTATGAGCGAATCGACGCGGTAAGGCTAAGACATAACGTGGATGATGATCTATCTGTCCTTTGATATGCGAAGACAGGCTATGGACACGATACGTCATTTATCTCCTGGTTACTCATCGCTATATTGCCGATTCAATCGAGTTATCCTTACACCACTGACACCTCCATTGACTTATTCTCCAATTCTTCTTCCTTCTTCGTCTAAACGAAGAAAAGCGAGACAGGGAAAAAAAAATTCGGTACACTTTGAACTGGAAGACGTCTGCAATCATATTATAATTTTTAAATAAATCTATGGTTTGTTCAAGTCCAATCAGCGTTTATCCATTTGCGAATAGCGGGATTAAGAGGATTTCCAATATTTGAAACAGAAACTGGTCGTATTATCGCTGCTACACTTTTTTTTCTAATGAATCGATAGAGACAGCAGCAGCGCATGGCGTAAGAAGAAGAGCGAATGTTAATGACTTTTTTAAAAAATGAACCTTCAATCTGCCTCTTATCATCGTTAGGCACAAGGACTACCTTAATGTGTCAAAGATCGAGACATTGGCCTTATTAAGAACTCAGGGGTATAAAACTTATTCGATCAAAAAAAGGGTACTACTTATTTAAAGTGTATTTCTTCTCAACATAGAACGCACAAGTGAACTTGTGAAATACTTGAGACTCCTCGAGTGTCCATGTCACTCGAGTGAAAATAAAAACGTAGAGAACACTTGGCACTGTCTGAGGGTGCGATCAATGATTAATCGTTTCATTACGTATCGGTTGTGACCCCTTCCTGGATTGCCCAGATGAGTGAGTGAACGAGCCACCACCGAAATGTTTCTGAATCATGCTCGTCCGAGAGACGCGTACATCGTACTTCGGCTTTGGTCTCGTTCTGGTCTCGGTTGCTGTACGTTTGCATGTCCTACTCATTTTGCTGCTGCTGCTGCTGCTACTGGTGCTCCGGTAGCTATCTAGAGTCTGGTTAGACGACGCGCATACTCGGGTCAAGTGGGCTTTTGCTTTCGCAGGGTTGGATGCGAAGTACAGCATCATGCTGATGTGGTAGCTATTGGGAACGAGAGAGCTTACATTCCCTGTAAAAGATCCCTGGGGGTCATGTGACTGCAATGGACACACACGCATGGTAGTGATGGCGACGATGCGGAGGGTTGCTGCCTGATCGCCATCGTCCCTTCGCCTTTCATCGTTAATTATTTCTCACTTTTCGTCTAGCAGTCTACTTCGGCTATTAAAATTGACCTGTCACCTCTCGTTACTTCCCTCAGACGTATTTCACGCGAAATGCAACGTCATACGTTTTTTTTCTTTTTAAAAGAAAAAGAGAGAGAAATTAGTCTATTGAATGGCTTATTCATATCCATTGACTAGGTTTAGAATGGCACATTTATCGAAATATACAATACAATAATTAGATGAACACCTAAGTTGATAAATCAAAATTATTTTGAGAACAGCTCCGACTCAATAATTTCCACAATTTAATGAGATTTATAAAACTTTACACGATTTATATTTTAATTTATATACGACCAGGTGAAAGTTCTCTAAGTGGACTCCTGATTGCTATCGGAAACATTAAAAAGTTCAAAGAATTTAATCTTTATGAGCATGTGTATCAGTCAGCTTCGTGTGATAATTCTTTTATTGAACTTTATATTTGCAACGAGTTCAACAAAGTAGCTACGTGACATGTTTCATGAAAAATAATCATTCGATCTGAAATAGCAAGCAGCCTATCGATAACTTTTCTGTTCTATACAACAGATACAAAATAACTTTTAATAATTATTTTTATGATTAACTTTTTTGTTTTACTTACGATTAGGATAGCACCCTATCGGTCACCGAAGCTTGTGCTCGTACGATAAATTTTCTTACCTGTAATCAGTAATTAAAAGAGAAATTAATATTAAGATTGTAAAATATCAATTAATTTATTATTATTGTTCTAAACATGAATTCCGTTCGGTCTTGAAAGTATAGAGACACGCAGAGGGCTGTACGCTGTGACCCGTTGGTCATTTCTAATGGTGTGACCGAAAGAACGTACGCCTGAGAGAATCGATAAGTCGGCCTATCAATCCGTTTCGTTCGGATAAGGTTCACGGCATTGATCGCGTCCCGTATCTACCGCTTCTGCTGTTCGTTCACTTGCGATTAATGAACGACTATCAACGGTGCAACGGGTCAGTCCTGACTATAAATCACGACACTCGAATGTCACCTTTTCTCCGTCTCTCCAAACGATTCTTACGGAATCTATTTCATTGTCAAAAACTATTTCTCGGAAGCTGTCTAAAGAGACACATGAAAGAAAGCGGTATTAATAAAGTTGGTAAAAACTCAGTTTTACCGTAAATACATTGCTGGGAAGAAATGTCTTGGTTCTGAATCATCTTGTACGCGAAGGGTGAGTCGCGTATAAGGAAGGGTAGTTCTGAGACAATATCGCATTTTATAGTTGTAATCGAGGATCATAATCGTGCAAGTTTGTATGTCTCTCGTTTCCCTCGGTGGCAAACCCGCCGCCCTACTACGGAATGGCCCTCTTCCGTTCCTAAGACACCCTCGAAGAATGCCCCGGGTGTCACGGTAGTCCTCAACCCCCTCGTACCACAGCACACCCCCGGAAGCTCGCTTGCTCGGTGCGAACTAACCAGGCTATGCACGGTCGTATAACCGTGGCTAACAAGATTTCGTATATGTAATTGGTCGAGTATTAAATTGCGTATTCTACAATGCTTGGCGGAGGTGGTATGGTCGTAGCGTCGAGTCTTCTACCGATGGTACGCGGGACCAACGAGTAGGGGTGTGGGAAAATTGGAGGCGGAGAAGGGCGGATAATGGTTGTGGGTTGGATCATTTAGTAACATACTGCAGTGCCGTGACAGTTAAGTTTCTTGGAGAGATCGAGAGTTAAAGTACAGGGGATGGAGGCTGCTGAGGAAACGCAAAGGAGAGGTAGAGTGTTCCCCTACCACCCTTGTTATAGTTTTAAGGTATAATTTCATTGAGGTACCTAAACTAAATGTTTCGATTCTATTATTTTCAAAACTTTTATATATGGATTGAAAGTAAAATTGTGTCTATAAAAATCCAACAAGCGGTTTCGACTTAATTTTCTTCGGAACTTTAAGCATTCGTAATACAGCAATGTGGAATATTATTAAACATTTCACAGAGACACCTTATGCTCGTTTACCCACAATCAAAAAAACATGGTAATGCTACAACTGTCTTGAAGTAGGTCGAGCTATGACAGACCTCGTCAAGCTTATTATCCTTCCTTGACATAAAATCAATAATAAAAAAAGGTTATAGAGAGTCCACGCTGCAAGACAGAGCGTGGACTGTATCACAAACATCTTAATGACAACAAAAGTGCACAAAAGCCTCTGTTCAACAGCATTGATGCGGCAGATAATTATGTCAAGCAAGATATCGCACCGAGATGAGTTTTTCAGAGTAATAGTTGCAACAAGTTTAGTGCAAGGGGACCCTGCAAAAGGGATCCTCAATAAGGTGGAAAGAGATCGTCCAATAAAATGAGGACGCTTCCAAAGTCGAGGCAAAGGGAAGGTGCCACGTACGTAAGTACATAAGTGGTCCTTGGCCTTCTTCAGTCAAGCGGTACGGGAAGGTACGCCTTCTCTCGTCGAAACACCTACAGAGTAGCATCCCCAACGGGCTTATAACAGCTTGGGCCAATCTTACGGGAGGCGTCACGGTCGACCGATAAACGCCAAAATCACTAAACCAACTACTCCTAGGGTTCTGTGTAGCCTCTTCTCCGCTTCTCGTCCTATTTCGAAGCACCTTATACCCTTTCGAGTCGTGGCGACAGGATTCCTGCTGGCACGACGATATCCGGTATACCATTCCACCCACCATCTACGCTCATCCACCCCGACTCACCCCATGTACCCCACGCATTTAATTAAGCCGAGAGTGCCTCGGCGGTAGAGCGCGTCGACTATACGATTTTGAAACGAGTTCGGATATACGAACGCAAGAATACATACGTATCCCACTGATTCGATCCCTCTCGTTGTCTCGGACTGACGACTTCACGAACAATCCGAGTTACATCCCTTGGTCACCGGCATACATTTACCAGTATCCATATGTGTGCACACAGACCCTTCTAATTTAAGACTATCGGGCAGCAGAGGTTATCGACTGCCTCGTATCGAATCGCATTGAGCAAAGACACTTATAGCCGAACTTTGTATGATGTAGGATGAAGCGCAGCCCGTAATTTTATCACAATAACTTTTATCGTGTACGGATATCGTCTCTGTTTTTCTTTAAGATCACCTTGCCGTGTCTTCTTTCGCGTATACTCGGACTGAGATGAAGTCAGCCGCTTATTGCCACCTATAACAATATCACTCCAGATCCTTCGCGTACTTCACCAAAGAACTTGTAGTATCCAACTGATCCTGACGAATCGTCTCCGAACAAGTTTCCTCGACTTATCATCTTGCTTTGTCTCGGGGAAAAAAGATGTTGTTTCGAGAGACGAGTATCAAAGATATGCCGAAGAACAAACGAAGAAGAAGAAGCCAGAGAAAACTTTTATCCACGATACAGAAGCAGACGGAAACAGAGATCGGCGGATCATCCTAACGGTACACTGCCATGGTAAATAAAACTATCTGTTAGCGTAATACAGCCATGGAAAACTTTTCCATGAAACCTGGAAGCAATCGTCCGGAGGATCGGGTGGAACGTCAGTGTTTATATCCACCCCTTTATAGGAGGTCGAAATAACGACGAGAAGGGGATGTGGAACTTGAGGAATATTGCCATCGTTGCTTTTGTTTCGACCCCAGGAGGTCAATCCCCAATGCGAGGAGATTCCTCAACCCAATGAAACAGGAGTCACGTGTCTGTGCGAGACCGAGCGATGATCCTTAAATTCATCCAAGCGACTCCTAATTAATAACAAGCTCCCGAAAAACGCGACGTTCGCCTCTTTCTCTCGTTCTCCACCTGCGGGGCATATGTATAAATTACATATTTACCGCTACGTTCTTCAAAGGATACTTATTCCCGGCTGTCTCACTCCCTGCGAGTCGATCTCCCGCTTCCGCTCGGTTGCTTGCTTGCCTCATCCGAGCCGGTGCTCGGAGTGTTAACGCACATCGTTGAACGATGTTTGTTTCCGTGGTAGCTTCAGAGCTTTCAGGAGGCCCCGTGGGGGGAGGGGGGCTGTGCCATGGTGGTTGGGCAATGTCGGTAAGGGGTGGTTTGCGGGGAATGTAGCTGCGTTATGGAGCTGTTGGTCCTCCTGTAATGGTGGTGCTCGTGGTGGGCTAAGTAAGCTTTCGTAGAGTGAACGAGAGACAGAGTAAGCAGAAACCCTGCGGGCAAAACCGGCGTGTACCTTGTTTAACTAGCCTTTTAATTAGAAACGCTAAAAAATTTAGCGCACGAAATACATCCGGCCTCCTCAAAATTGTGTAGCCCAGGCGGTGAGAGCGCGAGGTACACCCAGGTTCCTTTTGTATGGCTCCATTGTAAACCAGCTCTTGCAACCTGAAATTTACCGCCTAGGCGGAGCTCGCTCGCTTGATTCTGTATATATACTCGACTCCTCGACTGCAACTCCCTTGCCAGTACCTGCCGGTGCAACCACAGCAGCCCTCCCCGAAAGCACCGTGCATGGTTCCCCCCTCCCGACCCCCCTAGCTATAATATATCGGAGGGTGAAGATACGAATGAATGACGAGTTCCATAAACCGCTCAAAGAGGTTAAATTTCCTAAATATTTTTTTTTGACAGATTAATACTTATTGCGTCATCAATGATTCGCAATTTTTCAATAAGTAATCTGGCATAGCGAAGTAATTATATTTGAAAGTACCCAATTGTTTGTATTTTATAAATAGCAATATCATTTATTTATGGTATTACTATAAATTTTTGTTTTCAATTGAACCTGAATATATTTTGTGATTTCGGTTTTTTTTTCTCAAGATTGTGAATCAGTCAAGCGTACATTTACACAATTTGAATTATTAAAAATTGATTGTCAATTATTGTTCAATGAAGAATTTTGTGATTATGATATTCCGGGATTTCGATCACAATAAAATATAATATCAATAACGAATATATTCATTCGAAGAAATTTCCTCGTATGTATCTTAAACATTATTTTTCGTTGCATATACACTTCGAGGACCAGTATAGCATATAGTAGGAAACAATGATAACCGTGGAGGAACAAAAGGCACGAGATCCCACGACTACACACTTTTGTTTTCTTTTTTGTGTTTTATGTGGTGTCTGAGTGGGGCGCTTAGCCCTCCCTCGAAGCTCGGCCGGTCAAGAA
This sequence comes from Cylloceria caligata, assembly GCA_963942595.1. NCBI lineage: Eukaryota > Metazoa > Arthropoda > Insecta > Hymenoptera > Ichneumonidae > Cylloceria > Cylloceria caligata. The sequence continues at coordinate 3,422,745 of OZ012706.1, read as the reverse complement.
ATAGGACCATAAAGACTACACCTTGCACACATACGTGTAACACGCGAGAAATTTTCCATACGGCGGGATTTACCGACAGTTTTTCCTGCTTTTACCCATGAGACCTTTTGTGTTTTTCATCGCGACAACGATTCTTTCACATTTTCACTACTTTTCACGAGGAATTAGCTGTGTTCCGCTTTGCTTTAACCGAATTTACTCACAATCTCGCCAATGCTTGAACTTTTTATTACACTTTTTTTGCAACAGTTATATAATCTGTTTGGTTTTTTCTATTTTTATTTATTTATTTTTGAGTACTACCAAAGCAAAAGTTTCCTCAATGAAAACGTGAGGTATATCGGGTTCCGGTCGGACCACGACATATTACGGGTTGTGGCTCTTCGTACCGTATGGTTCTTGTACGAGTGATTTCTAGGCAGCTTTACGAGGTATTTGTGATATTTTTACCTTCTTCCAGTCTGTATATTTGATATGGTTCGACACCCATACTTTTTTTGTCCTTGTTTCCCTCTGCGTACCTCCATATTCTATCTCACGCACTCGAGCCCCAGGCATAATATTGGATTTATTCAAGCTCGTGCACTTCCACAAAAGTTGCACCCTAAATAAAAAGGGTTGTCACTTGGAGAGCAGGAGTTTGGGGGCAGTAGTCGCAGAGGATCTCCCGCTTCTACCCTCAAACTCCTCGAATTCTCCGCCTTTGCGTGAGTCTCGCCGTCTCGCCGCACACATTTTCCCCTCGTTGCAAGCACTTTTCGCGCCAACTTTTTCACCCTGCATAAACTTTGAGAGACGGGACCACAAATACCGGGACATTATTAAATATGATTATCCGCAGCGTGATCGTGTAAGTATATATAGCGTAGTAGCATATCTCGGAGGCATTGGAGAAAAGTTAACAGCAGTGGTTGAATAAAAAAAGAAAGAATACGATTTTTTAAAAATTTGTAAGGAAAAAAAATGATTTCGATTATGTAAATTTGTTAGCGGTGACTAGAACTTACGTTTAAATAAAAATAAATGAAAAATTCTAAGTAGAAAACCTTGGAACTTAGACTCAGTTCTTGTTTATAGCTTAATTTGCCGAAAGGATTATAAAGTAATTATGCATTTTGCAAAATTATTTTGAAACGTGCGAGGCAGGATTTAAAAGTTGGCGTCGGGACGAGGGGGTTCGTAGATCCGTCGGAAATGTGAATGGTAGGTTGGCTCGAGGCTGTGCAACGGCGACTCGAAAAGTGCGGAAGCGAGATGAAAGAGGGCAAGTGAAAGAGCGATAGCCGAGACGTTGGAGTCGAGAGTAGCGAAGCGGGCGCGTTTCCGAGCTTGAGATTCGCACCGCGGCTCTCAAACTTTGATACGATTAAGATGGAACGAATTAATCTTCATCCATCCACCAACAACAGAGGTAGAGCAGCGCGTCCGCTCGTGGTCGTAGCGATCACGATGGCGCGATGAAGGAATTTAAAAAAGGGTTGAACGCCTCCCCGTTCTGTTTGAAACTTGGGGAATGGGGAAGTAAAAGAGTCCGAGACAAGTGAGTGAAAGGATTTGAGCTTTTGGAATTGACGAGGGGTCGTCGTTCACTGGCCATTAGAAAAGGGTTAAAGTTAACGTCAATTAGAAAAAACTCGACGTGACCTTCGCGTGATGAATCAGATGTAACAACCAGGATCCTCATTTCAATACGAAAAGTATACATTCGGTATACTTTGCATTGATTTCTGAATTCATTTGTTTTTCAGTAAAGCGACCACGACTGTTTTTCGTCAATAAAACCGTAAACAAAAACAATCAAATAGATAATTGAATTTGTGTCAAATAAATAGTATTATTCATCGAGAATTATATACAGATTATGTTAAATTACCAACAATTGTTACATCTACCCGTAAAATTTGAATTTCGAAACGAAAGCCTAGAGCCAGAAATCGTAGTTTCTTGTCGAACGAGCTCAATCCGAAAGCCTTGAAAGCCCAGCACTTCGGTAACTCGAATTTGGAGATGGTTAACGCAAGTGGTGACAGGGTGAACGGGAGAAATGTAGTAACCGAGAAATCTACAGTGTTATATCTATAAGCTGGCCTTAGCCTCGTCGAGGGTTAGTTTGTCGAACGGAGAATAGCTGAAAACGGTGCCTGGTCAGCAGTGGTCAACCGATCGTTTTTAATCCCATTGTGAACATGACTTAATCGAGAACCCATTATCTGGTTTTGCAGCGCGAGCTCTAATTACTCGCTGCTTTGCTCTGTTGGCCGAGAATGGAATGGAACGAAAGCAGAAGAGGGCGTGACTTCTCTTCTTGGTACGGAAAGAGACATTCGCTGGATTTAGGAATCTACAGAATTTTCAAAGGACACTGCTGTATCTATCGACAGTATCGATATAGTTAACTAACAATCTGGACTTAATTAACGACTCGTGCCGTTTGTTGAAATATGTTAATGGACGCAATGTTCTACTCAAATTTATGTATTCGAGAAAAGTAGCAAAGAGGGTTGCACGGTGAATGTTCCCATTCCGAAATCTCCATGCGAGCGTGCCTGCAGGGTCAGTAGCGGACGGTCGGACAGCCGGAAAGGTGGAGATGGACCGAGCAGAAGCCCGCAATCTCGTGCGTGGGCATTAAATGCCTCAATCTTCCGGTTGCCCGGATTCCCGACGGACCCGAACCAGTCGCGCTAAGGCTTTCCCCCGCGTCTGTCTCTGCTATGTGTGGTTTTGCTGATCGGATAGTATTTAGCAATAAAGTTTGATTTCCCGACAGCTTTCGCAGCAACGAACGCTGGACGACGCTCGAAGGGTGAAAGAAGTCCCTGATTTTGTGGTGGTTGCGAAAATTACAGTTGGCGTCGAACGTCGAACGGAATGCTTTTTGGCCGTTGAGCAAGTTTCTCTGGAGCGGGGTAACGTGCGATGTGCTGGCATTTAGCACTCGGTCATGTATCGACGGTACGGTATACGTGGCGGGGATGATAGGACGGGATTGGAGAAATTTCAGGGATGAGGGAGAGAGTATTAGTGCGAATCTACCGCTGCTGCTGCTGCTGCTGCTGTACACCGGCGAGGGTGCACGAGGAGCGAAAAGCTGCAGAAAAGGAAGGAAGAAGGGCGAGAGTGGTGGCTGAGGTGGTCAGTGGCTTTCAGGCTAAAGAGACTGTGGACGAGATGTACGAGGAGCGCTTGCCCGATGATAAAAAGAGCCGTCACGCTTACGGGGGGTGCTCAGACTGCTCCGAACGGCCAACTCGGAAGGGTGAATGGGGGGATGTCCGCGAGCGATTTTGGTATTACCGATCGTTTTTCTGCTGCCTCCACTATCGGACCAACGTATTTTTGGTCATTGCTTCTTCCAGAGCACATGGCGGTGACGACAGGCACAGCTGAAGACAATGCAGTTAAATGCTTCAGCTAAGAAAGTTAAATTTATAAATAAAACGATAAGAGAGAGAGAGAGAGAACAGAGTACAATTCGAAATAATTGTGCAAATAGGTATAGATCGTGTGTTCTTTCGCTATAGATTTGCATTTATCGAATTTATTCATCCCTCGTCGATCGTACCTTCGATTACAATTTCCACTTTGTTTCTTTGCCAAGTCGGAATTGTCGAATTTTTCTAGAAACCCGAAGACGATCAAGGAATATAAAAATTGTCGAAATCTTTCGAGTGAGTTGTGTACGTTTATAGCAAAAATTGTTATCGAGGATGGGAGATTCGTGAGGGTGCTCCGGGAGCACTGCATCAGCCTCTTCTTTCATTTTCTTACGCTTTGCCTGTGGATATCGGGTACTTGTTGAAATAAAAGTCGGTCCCTCGAGGCAAGACACGTACGTACTGTATGTATAAACGAGAGTATAAGAGGACGCAAGAGTAGGAGGGAATAGCTGTATTTACCCAATCGGAGATTCGTCGTGAATCGAAGAGAAAACGGCGACGGGAGAAGAGCGGAGAACGTAGATGGAGAATGACGACGAAACGAACGAGTGGAAAACGACGCCGTTGCTCTCACTCTCTCGCTACGGGAGATACGCGAAGCAGAAGGAAAAGTATGGAATATTTAGCGTTCAGTGAGCTATAAAAGCAATTATATGGGACCCATTGTTTGGCGTGAGTGCGCCTCAGCGATACGAAGGTGAACCGGCTTGGATAACCGGTGCGACTGTGTCCCGTAGGGAGGAGCAACGCGGAAAGGGTATGAAGAGACGCTGGGTGACTGGGTGGCTCAGGGTTGAAACGACAGAGCCGGAAGAGTCGAAGCGAGTCAACTCCATCGGAAAATCAAGAAGTACTCTCTCGCGTAACAATAAATACGCCGGTCGACGAGTCGATCAGAAGCAATAGTCACCCCTACAACAATTTCTATCAAAATAACACCGACGCGCACTTGAACTTCTAAAGATTTACCTGAAATTGTCCACAAATGTAGTTACAAAGTTTAAAATATTCATGTAATAGAAATTAATATTTTTGAGCTCTTCCAATGTCGCATTACTCCCCCTTGCAGCAGTGTCCCTTTTCCTAATTATTCTTTTCTCGGAACTGAGAGTCGCGTCCTCATAAATCACGATTCGGCACACCAGAGCCAAAACCTTTCCCTGCCATACCCTCTCCGTTGCATAATCATTATTTAATACGTAATTAGGAATAACAAATTGGACGTTCCCGGAGTGGCGAGCGACTGAAGGAGGGTGAAGCGAAGGAACAAATTATAGAGAGAAAAAATATAGGAATGCCATAGCCATAGTTTGAGTAAAAATCGAACGAAAGAACAAACTATGAAAGAGGATAGAGAAAAGTGACAAAGGGATTGGAGTGAGATAGTAGTGCGCTGGTTTTAGATACTCTTCAGCGTAGTAGAAAAGGTGAACGTTGAGAACAAGTAAGTGAAGCCAGTTCAGCTTCAGCAGCAGCAGCAGCAGCAGCAGCAGCAGCAGCAGCAGTCTAATATAAATGTCCCAGCCGTGCGGCAACGCAGAACCGAGACATTCGCTAATTAAAAAACTTGAAAAATTAAAACACATTTCTCTCGTTCCTCTCCGTCTGTCTCTCGTTTTTACCCTGTCGTTTCTTTACTGTGCTTAGCAGTCTTCTCGGTTTGCTGCTCCTTTAATTTCTGGTATCTGATCGGCCATCTGTTCCAAGTCATCTCGAAGCACCCCCTGTCGTGTTCCTTACCCCCTCCTCCCCATACTGTCCACTTATATTCCGTTTCCTGCACGCTTTTCACGAGGAGCCGAACTCGCGGTGCCACGTGTTTTGAGAAGAGCAGCAACCCCTTGAACGTGTCTTCCCTCAAACCCCCGCTGCCGTCTATATTTTACCAACTTTTCTTCCTACCGATAGTACTGGACATACATTAACATCGACTCTAAGCAGATTGTATATCACAGGATACGCGCCATCATGTATATCTTTTGAATAATATTAATCCACAAAGTGCAGCACTTTCCTCGTATAGAACAGACTCGGCTACCTTCTCTCGCTATAACCGACAATGACACTGCCGCACCTTGCATTAAGCAGAGCTCGGCAGAGTACGGAATGTTCAAATTACTTCAAGTACAAAGTATTTATAGTATCGAGTACTTGAAGCACGTGTATCGAAGTATTTGTGTCTCATGAGATCAATTTTTGTTACTTTGCAATCCTTGTCTTTGGGTGTTTCGGCACTAACCAGGACTCGATTCATTAGTTTCATTTCACTTTGAAATATCATTAAAGTCTCATTGGATCGGTAATAGTCCACTGGATATGAATCTACAACAATTTTTATTAAACTCTCAAGTAATCTTAGTACAAAAAATGTTAAACCTTGTTAAAAAAGTTTATGTTTTTTTTTTTAATATTCAATAACAACTGTTGGGTTTTTAAGAAAACAAGTAACGATTCCGTAACAGTGCGATAAAATAAATAAAACTTAATTTTCATGATTTCAATGTGAATCGGACCCCTTTAGTAATTTTGTAAAAACGTTTTCTTGAATTTTATTGTTAAAACAATAATGTAGGTAGAGGATCGGTACGGGGCATATCAAGTCACAAAGGACAAACAGCCAGTGAACGAAGAGAATTTGCAGTAGGATCCTCTAAACCCTTCAACGCTATCGCTATCAACAATTCAATAGTGTTTAACTTATTTATGTCCCGTTAAATGCCAGGACTAATTAGATGATGGTACAAAGATTATGGCCATGCAGCGTTTTCTCAGCGGGACCCTCGAAATGGTTCCTTCTGGTGTTCTACCGGTGGTACTGCAGAGAAGAGACAAGGGAAGGATAGTCAGTGCAGTTGAGAGAGCATAGAGGTACCCCATAACCAACTCCAACAACGACAGACAATGGTAAAGAATAGCCCGGAGGCTTCCTCCTGTGAATAGGCCTCAAGACACTGAACGTTGTAATGCGAAAGACTCTCCCATTGTCGAGGCCGGGCAGTTAAGTGCTTCCGTCTGCTGATTTCCAAAACGAAGTGGGCTCTTCGCCACCAGTCCCAGTCCCAGCCACCAGCATCGCTATCACCTCATCCACCTCCTCGATCTACTCCCCTGACGATACCGACTAGCTGACTCTAGGTAGCCCGCTGTCTCTTATACTATTTCCTTACCCTTTTCTAGTCATAAACTTCTGTCATCGTCTTAAGATGTCGGTATTTCAATATCTGAAGATTCATTTATATTAAAAAAAAGTTATCTGCTTAATAATAATTATAATGCGTGGAACTATTTATATGTTTTTATTATTATTATTAAGCTCTAAGAAAAATTTCGTATACAACTTTTTCGAAAAGTTGGTTTTGCTTTGTGGTTAGCGGGGGCGATGGACTCGACATGGAGCAAAAAAAAGAATAAGAAATGGAAGGGCCGGAAGAATGAGATCGAGTGAAGTGCGAGCGAGAAAAGTTTAGGCAGGCGCGGGCGTGCGCGGCTGTTGGGACAAAAAGTCGTCCCTGACCGAGACACGATTCTCGCGCCGAATGATAGATCGTCGCTCACATCTTTTCAACGGATTCCCTCGACCGGAAGGAAAAAGGATAATTTAAGATCTTACTGCTCCTTTTCCGTTTGTGTTCTATAGCAGCAGTCGGAATATACATATAACCTATACCCTCGGCCTCATTCGCGGTTTTCTTTCTTCGTAGTGTAATATGACAAGTTTTAATTGTTCGGTGAATAATTTTAACATTATTTCTTGCTACCTGAACATGAACAAGGGCAAACATTTTTTTAAATAAATAAATAAATAAATAAATAAATAAATAAATAAAAGCGATTTGCTAACAATGAAATGCATTTCGATATTTTAGACTTTTAATTGTATTTCATTGAAATACATTATTTAGTAACAAAATACATTTTAAAAAGTAAAAATCGATAGGTAACGTCGTGTAATTGCTGTAAATTGCACTTATTATTGTACATTTTTAATTCTCTTTGTATGAACCGAATTTCTATAATACAAGGATCATACATTTCATATTAATATAGGTAAAGTAACAATAATGTTTGTTTCCTTTAAAAAGTTATCTCGTAGTTACAACGTAAGAATTACCTTTGAAGTCTACACACACACACACACTCTCTCTCTCTGATATGGGATAATCCGAGAAACTCGACACTTTGTAAGGTGTGTTGCGTTGCGCAAAGTTCTTCTCGCGCTACAATCTCGCGACCGAAGGTAATACAAGATAAATAAAACACTTGTACTCATGCATGTAAAACACGAAGCCCGCGGGAAATTTTTACCCTCGGGTCCAACATCACACTGTACGTGTTATAAACGCCGACACCATTGACTCAGTCGAGCATGCATTCGACTCAAAAACTATTCCCGGTAGTGGACGTTGCCGTGAGAGACTCGGTAATGCCGAGTTGCTACCGATATTGTATTTCATTCTTCGTCTTCCAACTACCTTCGTGGATATCTTGTTACCTGAGCGCCGCGCTCTTTGATTTCCAGAGTCATTCTCACACTCTTTCCTCGTCGAAGTCACTCAACGATTATCGCTAACATTGTCACTAAATGATATTTTTTTTTGTTTTCATTCCCATCTTTCATAAACGCTGATCTTTCTTTGATTTCGATCGCATGTCGTTGATCCAGCACGTATATTGATTATTCGATGAAATTTTCCTATTTCATATCCGATGGTTACGTATTATCGTTCGAATAAAAATCGTGGATATATTATACAAAGCTAACCAGGTATAAAACAAACTTTAATATCAGTAACTCGAAACTTAGGTACGTGGTAGTGTATCACGGTTGGGAAACAATCACACCTGCCCCAGAGCTTGTGATATATATCCAGTCTGCTGCTTGTTGGATTGACGTATACCTATACATCCAAATTGTATAGTACAGCCGGAGAGATAATGTTGTTTACCTTCTTTTGGTAAACCGCAAGTGACGGTTTATCGTCGTATCGTCGGTTTATTGACACGGCAATACAGATATTGCGGAGAAGCAAACGTCGTTCACGAGAATATCGAACGTGACATTGATGTGCAAAAAAAAAAAAGTCGAAATTATTAAGACAGACGAGTCAGTTTTGCATCATCAAATTTGTTTTTTTTTTTTTACAACGACAAAATAACAATATTTTATGTTATTCAAATCTATCAAAATGAAATATTGTTTGTCCAATTTTACATTAGACATACAAACATTTCAAGTACAATGCGAGGATTAATTTTAACAAGTTTTATAGCTAGGAAGTTTGATAACATTTAGAAAATTTTGTTTAATGTTTTTTATGATTATGGGATTGATTCGAATACTCTTGAATCTTTGATTTCAGACAAAACCGTAACTTTACGAACCTCGCGTACCTCGCACAATGAACGAGGTAGAGGACTTTCCACTCGACGTCATTTTTTCCTACACGGCTCACTCAAACTACGCTATATATATATGTATTTATTTATTGTATGTCTGTATTTCGAGATAGGCAGCAGCGAGAGATAGGGGAGCACTACTGATAATACGATGCATGCGAGGCAATTGTGAAAAGAATTGAGAGAAAGAAGAGAAATGTGGAACCCCTCAACGACCGTTCTCGTTATATTTATCGTTACTATTATTATGAATGATACAAGCGATTTCAGATAAGATGACTGATCGTTGTAATTTATTCAAACACATTTCAATAGCGTTGACATTTCTTTTACATATCCTAGCTATGCAGGAGAAATTATTCATATTTCTTAATAATGATTCCATTGATCGATGCATCGATCGCGCGTGCATCGCTATAAAAAAGGGTGGAGAAAGTCAATTGCCATCGCCCTTACGGTAGTTATTAACGATAATATCGATAAGTCACCGTCTCTCTCCGAGTTACCCCATACCGGTTGGATATCTCGCACAAGTTGTGTGACGAGCAAACTCGAAATAAATGTACCTGAGAATTCCCTAGTACTTTTATTTCGCGGCTATTTTAACCGAGAGGGATGAAAGTATTATCAAGGGCTGCTTAACGTTCCTTTTGTTTATCCTCTTATGATTTTTCATTTGTACTTCATTTTCTGCTGTATCATACGAGTATAAAATTTTTTACAGAGCGCATAATCTGGCGAGTCAACTTTTTATGAAAAATACCGGTGCTTGATGCAGCTGCTTTTATCTCTGGTTCCGTACACATATTCTTTAGCTGTTCGTCTACGAGATACCGTACATTCCTTCTTTCTCTATTCTACATTATTTTACGTTGATTTACGAGAAGTAAAAACAAATTCAGTCAGAGATGAAGGAAAGACAGACAAGTGCACGATGTGAAGCAGCACAAAATCGCAATTGCAGAATACACACGTTGGATATCGAAGGTACATTTTAATAAAACAAAATGATAGAAAAAAGTTCAACGAAAATGGACGCGATGAACAAAACGTATCTGGATACGTACACTCGCCTCGTAACTCGCAGAATCTGTTATACGTATTCAGGCCATTCGTACACTGCTAGTCACTTGTCAGATAGAAAGCTACACGAAGCAGATTAACCGAAAGGGATTATAACAAAAAAGAGGGACAGTCGAGTGCGAGGAGAGAAAGAGCTACTGAGTAAAAGATATATAAAAAAGCACGATCTCACAGGATATAACGTATTCACTTGGCGTGAGAAGGATGTGTAACAGCACCGCCTGGAGTGGTTTTTCCGATTTCAACGGATGCTACGTATCGTTTCTGTTTTCATATTCTTCATCCATTTTGTTTTCTTTTTTAAATAACTGGCCTCAGCTATTGTGCTTGTTACGTGAACTCGCAGGGCTATTACTATTTTTTTAAATAGTACCGTTCGATATTATTTTTCATTTTCGGACGTGTAACGTTAGGTCTGACGGATGTTTAAATACAAGTCCAATAGATAAAGTGTTATCACTTTAACCAAGAGAGCGCACGTGTCTCAAAAAGTTATAATTGATCAGTTACAGTCCAATTTTAATTAATACAAATTGTTTGTTAGACTTTTCTACATATTTTACGGCAATTTCTGTAGAAAAACGTTTTTAAAATATTTATTTCGTTTTTTTTTGTGATCTTTGATTTTTATAGAAAAAGGTATTAAGACGGAAGATATTTTGCAAACATCTTACTCAAAAGATCATGCAACGATATAGATTATGAGATCAAAAGAAACTAGCTTTATTATTTAATAAATAATTTTTTCAGATGTCGCTTCGGCGTTATTACAGTGCAAATTTGTATCTCGTGGTAATTTCACGCTCAGAGTTAAGTTTTAAAGTTCAATACCGATTGGCATTTCGGGATAAGCGATAGAACTGCTCGGACCACGTACTGCTTACTAGTTTTCAGTACGGAGTGCCAGATATAGAGGAGAGTTTCTAAACACGCGAGAGATTCTGATACATACCAGGTCCCTGTGCGGCTAGTGGAAAACGCGAAGCACACGGTATATTGTACGAACGAAATTACCACACTGTAAAAATATTTAAATCCGTGAAACAAGCAATTCGACGCGAGCGTCGGCCGCGTTTGGAAATGGCCAAGGCCTCTCGAGGGAGATACTCTCGTACTCTTTCCCTCTCTTTCGCTTCATCGCTTTCTATCTTTTTCTTGCACACTGTCTCCGCCTCTTCCGCTAGCCTAGCAACGGGCAGATGGTGAAATGACTGATATTTATTTTTGTACAAACAAACGCTTTAATGATGAGGTAACGCGAACGAACCGAGGATACGTGTATACTGCAAAGAGTCTCGTGTGTACTTCTCGGATGTACGTACGTTCGCCCACCCGTCCATGTAATGAAGAGGGTGAGAAAGATAGAGAGAGAGAGAGAGAGAGAGAGAGAGAGAGAGAGAGACTGTTTGCATTGAATTCTGTACTTTCGAAGGGTTGCTATTTATATAAAAATTGCATTATATTTGTATCAACTCCGTCATATTTAACAAACTGCACGATCACATCTACGTCTGGTAAATGTGTCTCACTCGTTATAATTGTGTGACCAAACGATTTGAAAAATCTATGAGTTACGAATTTTAAATAAATTTTGACATTTTTAAAACCATTTTGTGTGTTCGAGGCTTCATTTCATTTTATCGTTTTAACATTTATTTAATACATAAATTTACTTTGTGGAATTTACTAATCGCCTAAAGTTCAACACAAATGGAAAATAATTACATGTCGATGTATATTTGAGATATAAAACTATTGAATGCAAAATATATTTATTTACATCTATTGCATATCTTCGAATATTTATATATCTCAGATATATATTTTGTTCATCTGAGATATATTTCTTTAGGATATATTCATTCTATATATAAAAGATAAATAGAGGACTAAAGGGGCCTCGGACACCTGCGCCTTTTGCGCACCAAACCCCCCGGAAGAACCTAATTTCACACCCTTGCGCACCCCCTGAATCCCTCTTTCTAACCCCTCCTAGCCCCCCTCCCTCTCAATTTTCCTACAAGTAATTGCCTTGCATTACTCCTACGAGTAATTTGTATAAAATAGAGAGATAAATACATTTTTATATACAATAACGTATTTATAAATTATATATCCTCGAGTAAATTTTATTTTCACGAGAGGAAAAGCATATAATTCCAACTTTAATTAAATATCAAAAAATATTTAATGTTATAATAATAAGTACTTTAAGATAAATAAAAATAATTTTATCGTAGCAAGTGTATTATTTCGATAAATAATTATATTATCATAAGATTTTGAATTATTTTCATATTTGTTGAATATAATCAAACTGAATTAAGGTTAAATCTCACTATAGATTTTTGTATAAAAAATAATCGAGATATCTCGGTATATCTCTGATTCTAAATCTCTGTACAATATCCGTGGGTACGCACGAAATGGAATTTATTTAATTCGTAACAATTTATTTTTCAATCCCTCGGTATCAAGAGTGAAAAACGTGGTTGTATAATTGTATAGGTACACTGTACATGGTATATTGTGTGTTGTAGTCATCGTTGACGTCGGCGCTAATTCCGAGGTTCGCATGCCTTACAGATAAACGTGTAGATATCCAGCCTCATACCAGAAGCAGAAGCAGAAGCAGTGGCTATGCCATCTGAATAAATACAAACAAATCAAATTCTCTTCGCGTTCTCTGGCATATCCATTACGATTATGAAGGATTTACACGTTCATCGTCCTCCCCCTCTTCGCCCCACGCTTCAGCACTGCCCGTTGCACGGATCGCTTTTATTTTAATAAACGAAGAACTCTCGCGCGTACACTTTGACTCCGATACAGAAACAGAAATAAAAAAGAAAATGAAGAGCATTCACCTCGCTCGGGACCATATTCACGTCACACTTGACAAAATGCGGTGAATATTTTACAATGAGTTTCTTTTTTTATAGTCGCACCCTCCACTTCACCCTGTTTTCCAGCGGTGAAAAGAAAACGTAGAATTACAACGTCAATGTCATACCGCGCTCCTTTACGTGTCATATCCAATACGATTATAAAAAACGTAGAACTTTCATGATTGCGTTTCACTTTTCTTTAACTCCTGCATACCTATATATAACTAATTGTGACTATTACACTGAAGTTCTGTGTATTGTGAAATATTTTCTTTTCTTTTTCTTTTCGCTAGCTTTTTTTATTCTTCATGATTGAGACCGACATTGAAATTGGGTCACAAATTCAGAATAACAACTACGTAAACTTGTATTCTGTGTCATCCTCGAGTCTTTCTTTTCCATAATTTTTGGGCTAATACTTTTAAGTAACCGATATACCATTTTATTTATTTCTGTAATTAATAATGACATTTATTCATTCTTTCATCTTCTATTATTTTTTATATTTTTTCTCAAATGGAAATAATTATTCTTACACTCAATATAAGAGCAACAAGTTCTACACATACGGATATCCTTACCAGAAATGAGCGGAAAATACGGAAAACGTACGAGAGGGGGCTCCGATGATTGCGTTAGTCACTGTGAGAGAGAGAGAGAGAGAGAGAGAGAGAGAGAGAGAGAGAGAGAGAGAGAGAGAGAGAGAGAGAGAGAAAACTCGCGCTTGCGAGAGAACAAAAAGGAGCGAGACGCCCGAAGTCTTTCATTTATTCGATTAACCTAAAAAGCTAAACTGTGAATCATCATCGTATTTGGTCATAATCCGCCATAAAGCATCCTTATCGTTCTGTCAATTTTTTATTTGGAACGAATAGAAAATGGCGGCGAAAATCGTTATATTTTATTGTTGTCGACCGCTTTTAGCACGTTTCTACGTAAAACAACGTAAATCACGACCCACATTGCTGAAAAACTAGTTAGTGACATATTTTTTTCTAATTTTTTCTAATTTTCGAAACACACTTCCTCGTTCTACACGTGATAAGCGTAGAAATGTTAAAATTGAAAAGAAAAAACAAAACAAAACAAAACAAAAAAGAAAATACAGATTAATTATCCGCAGTTATCTGTAATGAAAAAAGTACTTTTTACAATAATTTACTGCTCAAAATGAAAAAAGCGCCGTTTCTCACCCGGAAGCCAGCACAAAAACACACACGGTACACGATTGGGAGTGCGAAAGTGATGGCGCTCACAGCGGAGTGAAAGAGAAGCAGCACATCCGTGTAAGTATGGAGGTTTCACCTCGCTTCAAGACGATTTGCTAACCCTCGGTCGGTAACAAAAAATGAATATAATGCATATTTCTCCGCTCGGTTCGATATTTTCAATAGAATAGGAGAACGGTCAATTCCGTCTTACAATTCTACAGTTCCCTGTTCTTTTATCCGAAAGATCCATCATGGCGGAGAATTTCGCAATAGCAAAATTCTGCTATGTTTCTCGCACGGATGGCGATTTGAGAAAAACAGATGACGTGTGTAGTGCACAACCGTTAAAACAGAGGAGAATGAGAGAATCGATATCAGAAAAAAATATTTTAAGAAAAATCTTGTCATCGATCTTGAGAGTGATTAGATTAAAAGTGTTTAACATGGACCACTGAGATATTCGAACTGTATATCCTGCTTCCAGATGGAAAATCACACTTTGGTGAGAGTAATATTTGCCCGAAACACATACTTTCCAAAGCCCTAGAATTTGCATATTTTTTACCATCTTTTTTTTTATAGATGTCGTACAATGGTCCATCTTACTCGTATTTTTCTGCTTGTCATGTTTGGTAACATGGACAATAGAGGTTTGCTAATATGGACCACGTACAAATATCTCGGGAAGGCTTTTGCGTGCACTCTAATATGGTCGTACATGTGATCGAAAAATTATTCGAAAGATTCTAAAAGGTTCCAGACGACCGAGTTAGCTGACCGTTTGTATATTTTTCTCTTTTCTTTAGTAACAGAGAAAATGGTACTCCGAGAGGCATAACAGGATCTCCGAGATACGAGGACATCGTACACTAAGCTTCTCCACATGCTTGACAGACATCCCGGAAGTTAGTGCATCCTTCGTGAAGGCACCAGATACAAAATATGCACTCGATTCAATCGTCTTGCTGTTTCGTTTAGAGACGGTTCTTTCTATTTCGTGCTATTAAAATAAACGAAGATAGTCGCTCATTCTAATTTTATGCAAAAAATTAAAATTAATTGAAATAAAATAAAGTTCGTCATTGTAGCAAAATAAAAGGATGTTCCATCGAACCAGAGGTGGTCGATAATACAAAAAATGTTTTGGTTGCCATTTTATAGTTGATGGTGCTCGGTATGCGTTATAGGGATCTATAGGAATCCCGAAGAAAGGTCTTCGAGTGCGGGATTTTGATCTCTTCTGATATACGACAAACGTATCTAATAGTAAAATATAAAGAAAATTCACGTGGAATCTTATAATCCTGTCAGAAACAATATTTGACACTTGAATTACCTCACCGTTGTCAATACAAGTAAGAATATACAGTTTTAGATTTTTAAGAGGGCGTATGTGTTTCGATACGCGCTTGTCCTTCTTACCGCGTTGAGCAATATTCACCACTTTTACCTTAAAGACTCGCGATTCTATAGAAGATATGTAGAATGTGTAGAACAGCGGTAATAGAGCGCGGTAAATATTATCAAAGTATACAGGACTCGGAGGAAGAGCCCCAGGAGCGTCGAGGGTACCCTTTTGGCCTGCTGGTTGACGAACCTGGCGTACAACGTACTCGGTAACAGCAAGAGCCTCTGCAGGAGCTACAGACGACGACGATGAGGAAGCCGGCGACCAAATTGAATTTGGATTCTGGCCTCTGTTTAGATTCCTCGCTCGTTGTTTAGTTTAGAGGAACAAAGAAAACATCTATGTGTTTATTTTAGCCGACGCTTCGTCTCTCCCACTCGCTCTTTGTCTCTCCATACTTCTTTATCTTCTTCCTCTTGCCTCTCCGTCTTTTACATCGCACTATATGTCCCCCCACCCTCTCTCTCTCTCTCTCTCTCTCTCTCTCTCTCTCTCTCTTTTTAACGTCATCCAGGTTCATTTTCTCACTCCGTCTATCCATTATCTTTTCACACTTGTCTCAGTTCACTTTACTCCATTCGATAGATGAATTTTTTAGTTGCCATTACGTTTTAGCTATTTTCAAATGAACTTGAATGACTTTACAATAATATTTTACTTTTCTCAAATTGAATGAAATTACTAAGAATTTTTATAACTCGATAAATCTTGTAATTTGTTAATTTTCATGGTTATTGTTAATTTTTTGAGATATTTTTTTTACTTTTTTTCTTTATAGATTTGATCGTAATTTCTGTAGAATCAACAGGAAGATCGTGATGCCCCAGATTTTCGAAGCATCGGAAGCAACGGTATCCGGAAGCATCGTTTCCCTGCGGCGCTCTTGCCGAAGAGCGAAGTGATGAATAGGAAGACGAGATGGAAGAAGAGCCGATGGTGTTGCTTGTCCGTGGGACGCAATTTCCAAAATAAACGGGCGAACGCCCGGCTCCGCAAATAATCATCGCGCGTGCTTTTAATTAAGTTCCACTGTCTGAAACGCGTTCTCGCTTGCCTCGGTACGAGTAGACATCGTCGACATCGACGAAGCTGAAGACCCTCCTCGACGTCCGAGACTCCTTTTCTCTAACCGCGAAGCTTCGAACCGAGATGAGAAACCTTCGTGCGAATCGAGATAGAAGCGTGGAGAGCCAGATCGTCATGCGATGAAACGCTTTATAATTGTCTTCCGACGACTCAACGGAAATTCCAAAAGTAGAATTGACGAAAATTTACCTCGCAAGTATTACAACAAAACTATGCAGTCATTGTAATAACCGTAGCTTTTTTTTCTCTCTTGATATATATATTTTTGACGCCTTAACGATAAAATATAACATTGAAAAACAATATTCGCCGGATGTTTCTAAAACTGATGTGCGAAAAAAAAATGAGAACAAGGAGAGAGGTGGGAGAGCAGTTAGAGAAAAGAGTGATTCGTATTCCGTAAGAGTAGCACGTTTGACGCTGTGTTTTCAAATCGTGAGTGAGCAGCAGCTCGCTCGGAGTTGTTTCAGGTGTTCTTCGTTCCCCTCCTAACATTCCCACGTATATACATATATATATATATATATATATATATACATACGTATACCTACTTATGACTCTCGAGACGCCAATGTTTGAGATTAATAGAGAAAGAGAGCGATCATCGAGATTGGAACGGTAAATGAAAGGAAAGAGCGAGAAGAATGACAGGATTTCACGTGGTTCCGTGCGCCGCCACTGATAATGTTTACCCGCCACGACACAATGTTTAACCCGAAGTTGTTTCAGGTGGCGCGAGTGCGGTGAACACGGAGGATTATGATTTACTCGAGCGACCTCTGGCGACATCGAACGTCGATTCGAAGCAACAGTTTGAATAAACTCGGAGAGGGTGTATACATACAGGGAATCAATTTGAATCGTCGATAAAAACATTTGCCTAACCTTCTTTCGAGTCTCCGCTTCAAATCGACATCGATTTTAATATTCAATCGATCCTGGGATATAATCAACATGGATCGAATATCAGGAAGATAATCTCTTCAAGATTTCATCGTGCTACAAATAATCATCAATGATAGACTATAGCATTACATGGATATGGGGTGATGGGGTAGATGGGGAAGCGATACGGATACTCCGCTTGAGGGAAAATCATTGTATCGCTAAACACTGAAATCGACTACCACCACGAGATTTCGCTGGCGTATCACTCAACGGCACGAAGTTAGCGTGTGAATAATAGAACGTAATCGCTCTTACAGGCAGCTTCAACGTCTTCTCCGTATGTATGGACTGTATATATAGTTTATTATACCGTACAGCAGCCCTGGCTATGGTTAGGTATAGGTAAATAGCTGCTGCGTTCCCGAGGAGAAGGGAAATCGGTGGTGGAAGATTGAAGCGTACGTACAGAGCTGCAAGGGACTCGCGATTTCCAGATTGGATTTAAGTACACAGCCATGAGGTTTCGAACAATTAATAATGCAGGAACAACCTCGCCCTCGGCAAGTCAAAATGAACTTAGCGTGTAGTGTGTTGCAAGACGAGACATTGTCCCGCGATGTCTCGGTGTGTGAATTGTTCGACTTGGATTCCTTGGCGGTGAACGTCCGATGTATCCGTCTAGTCTATCGTAATAGTATTTCGATTTTGATTTATTCTTTACATTTTCAATTATAATAAATAAATCATTCGCCAACTCTACACGAGGTATTCCAGGCGAAATCGACATGTCGATAATCTTCATCCTCTGGGGTTGATTTCAACATTTCAAACACTGTGATTTCAATCCTAAAGAGTGTGTTGCGTTTTTTTATTCTTCCTCGCTCTATTTTATTGAGTTTTTTTTTTAATTTACACGACACAAACGGTTAGATACAACTTAAGAATTTGAGTGAATTCTCAAAAGTCCTGTCACAACATTTTGTTAAGCCATGTCGTAGAGTGAGAGCTGGTTCGCTTCTGCTTTATTTTTCATTATTTAAAAAAATCAAAATATACTTGAAAAAAATAGAACCGTGCACCAATCAACTCCCGGATGTAGTTTTAAGGTTTTCGTATCTGACACAAGATTTTTGAGAATTTTATCACATCTTTCAAACAGAGATTATTTAAATTCTGAAGGATCAAAGTTCAATAACATTTACCGGAATAACTACATGATTTAAAAATCTGAAAAAAAATCTTAACTCATCTGTCATATGTATAAAAAAAATAAAATATTAAGCCGCAGTCCAGAGTGGGACTTGTCTCGGTTTTACTTTTTTCTCGATTTCTTAATATTTTTATCGAATACGTATCATCGAGTAAAAGATTCTAACGCATGCGAACTCTAGGACGATGCATAAAAATTTTCAGATTCGATAATTCTCCAAAGATTTTTACATCGCGTTCTTATTTCGGCAAACGTGCTATGATTATTCAGATTGAAAAAAGTCCCTGTTTGTACAATTTGAAATAATTCTGATAAATTCTCTGTCAGATATCACTTTTTTTATAAACCGCATCGTGCAATGTACTGGCGTACGGTTTCATTTTTGAAAAAGTATATTTCATACAAATAAAAAGTTTTTAAAAATTAAAATCGAATGTCTGAACAATTGTTCAGCGCAATATTTTTTTCTTAACTTTGTAAAATAGAGAAACGTTCAAAAATCAACATAAAACTGCAAATCTTGCAAGAATGTAACAGCGATATGAAAAATATTGAACCAAATCCCGGGGAGAAGAGGGGAGAGATCACCGACCTGTTGCTTTGGCTCGAAGTTCTTCATATAATCATCAACGTAATATTTCAAGGAATTTATAAAAAATTTTTAAGAGTCGACTTTTCGTATCCGAGCTATTGCTGTTTGTACAAATGGTTTATTTCTACAACAAAGACACATAGTAAGAGAATGTAATGAGCTGTAAACAGCCATGGATATCCATCAAAGCACAAAGCGATACTATTGTATCGTATTTGGAAATTGACACTTGACAATTATGGAATGATGCCGTTTTGTTTCTTAAATAGCTGGCGACCCACTCGTATTGCCACAAGTGAGCGATAATTATGCATACTCGATATTTGATGACGACCTATTTCATAAGTCAATAAAAAATATGCTAAAATGAAAGAATAGAGCGATCATAATGAAAATTCTGATACATCGCATACGAAATATTTATTCGTTAAAATACGAATTGCGGCTATTACGACAAAGGGAATTGTAGATTTTTTTTACTGACGTGCGACTGTTTTCAGTTGTATTATAATATTGGATCGTAACGAATTTCACTCGAGTGACACGTGTACCATCCAATAATGTTTATAACGCGGCCAGCTGTATACCGTATATTACTCGCGCTGATTATGGGAGATTGCAAAAAATTGAAGAAATTCTTTCAATTACGAAGCAGCCTTCGTTTCGTCGCAACGAAACGAAGGCATCGATATTCATAGCAAAGTGTGTTACAGTGAAGCGGTTGGCTTTTCCCTGTCTTAGAGGTCTTTCACTTCGAGGGGATTCGAAACGAGCAACGCCGAGCGGATTTAGGGGTTGCGGGAAGAGATGATAAAGAACGAGAGAAGAAAAGGGGGTGACCAGCGCGCACCAGCGGCACAGGCGCTTGATTGGAAAGGACGGCCTATCCGCAATTTGCGATTTCAAGGGCGCCACCGAGGCAAAGAACCAGGGAGGTGAGAATTCGCTTGTCTTTTACCCAGAGATTTCATTCTCGTTTCTTCTCATTCGTCCCTCTTCTGTACACGTAGCTTTCTTTCGGAGCCTTTTTTTGTCCTTTTCTCACCCTGGATGAGATTCTCTTTGCATTTTAGGGGAGAACAGTCAATACTTTTGAGAATTCGGAGATATGGAAAGAAAGAATAAATCTTTGGCAAAAATTCCAGTAAAATTCTAATACAGTTCACGTCACCTGCTTCGCCCTTTTATTATTACAGTAGCTTCTCTGTAAGTGCGCGCTTTTTTAAGTGCGCACGTAGATTTTTACTCCATTTTTTATGAGAAAGAGAGATTGACAAAGTTTAATCTGGATCACCGAATGTCTACGTACGTTCGTTGAAATATGAAAATATTATTCATGATTAATTTTTGTCAAAAGACGGCTACGCGAACGTAAAATAGCGTGCACTTCCGAGAGATATATCTTTTTAGAAGTGTGTTTCTTATCAGAGATTTAAAAAAACGAAGAAAATACGAATTTTGTAATCATTTTACTATTAAGTTCCAAGAGAATATCGACATCGTATCGCCGCTACAGAGTGATATGCGGTAAATAATGTAAGGATAATATATTTTTACCGATGATAAGTGATGTCTCGGAGTCAAGTAAATCGTGTTCATACAACAGAAACTGCAAGCTTTTGGAGATTACCATATATTCAACAGAAAGAGAGAGAGAGAGAGAGAGAGAGAAACGCACGACTTGACTCCCGTTCTTACATCTCTCGAGACTCTCCATCGAGAATGAGAAATCTTGCGAGGGAAACCTCGACAGCGACCCGCCTTGAGTGAAGTCGGGTCGCGCGGTGAAACTCCTTAAATTATAAACAGTGTCAGCCAACGTTGCCGTGGGATTTCGATCTTGTGCCTGCGTCGTTGCTTCTGCGCGACTTACACAGGAAGGTCCAACAAATGAAGCAACAACGACGACGCCAAGGAAAATCACCCGGTACTTGGGTGGACGCGAGGGGCTGGCGGCAAAGTCTGCCAAAGATCGGGAGATAGACAGGGACATATGTACTAGTGAGAATGGCAGAGAGAGAGACGGTCGCTCGTAAGACTACGAGCCATTTCCGGTTTCTCGAAACTCTCGACGTGTGTTTTGAGCTATGAGGACATCCGCAACATGCATCAAACCATAAGCGGACTCATTTATACAGAATTTTTACTATTGCTATCAATATAACCGTATTTACCAAATTAATCCATACTTTTCTGACGATATTTCTGCGATTACTCAAGAAATATAAATAAAACGAAACTGAATTTTATGCCAAATTAATTCACGAATATATCGGAATACTTTTTAAATAAAACCACGACGAATAAAAACGCGACAAAACCAACCTCCATTTATGTCCTAGATTATATATATTAGGTAAGATTTCAAAAAGATAAAAGCGTTTTAAAAAAATGTATAAAAAGCACGGCTGTATATATCGAAATGCCACAAGATGGTCGTCGTTCCTACTATAATCGTTCATTCGTACCTAACTTCAGAGCGCTTATGGTGGAGCGAGTGAAAGAGTACATGGGCCATTTAGTCAATATATTTTATTCAAAAGCATGTAAATTTTAATAAGTTTGTTGCACATCAGAAATGTCGTTAACAACTAGAAATTAATAAAAACGCAGCGCAATTTTCTAATCGCGTTTGTTGATTCAATTTTAAATGCACGAGTGCAAAAAATGTTTGAGTGTTTAAATAAAATAGAGTTATTAAAAATTATTTATCCGTTTTAGTTGCAAAAAAAATGTAGTAACTATAAAAATATATAGCAATTATAAAAATGCTGTTGAAAGTCACATCGAACGAGCTTTAAAAAGTATGAAATAAAAAAAATGTTTAATTTAAACAACTCCCGGATTGCAAAAAACTATAATAAACAGGACTCTAGTTTTAAAAAGTTTTCATATGAAAATAAATCTAAAACGGATGAATTAACTTACGATGTCATTTTAGTTAACTCTATATTTAAATGACAATAATTAATTTACCGCTCTCAATACAGTCGGGAAACGTCTCTCGAACATTGCAATCGTTATTTACATATCAAGAAACATACTGACGTCTGGACTCTAATTTAAAAGAACAATTATATACGATATGGACGTTTTCTAACGCGAAAAAAAACATCTTCCGACTGTAGTGACAGCGGTAAATGAATTATTCTAATTTAAATATGAAGTTAACTAAAATGACATCGGATGTTACTTCGTCCTTTTTAGATTTATTTTCATATGAAAACTTTTTAAAGTTAAAGTCCTGTTTATTATAGATTTTTGTAGTCGGAAGTTTTTTAAATAAAAATTTTTTTTTTTTTCATGACTAATAAATACAAATCCCAATAATCCGTTTTTATTTGGAGTAAACCATTGAAACATTTATTTCCGAGCAGAACAGTGCCGAACGAATGGCATTGACGATAATATCGGATAATTGATATTGAATTAAACAATTTAAAAATATTTAAAAAAAAAAAAAGATAAAAGAATCATGTACAATATATTTATATACCGTCATACTATTATCTTTTTGAAGTAGAAAATATTCTTTTCTCTGCCTTTTTATAGCCTCGCTATTTTGCACATATACGAGATCGCACTGACTGTCGACACACGCCAGGCACAATACTCCACACCTACGGGAAATCTGCTGGTTGCCTACGTACCATCCAAAGGGATTGTTGCGCGCATGCACGCATTCACGCATTCACGCGCAAAAGAGCTTTGCACTCGTTTCTCCTCCTGGATACCGGTGGCTGTTGCGGTGTGGCAAAGCAGTATACGCATCGTTGGGCTGCCTCGGTGCGGGTAACCTGTGCTCCCGTATAATATACATCCCTTTCTCGGACTGTGAGCGCGTTCGAGCCGTCGAAAAGAGCGCTTTAAGGGTCATAAAACATTTGTTTCCCTTGCCGCCACTTTTGCCAAGGCTTTATACCACGGTATACCAAGAAGGTACATATACCATTCAGAGGTGGCCGTTCGGAAGACCACGAAGCTTGCGGCACATCACGCCCACCGGGATTTTGAATTGAATTTGAAATCAGGGGGCTCGATTTTATAGCTTTTCTGGTGTCAAACCACAGTCGCAAGAAAGTATAGCTTCACCCCGGCTTACCCCCGAAAACGGTTCAAGAGCCAACATTGATTCCACATCCAACCAGTTGTGTGCCAAAACGGGTAGTAAATGTTATCAAGAACGGTTCATCCGCACTATTTATACAATTTTGCACATCAAATCGCGATTATCGCAAAAATTGAGGCAATCGCTTTTTGCATTCTATTGTTCCAAGATATCTTTCGAGTTACCTTTCCCTTCAACATTTTATATATTTTACTACGCGATCAAAATTTATTTTTTAAGATTACGCAGGAAGTAAAACTTATCTGTAGTAATCAATCGGTAAAACTTAAATCAATATAAATGTGCAAGTATTCGTGCAGTTATCTGTTTAATTAGTTACAACAGTTATAATACCTGATCGATGCCTTGTTGATCTTGGCCGTAGGCTGACACGTCACCATTGGGGGTGGTCGAGGCGGATGGTCGTTGGGACGTTGACAAGTTGATAGCGCCGTCACCATCAGTGTCATGATCCATTATGCCATCGTCCTGGAATCACGCCATCATTTTTTTTCTCGTCATCTGCGTGCACATGCACCACCCACACGATAAAACAGTCACGTGAAGAAAAAGAAAAGCCACACACACGCACACACACCAACTATACGATCACTGTAAATCCTGGAAAGATTTCGAAAGCACGAGGTGCCGTTTTCGCTTTAAAAAAAAATTAAACCAAATGAAACAAGTCAACGGAGAATCTGTCGTATAACCGAAAAATCATCGAGCCGCTGAACAAATATTCCTCTCGCTTCCTGGTATCCCTTTGGTGATGTCATACAGCGCACACGTGAAACAACTCACTTTCCAAAAGGTCCACGTCCCCGGAGAGGCTGCGCTCTTTCGGTAACCGAAGATGAAGCGGAGAGTAGAGTAAAAAAATTAATAAATAAATAAAATAACAACCGTGTCCTCGAATCTCGATCATACACACACGTACACTAATAAAATTATTGATTGCACAAAATAGTAATGTACACAGTGTATAAAAACAATAATGACGAACGCCGCTTATTTTGGAATCGTAAAACAAATGAATGTCATTTATTATTATCGAAAAAAAAAAAATAATAAAAAAATAAAAGTCGGTAGAAAGTGTCCGTCAAAGACGATCGATGGATGCGGCAGGGTACGATCGGTCCACGTGAGTCCGGACTCGACACATACGCACACGAGTCTGTCAAATTAGCAATTCGCGAAGGGAGGGGATAACGAGCCGGGGGACACGTGTCGAATCGGAGAAGAATCTAACGAGTCTATTTTTCTTTAATTTGTTGCTTTTCACCTCGGATCCAAAGAAGAAAATGATGTTTTAAGTTTTACAGCGACGACCGTTTTACAGAGGGAGTTTAGTCGAGCGAGTAGAACTAAATACTAAAGGCAAGCGTCACAGTTTGAGGCTGTAGAAGCGGCCGAACCGAACAAACGAAGGAGCAACGACGAATCGAGATGGGTTGACGACGATGCTGCTGCCGCTGCTGCTGCCACTCGCCCGGCCTGCCGACTGTGTCGACGGACATAGCCGCGGTGCCCGCGGGCCCCTGTTGCTTGTTGTGTAAATATAAACAAATATAGTTGAAACCAACCAACAGGCCTGGTTTTAGCCCCCTCCTTGGTACCCCACCCGCGCGCACCCCGTGCGTACGTGCGAGCGAGCGTACGGAGCAACACACGAGCGGTGGCCAACAGCTGGCTCATCCGTCTCACTCGTTTCGCTGAGTCAAACCATCGCTCGACTCTGTCTCGCTTATCGTTGCGTCTCTCTCTCTCTCTTTTTTCCCCTACTCGTATGTAGCGGTACCTATACGCGTCATCGTCAACGCCGCGACGCTTCTCCTCCTCTCCCTCTTTTCAGACCGCCAGTTTGTTCGTTACTTCTACTTCCCACAGCCAGCCCGACGCGACGGCCGCCGCTATACTACGTTTTGTTCATCCTCGTCGCGGGCAACAACGTCCAGGTACCTTGACCGTCGAAGAAGGAACCTGGATTAAAACTTTCTTCTCTGTGCACCCGTCAATGGTATATATTCGCTACGATTTTTCGACAGACTTATGCAGTAACCAACAGTTAATTGTCCTAATCCGATAATTCTTCCGTACGGTTGACAAATATTTTTGTACCAGAAACCCTCTTACGTTATCGTCTTAACTTTCAGTCTCATTCTTTGATTACCAATTTCACATAACCACGATTTTATTCAATCCTGCTGTCTAGCTTTGATGTTTCATATGCATCCCCACAAATACTGATCCTCCCGGTATACGGACGAGGGTTCTACCACCCCTTGCAAGGCGGTAAGGGTTAAGAAGGGTGATACGCAAGGCCATGAGGTATCCTCATAGTTTCGTTATATTGAACTCGCGCAAGTGTTATACCGTTGCCGTCGCGAACCAACTACAGAATAATAGCGAGAAACATGTGAGTACCTTCGATGCGAAACCAACGTTTCGACAGCCATTGTGAATTTATCGTGGAACAAGATTCGATTGTTCGACGGGATTGCAACGATGCAGAGGATTTTCTCGTAACAGCAGACGCAGAGAATATTAGGCAACGAAACCAAGCGGTATAACTTAATGTTATATCGCCGACCAGCAGTGCTGCAGGGAAAACTCGATGTACGTTTCTACCAATGGAGCCGCCTCGCGTCAGTCCTATGACAACAAAACCGAACCGTCAAAAATAGAGGCGCAGCCGGCTTTACGCATAGTGTTTCATGTATATGTACAGTATTGAGTATCCCTACCATATAACTTTGCCTAGGTATCGGCTTATATGAACAGGCCCGGTTTCTACACGAAATATATATTTATTTAATAAACAATAGTTGTCTCCTTCTGGATGAATATGCTTACGGAATGGAACCGGGGTTCCTCGAGTATTGAGTTTCCAGTGTCCTTCGTACATCAACCGATGCCATGGGAAAATAGGAAAGGCGGATGCAACGTAAAAGTTAAGGGTATACGCTAGAAACAATAAACTTTCAATATAATATTCAAAAGAAATCGTCGTTGATTGAGTAATTATAAATAAAAAAATCGTGATTTCATCCAACTCGGAGGAATCTTTGGTGATTATTTTCAGCATTGAAAAAAATATCTAAAGTATATTATTAATAAAGTTACGGAAAAAAGTTTCCATCGTCACGCTACTTTGTGCAAGATTGCGTCGCCATTTTTGTTTTTCTTGGAACCCAGTGGAGTTTCGCGTGATTGATTTCGAAGGTTATGCGTATAGATTTTACAAATAATCGAACATAATAAAAATGCGTAAACATTAAACATAGATTTTTCTTTAAAAATACATAAATAGACATGGACGATGGCAACGAGAATCACTTTTTAAAACTATGTAACTTCCTTAATACTGTTATCACGATGATTTACCGGTGCTGAAAATTATCGTGAAATATTGCTCGAAGTTAGGTTGTACTACGAAATGAAAAAAAAAATGCTATGTCAACGACGTCTCCTTGAATATTTGATCAAATATTAACATTTGAAGATGTATATACCCTCTTCGAAAAAAAAAAAAAAAAAACGATAGGATAAAAAACGAATATAATCCATATATAAATATAACAAACCACAATAGAATTGGAAAGTAATGATTACATATTTTTTTAATGCTTTTTCTATTTATAGTACATTAAGGTAGAATCTTACAATGAATTTCTCGTGAGAAAGAAATACATTGGAGATCTATTGCCTACTACCTTGCTTACACGTCGTTAGTCGTTAGGCTCTGAAAGACGCGAGAGAGAGAGAGAGAGACAGAGGGAGACAGTATATACAACTGTGGCGCTCTCACTCACATAGTTGAGTCTAATCCATGCAAACACCGAAACAATGTATGCATGACACAAGCGTGATACGTTGTACAAATCGATTTGGATATTTTCGGTACAAATTCAGTGGCGGTAACTGTAAGATCTCATTATGATGAAATTCATTTTTAATTTATAAAAGTGTCATATTCGTTTCAAGTTTATGAATATTTTAACGGTAGCTTCTAATTTAATTCAACGATCTTAAAATTCTTTCTTGCACACTCAGTTCTTCGTCAACCCTACATTTATAGTGCGAGGGTAGTTCATGACCCGACACGAGAGAAAATTATAGTTACGATTACTGTATCCGGTATAGCAATTGAGATATATTCCGACATTTTTATGATTTACCCCACGCGTATCAATTATGCCCATATTTGGGTCTCTCGCTATTATATAATATTGTAAGGAATATTGAAAGGAATTACAAATTACTGCTCGTGGATTGACAGTCGACGAACGATCGACTCGACAGGAATCGTGATGACAGCAAATGGATGCATAAGGGTATCCGCTCCAAAATCAAATACTCGTGTTGTTTATTCCGCTCGGTCGTTACAATATTATTAATATTCCTGTGTAATGCAAAATTGTGCAAGATACTTCTTGAAGTAAATTATTATTTTCATATTTAATCTACCGAACACGCGCATCATTAATTTGCACTCGACAGTACACTCAACAAGGAAAATTCACCAAACTTACGAAGTACATCCATTTTACTATGTTATTTGGGTGTCACTTCCATATTTTTTTTAGAGACGATACCTTAAAAATCCTATCCGTGCAACGGGATATTAACACGTTGAACGCCGCTTCGCCCAGATCTGAGTGACGGGCTATGATTTCTTGGGAGCCCCGTCATGCTGAGCGATCAATGTGTTAATTACGAAAGTTTGGGTTAATTTCCACGTGCGATGCATTAAGAAAACAAGATTGTTTGACAAATAGGTAGTAAAAGTATGTTTTATTCCGCTGAATAATCTATATGATACAGATTAACAGAAGTGCGAACAAATACTATCTTTTTTTTTTAACAAATTCAGTTAAATAAAAAATATATTTATTATGTTAAATCTGGAGGTACCCCCACTGCTCCCAAATGAAACAGTAAACATCATTAAAAGTACGTACACTGTTAAAAATCCAGGGACTCAATCCAAATGTGGACTTTTGGTGTTAATTTTAACAATTTTCATAGTGTTACATTCACACAAACGATCGTGTTATAATCATTAGGCTTCACCTCAAAATTTACTACATATTTATGTTCACAATAAGTAGATGAAAATCAATAAATGATCAGCAAACGATACATAATATTGCCACGAATATAACCGTAAGATGTAATTGAATTTCATTCACCTATTTTCAAGTAAAATGCTTTGAAAATTTTGAGGTTATAATGGTAATCGACACCAGCTATCGAACACCGGTCATTGACACGAGTCATCACTGTTGTCTCGTACGAACACCGCGCGAGGGTTAATTTTAACATCGTATATTTAACAGTGTATACCTTGAAAAAAATGACGCATAAAAAGTACGGAAAAATGTGACATTGACTGGACTAGCCCGAGGGTTAATATACCGCAAGTGCAGTCAGGCCGGAAAGTAAGATAGCGTAGCAGTCGTTTAGATTGAGAAGGAGCTCCCATGGAAAGAGAAAGCCCTGCACGATCTCGACGACAATATCAACGAACGCTAGAACGGACCATAGAAAGGATATGCAAGGGTCGTAGAATTATAAGAAGAGATAATACAAGAGCATTCGCTCGAAAAAAGGGGTGGTAGGGACGACGTTCGGATGCTCGCGTACACATCTACGTACATACATCTACATACATTTGATACAGAGGTACTTTAGAGGACGTAGACGTTCGGTAGGGGATGGCGAGAGCGAATATGAAGTATAAGCGGGAAAAGAAAAAGCCACACGAGTTCTGGCCCTCTCTAAATAATAAACGAGAGGATTTACCGGACGGTCCGGACGGGTCCGTCGAGGGTGGTGGTGGTGTTGGCAGCAGCGGCCCTCCCAGCGTTACATAAAAATACTTGAATCTGAGAAATTAGCGAGGTAACGGGCTGTCGTGCGGAGGTGGGGCGCGTTCGAGGGATGGTTCTGGAGGGTCTGAGAGCGGAGCTCGAGGGAACGACGTGGCAAAGTGAGAAAGAGAGCGCGAGCGAGAGAAAAGAGGGTTGTCGAGAGTGTGGGCGTAACACACGACGACGAAGCAGTAGGAGTTACGTTCTAGCCTCGGTGTCCCAGGGATGAGAAAAACCCGGGTCGGACCTAAAAGGGTTGAATTAATGTCGCGATAAATATATGATTTAAGGTGAAAACGTTTGCAACTCTACGGGGGCTAATTTTTTATCTCAGACCCCGCGCTTTCGTATTACGCGGGAGAGTATATACTCGAGCGTAAGTCGTTACATTTCCAGTGATTGGCTACTTGAGCAGTCGGTAAATACAATCATTGGCATATCCGTCTCACTTTCTCGACTGTAGGATACGATACGCGGGCTACCGTTTACAGGTTCGTTGCCAATAATTGGCCTGACTGCGTACTATATATCGGAGAGCATGCTACGCGAGCGAAAAACCCGGGGATTTTGGCTTGCGAGAGAACTCGGAAAAGAGCGAGAGAAAGACGAGGGTGCGGAGGAGTCGGAGAACAAGGCAGGGGAGTACTCTTGCGACGTCGACTACCAATGGCTTGGGAAGCGCGGAAAGCGCCACCCGCGATAGACAGTGGGATGCTAAAGAGAAAGAAAAAAAATACTCATCTCGCAACGTTTTCCAGTTTCCTCGTGCGGCTGTTGGTAGAAACCCGGGAGCAATTTACTGCCACAGAAAATTTGAGTCGACGCACGCTTTTTAATAGTTCGTTCCCGCGGGGACTTTTGTTTTCATCCCGATGCCGAAACGTACGAAGGATCGTCGTTGCCGAGGGGATGAAGAAGAGAATCGAAAAAAAATTTGGGGTTGAGAGTCCAGAGATGCTGCTGCTACTGAACGCCACGGCCTTGGCCAATTACGTACCATGAACAGCGGCATCGCTTCCCCGACCAATCGTCCGAAATGCATTTTATAATTATTTCATCCTGCGTAACCGCTCAACTTATTATCGGATTAATTTACCTGTTTTTCTCGTGGTAATCGCTCGTCCACTTCTCCCTCTCCCCCTATCACTTTACGTCGAACGAACAATTTTTTCGCCCTCCATTCTCTAATGTGATTTTGCACCGTGCATAAACCGTAATGCATCTATAGCTCATAGTATTTTATAAAATTATTAAATTAACGTGAAATTGCTGATGGTCAAGACTACCGGCTTGGACTTGAAAAAAATTAGTTATTCCCCTTTTTCTCACACAAGTGGAATATCTGCATATTCAGCATTAACTTTCACTACGATTTATGTTTGATTTTTCAATTAATCGAATGTTTATTCCATTGAAGTTTTCTGTTATCAAAAGATGGACGTGTAATATGAATTAAATCCCAAATGATAATATTCAGAAAAATTGTCTATGAAACAATAGAGAACCATGAGATTGATTCTGTCAGGGCAACGGTGGCGTTATTGATAACGTACCGGGTTGGAATTCTGGGTATTCCCGGTGCAAACCCGAGTCGTGGCAAATTTTTATTCACAGTTTATTCGCTCAAGAATCT
The DNA here is from genome assembly GCA_963942595.1 of Cylloceria caligata. Taxonomy (NCBI): domain Eukaryota; kingdom Metazoa; phylum Arthropoda; class Insecta; order Hymenoptera; family Ichneumonidae; genus Cylloceria; species Cylloceria caligata. The sequence continues at coordinate 3,391,925 of OZ012706.1, read as the reverse complement.
GTTTGCAATAACATTCGATATTTATAATGATTCGCCAATTCGGAATTTGAATCAAGCCTCTCATTCCCGCGCTTAGAATCGCGATCACGTAGGTATCTCGTAAACTACGTTGTGTTTCGCAAAAATATTCATCCTACTGATCGGACATGGATGCTAAATTATATCTGTATTTATATCTGTATAAAATGTTAAACTTAAATTTTTCTTTGCACAGCATTTAAACAAATGCGATTTCCTGTGTAACTTCTTCGCAATTGTTTCAAATGGAAATTCCATTGCTCGGACTGCGAACAATTTTCTGTTGAAAATAGAAAAAAAAATTAATTTGCACACACGAACCGAGTTACAATAAAATATTTCACTTAAGAAAATGTTAAATTTTTGTCGTAGTTCATCAAGTGGTATTTATCATCAAGCTGCAAGAATTTATATATGCAATTGCAACCCAATTTCATTTTGATAATTTTCAGCTGACTCGGCACCTTTAAGAGGTTTATCGTTTCGTAGTCCGTAATTGGGATTTTTTGTTTTCATTTTTATTTCCCTTTATCAACGATAGCCAAAATTCTATTAAGCTCCGTAACTTTTTCGATAAATAATCCGCGGTCAAGGGGTTAGTCGAGTCAGTGCCTTGCCCTTTCGTTCCCCATTATAAGGAAAAGTTTTTTGCCCTTCTATCCTGACACTGTGTAAAATATGTACATCTCTCGGTCTTTCTCTATCGTTTCTGCCGCTCTGAATCTTCTCGAAGCACTCGAGTGCGGCGCATTAACACTCTGGCATGTAGTTCTCTGCAGCCGGTTTTGGAACGGTGAGCGCCCTTTTCTGCTAGGAATATACCGACAGGACCACAAACACGCGTTCCCCCTAATTATCATCTTCTCTGAACGAACAGCCAGAGGATGGGACCTTCCGATATCTTCGGCTCTCCGATTCCACCGACCGATACTCGACCCTCCTATCCGACGCAACTAAATCTTGCACGTATCAGCAACTCATACGTGACAACGCGTGCTCAACGAATTACAATATAGTATTCTTCATTCACCATTTCCTTACTCTCGTCACTGTCTCTGCGAATAGTCAACACCCCGGTTCTACAAAACTCATCTCAACACAGAGCAATCCTTATACAGAGTGCACAACTACTCGTGCAAAGATCGTTGAGTAGCGTAGAGTTGGGTTCTGTAGAACCAGTGTGCGGTCCAACGAATATGATAAACTTAACAATGATAGATTATGCTTAATTATTTATTATAATATTACGCTTTGTTATTTTGACAAATAAAAACAATGTAACATTTGTTCAATTTAAAAGAGTCGTTTTTAGCTGCACTATACTCAACCAGAATTTATATTTATTTTCCGAGTTCGAAAGATACGTAGACAGCGAGGAAAGCCATGGACCCGAATAGGAGTATCAGCAGCCAACCGTAGCACAGAGCACCGTTGGTTGCCACAACGTTCGGGTTTCCGCGGCGTTAGCACTTTTCGGATTAACTGCCTGACATTAGAATACGGAATTGATATATTATGGGCGACCACCGTGCGGTCGTCCTACGTAGAGAAACGACACAGTTGATGTCGACAGGGAAAAACGATGAGGGAAGAAGATGAAAGATGAAGGGACGGGACCCACTGTGAATGGTCAGTGGAATCGAGCAAGATCCAAGCGGACGTTGGGTTAGGTGTACTCTTCGAGCATGAGCGAACCCCGCTCGCATCTTTCTTCGCATTATCGCGTTGGATTCTCGTAAAACACACACAGCTCGCGGTTTCCTCTATATCTGGGCCCTACGAGACACAGTGGTCTTCTAAACCAGCAACTCGTGTCTTATATAGCAGGCAGTGTCAAACAACGAACGCCCAAGGGCTGCACTTATATTCCCATTTCTAATATTTCTGAACCTGGTACGAGCTTGGAGAACTCAATGGAAATTCTGCATGGAAACTTGCGCTACGGACATTCGAACGTTCTTTCTTTGCGACTTTAATATTACTTTTTTAAATCTTCTAAAGAATTATTGTTCTCGATTTAAATTCTTGACAATTTTAATATCTTTCAAATATTACAATGGGACACGATGAAAAAAATATTGAATTATTACCAAATTTATATTTCAAGTAAATTTGCCTGAAGATAAACGTAACTTTATTATTATTTTTCAGATGAAATGTTGTTTAGATCAGAATCTATAACACGAGAGGATTAAGAAAGAACAGGCGTAGTGTCCCTCGATACTTTGATTACGATCAGGGGTGATTTTTTCTGCTCCTGAAACTCGATGAACTAATGATAAATCCAGGCTTGCTTGTACATTACAACGGTGACAAAGAATGGCTCCACCGTCGTTCACGTAAGACGTAAGCTGCGCGTTAATTTGGCTTTAAGGCTATGTGTAAAGAATGATGGAGAGTTTGAGGTCTGGATAGATAACAGAGTGGAATAGGGAAAGCGGGGAGAAGCGCGTTCGGCTCACTTGTTAGCATACTTATCATCGAGCCGCTTGGAATTAAGAGGAAACGCAGTCCAGGGGTGTGAAGGTTTTCCGAAGGGTGCGAGGTATGAGAAGCTTGGAGACGAGAGGAAGACATCGAGGGAGAAACGGAAAAGTCGAGAAAGTAGGAGAGAGGGTGAGAAAAGAGAGAGAAGGAACTAGCTGTTGATAATATCAGATCTTGGCGCCCGAGCCGAAGAGCATTGGCTGGTGGACTATTGTCGGAATAATGTTGATTGGATTCAAGACCGAAGGCATTAATCTGCCTTCTTTTATTATCGAGAAGTGGGTGGGAATGGAGAAGTAGAAGAAGGCCTGAGTTAGGTTCTTTCCAATACTCGGAGACTCGCCATTCACGAAACACTCTTTCCACGATGGGTATTATACCAGTTCGATTCCAATAGTGTACCACTTGCCCTCCTTCGCTCTCTGTTTCAATCCTGTCACTTATCTCGGATGCGACCCCCGCAAAATTCCGGTCTTTGTTACCGTGTACTCATAATTGCCCTAAATAACAATGAGAAAAGGAATAAAAAATATGATAAGACTTGCTTATAGGACAATCAACGAGAATTCTTCGGGTACCGTTTAATTAAATCCAATCGTGTCTTCGGAGTGGCGTTGAGCTCTCTCACAAAGACGCTATATCCTTATCGATTTCAGTGAATCGAGTATAGTTAAAATGTCTATTTATTATTCGCATTTCTGTGAAACTAATATTTCCAAGGGACGTACGTACAATGAAAAATGTCAAGTCAGAAATCCATGCGTCGCTTAGGCTTGGTACGTATCGTTACGTTGACATCTTTCATCAGTGTTCGAGGTAGTTGATCGTAACGGGAATGGAGACTCGAGACGTAGAAATCCGAATAAATGATCGTAAGTGGTGGACAGGGGCCGATAAGGGTATGGCTCTCCTCTATCCTATACCCTTTTACGTTGAAGCGGGGTTGGTCACCGTGTCTCGAAGGACCTCGTTGACGTCGACGTGCTCGTAAGGGTGTGGGCCGCTGCTGTGCTGGTTGTCAGCGAGCAACCCCGCCAACATCCCATAAAGAATGGACCTCTTTGTTTAGCCGTTTATAGTCGAAGAGATTTGGCGGGATTGTCGTCAAGCGATAGTCACCACGGTGCGGGGGCCTAGCATGGGGTGACCATTGGGGGGTTGAAACGCTTCTTCGACGGCTACTTCCACTGTACTCGGCTACTCAGCCACTGCTTTTTTTCGGGGTTCCGTAGCTGCTGCTGCTGCTGCTGCTGGACACGGTCGGCCAGCCCTCGCTAATACGCGCCACAGGCCGTCTGACTTCTCTCGGTCAGTTTTTTCTACAGTCCCCTTTTCATCGTCAGTTTTTTTCTTTCGTCCCCTTCTCCTCCGAACCTCTCTGTCTCTATGTTTCTTTTTTGGTATTTCGTGAATGCGCGCAAGCACGTCTCGCTGTTCCGTGAAGAAGATTCGACCCCTCGCAATGGCCTGGCATTAGCTGACAACAGAGGTGTGGACATCGAATCGTCCCCAACACCCTCATATTCGCCCTTTTGCTTCCTTTTTTTCTGGATCGCCGACCCAGTTCGATTGGCCAACAGGCGGCGAGCCACTGAAGCCGACGAAACGTTTCGCATTTATAGCCCCGGATGGCAAGGGATCTAAATAAAATCTCCGAAGAAGCAGATAAGACCTGGCATACACTCGCCTCCTCTCTCTGTATACCACGCGAAATCCTCGTGTAGATTCGGTCTGATGCGAAAGACCACCTACCTACGATCCTCAAATGGCGTATGAAGAAATAAATGTACTGCAAGATATACATATCTCACGATATAATCCTGATGGGAAATCTCCTGGTGCAACGGTATTATTAGAAAAATCGTAGCGCGTAGAGTACATCGGATATCGTTAATTACATTCATCGTTTTGGTATACGTTCGAATTTTCGACATGAGAGATAATATATGAGATGTCTTGAATAATGAAAACGATGAGCTTGCACGGAAGACTTCGATATTGCATCGAAGAAGAGGATACAGAGGTGTATCCCGACGTTCGATGGTGGACTATCGGGATAATCGTAAAGTCTCGATGTGAGATTTTGGAATCGCCGTACATTCACGTTCGTTCAGTGGATCACGAGGTATCTCAGACATATAGCAACGAATGAACGCTTCATAAGCTCGCAGCCACATTTATGTAATAATGAGGTAATATAGATAATAGGATTATTGCGAAATCTCCTATAATTGGCCACTGAAAAGGTGAACTCGGTTTTGCTAATGCTCTCGACCCTTGCTTCTGGCTTTTCTCTCTATGGCTAAAAGGTTACTTTGGTGGGCGCTTGATCGTTAAGCTTAAGAGGTTTACTCGAATTTAACGATGCACCAAAGGAAATCTTTGTCCATCGTTACAATTTTTTGTTCGAAAAAAAATTATAATAATTAATTTTCCTTCTCGAGGCACTTGAATTTTTTTTTTGACATTATTTCGCAATGTCATCCAACGCAAGAAGATTAAAAAATCATTTCGGTACACGGATTGGCGGTACGTTAGAACTAACTGTCTCCATTGTAAATTCAGTGCTGCCCGTGTATTCAAATCGTGTCCAGCCACTGAATTTTTTAATACGGAATATAACATTTCAATTTGTCGACACGCGCAGCATTAACAAAACTAACAAAAACGAATGAAATTGAGAAATCAACGCGCGGAGTTTCACTGGAACCAGGACCACTGGTGGATTCACGGTATTTTGAGTGCATCGAATAACTACAATGGGATATCGATACGCAGGGTGGGGAGTTGTTTTGCGACCGCAGTAGTGCAGCACATGGGAGAGACCGTTATTCTGCACTCTCTACTCGTTGTCGATGATATCACAATAGTACGAGCGGTCCAATGTGGATAGGATAGAATTATTAACGCGATACTGCCGGTGCTGTCCACGGGACAACGCGAGGATGGGCGGGGGTTCCCATTCAAAACACGGAGAATGATGTATGACCACCTGCCAATCATCCCCCAACGGACAGTTTACCTCGTCTTCCGCGATTCCATATACTAAAAAAAGATAAAAAGATAATAATAACTCTATCACAGTCAATTTACGAACCCGCTGATCCTGCGGCACGCGACAGTGAACGAACGATAAAAACGGATGAAAAAAATTCACGTTTAATGTTTTAGGGGAAGAAGGCAATACGTTTTATTTTCGTAAAAAAGTGACCCGTGCACGCCCAGCGGAGACCTCGTGAAAATAAATAATTCCTCGTGAACGTTTAGCCTGTCCAGACTAGAAATATCGCGTTCGCGCATCCTTATAAATTTCAAACAAATTTATCGTTGGGTTGTGGATCAAGACCCATGTACGTGCAAATAGGGTAGATACGCTTTTTTTCGCTGGATACGCATCAGCAAGAAGCAGCAGCAGCAGCAGCAGCAGCAGAGGGGTGGTTTGGATTAGGAAAAAGAAGTTGCAACTCACTGGATGTATTTACTGTGAGAACGGTCAGCCTCGGGGCGTGGTTGGTTTCTTTATACAGTAGAGTATAGCCACTTGCTCACCGCATCTAGTAAATAAAGAGAGGCTAGCAGAAACTCACCCTATGGTTCTGATACACCATCGTGCAACCCCCCTCCCTCGCCCCACATTGACCAAAAGATATTTTTCAATGTAGCACACGTGGGTTCGCACGTTTTTGGGGACGCGTGTCGGAAAGATGGAATACTTTGAAATCCTGACGCAGAGCCAGTGATTTACGAGTTTGGCGATTTTTTTCGATAGTTCTAACGCGTAATGTTGTTCACCGATCATTTTTATTTCCATCCATCAGTCTCGAAATCCAATACACAGTCATGCTGAGAAATATACAGAATTCGATTGGAATAACGATGAATAATATACACGAAGGAAAGAAAAGATTGAGCTGACAACAATAATAAGTTGAGACTACTAATCAATTATGATAATTGTCTTCGAATTCGGCTTAATTATGAGAGTGAAAGAAAAATAAATGCACGAACCAAATTTCCATAACAGATAACCTTTCAGTTACGGTTACCAATTATGATTGCAACCTCATCTAATCGATCGTTCGATACAATTATTCGAATGTAGGTAGCCTTCAACCGTTAGATTCATCAAAGTTACCGTTTAGTGAAAATTAATCGTAAATAGTTGAGGCAATAAATTTATAAATTGCCGCAGCTAATTTTGTAGAGATCTGTTTTCGTGTAGTTTAAAATATTTCGCAGCATACATTGTATATCTCGGTATCTGTACATTTTTTTTTACTTTCTTGTGCTTTTTTCTTAATAGTTTTAATATTAATTTTCAAATAATATAGATTGTAAATTCCACTGAAGCGTATAGGGTATGCACAACCATCGCTGACACTCGTCTGGTTTTGTACTATCGCTTTATAAAAATCTACCAAGAGTTCTGGTACGTCACACGGAGTTATTTTTGTTTCAGAATTGTTCATGCCTGAACCTCGGACAACGTTACGCTAAGTTTTATTTGAAACATTTCAGTATCTTCTTTAACGTACAGCTAGAACGGAATAATAAAAATGTAAAGGAGGGCGAAGGGTGGAAGAAGACTTCCGAGTAAGCTCATATAGTTGCACTTTTGAGAGTGCAAACTTTCCAAGTAGAGAGTACTCGAGCGTGTAGTGTCAATGAATAAAAATTTGCAGTGCATGGTTGGCGATGGTCGTGGCCTGGTGGCGTTTGATGCCGATTTTAGAGCTCCCCCATTTTCCTGGAGAGTTTCATACCGGGGGTTACCGCGTCACCCTCCCTCCTCGTCGTCTTCGTTTGCGTCCTCGTCTACCCCAGACATTATTTTATACCGTGCAGCCCGCAGTCACCTCGTAGCGGTAGCGACGGTGGCAGAGAGAATCCCGCTAGTAAAGCGAAATCTTCTATTGCATAGCTCTGGCTCACAATGGCAGTGGCTCCGAGTCGCACTTATTTTCGCCTGACTGCCCTTAGCCACCCTCACAACCACTCTGGCAAATCCTCCGTCTCTTTTGAGTTTCTATGCCTTCGCGTTGAAAAAGAGAAGGAAGAAGCAACGGGCTTCTCTCGAACGAGAGGCGGTTGAACCAGAACCGCGAGTGAGATGGTTTCGCTCTGGCGCTAGGATCATTATGCCGCGCCTTAAGTCGAGCTAATATGTCCTCCACCCATCCGATATTCAACCCCGTCGTATATCCTCCTACCCAACGTCCCTCTCACACCCCCGCACGCTTGCCCTCACTCTTCCAACCACGATATACCGGAGTGAGCTCTCGAGAGCCACCAAGCGCACGACACTTGGACGATTTAATGCCCTTTTATAAATTATACACCGGGACGAGCGGAGACAGAGGTATGAGAATGTACGAATCGATCAAAACTTCTGCGGAACATCATTGGTTTTCAATATTTCCTTGTTACTTGGTGGTAAAAAAGAATTCATTGAAATATCAATTTCAACGCTGTACACGGTCATCCGATCGTCCGATATATTCGCTGATAATACGATAAGGACCATTTCCTTTTACATTTTATATTATTATACCGTATGCTGCGTACTCGGTATAATGAATTTTCATTTTTATTCACCCTCGATTCATTCTAATTTCTATATACGCGAAAAATATATTTCACTTGTGTATTACGCGAGACAGGAAAAGCCCAGCGTGATAAAACATACCGCGCAAAGACAATTTCCAGAGAGCTCGTGAAAACATTATGAATAATATTAGTATCCCTATACCATACCTCTGAATAAGGGTAGAATGTCCTGTGTCGCCGACGTATCCAATCATACCCTTATTACGATATCGATACATTATTTTCATAATGCGATCGGGAAAAGGGGCGAGAGGAATGCAAGATAAGGGTGCAGAGCCGATAGAGGGTCGTTGGTTTTCTACGGGGGTTTGTGTCGCGTAACAAGGGTGAGCCTATTTTTTTTCCTCGGCACCGATGATACCCTCATGCTGTTCGAAGGGTGCTCCAGCCACCTTTTACCGTCGTCTTGTTCTCACATACCTTCGAACTATCGATTCGAGGATTAGGTGGCAATTTTTCAAAGCTATTCCTGCCGCGAATAATTACCAAATCCGTTCCCCTCCTCGTGAGCTTCCACGCGTGACATCGCGTGCCCCCCTCTATTGTCAGCCGCATTTTCCTTACGTTTCTCTTCTTTCTCTTCTTCTTCATTTTCTTCTTTCGATGCCACTTGGTCCCCTCGTCGAATATAAGCCAATGGAGCATCACGCGAAGATTATGCCAGGAAGCAATTTTTTCTATGACCCAGTTTAGAGATGAGAGGGACCATTTTTCTGATGATGCTGCAGTTTATGTTTATTTATTTATTTTTCTTTAATAAAAGGAACGTGTGTGGTGGATCAGGAGGATTTTAAAGACTTAAATAATAAACTATTTGAGTCTCTTCGAAACCCTCGGAATGACAACGATTTTTTTTTATGTCGCACCGTCTTAAATAGAGCGAATCAACCACCGAATGGCTTCTCGAGATTCCTTCTCCTCCCATGCACGAGGTTACCGACGAACAGATCCTCTTGCCTGGATCTTTCTCGTGGCTCGTCTCAAGGTTCAAGGAACGAAGGAACTCCCAGTCGCGCTTTATTTCTTCTTATCCCGATGAGCGCGAGTTTCTTTAAATCTCCAATTATCACGTCTCGTCAAACAGAGGCTGCGGCCCCTTCAATCCGAAACTCAGTGGCTCGCAGCACAAGGCACCGAGGAGGGTGCTCTTTCGAGACTTTATTGCCTTCGCGCGCCGGACGAAAACCACCATCGTTCCCGCGTCGTTGCTACAATTTTATTTATTTTTGCTATTCGGATCTCTCGGGTGCTGAATGCGCGAGTGAATACATCTGGGCATACGGTGACGGAAAAATCTATCGTTTATTTACTAATCTCTGAACTTGATAAATATTTTATAGCATCATCGTTCAATGATTCAATGTAACGCTGCTGAGGAGTGATTGCTGTGCAAATCATTATTTTTTCATCATCTTTTAGAGCGAAATTTCGAGACACGGTCACAGCTAGCGCTTCTTAGAGTACTCAAACGGCCTGTCGTATCGATTCAATCGTGTCTGATATTTTGTAGATGAGGAATATTTATATTTTTAAATACTTTGTATACCAAGTTAAATAACCAAAACGCCATGCATGCAAGATTTGTATTGTACATTGTACACCCAGTGTACCTCATTGTGCCAAAACTCCGTAGATTTTCAAATTCCACCTCGAGTAAAAAATATCGTCAATTACATTGACTTCAGTTGCGAATCCTCGGATTAGCTAGCTCAATCGCAAATGCTGATCCCTTTCGCTTATTGAGACAGTCTTCGAGTTTATCCCGTCTTTTCCTACATCCTTGTTTCGTCTCTCTTTATTTCTCGAAAGAATCTTAAAGCTTCTTCATTCTGTTTTCTCGATTGGAAAATTGGCAACTTATATTGTTCATGTAAGTCTATGTCTACAAAATGTCTCGTCTTCTTCTCTGATGAAATATCAGAGAAATAACGAGCTGCACAATATCTAGCGATGATATAATTGATGGACTCGTATACTCGAGACGCAGCATCAGCACACTGATAATAATCCGGTACGTTTATTCGAGGGCATATTTTCGATTATCGGGCAACGGAGCGTAATCCCAGGACGTAAATGGAGGATTGTCTCTGTATAAGCGGAAGATGAGGTGCTGTGGAACGAGTGTCAAACGAGTGGAGGAAGAGATTTTTGAGATAGAGGGTTGAGTTAGGGTCGCGAAGACGGCAGCAGAAACAGAAGAAGAAAAGGAGAGGGTTACCAGGGGGTGGTAGAGGGTTGAAGACAGGCGAGAGGCTACCACCGCTGTGCGGCTCTTTAAAAAAGAAAGCGAGATAAACAGACAGTTTCGAGCGGGGAATAAGGAAAGGGAGGAAATGTAAATTTTCAGCGAGGTGGAAGAAAAGAGAAAAGAATAAGGGCTCGAACATCGTGGGTATATTGAGTGTAGCGACTACCTTCCCACTTCTTCGAAACCTCGAGAGCAAACCCCATCTCGTTTTATCCAACATCCACCGGGGGTCTTCTTTAAATTTCATGTGCCAATTGTAAGCGTTTGTCTTCACTTTGTTTCGACTGCAACGATCGGGGAAAAGTAAGTTTAGTCTCAAGCGAGAAAAGAAGAGAATAAAGAAAGTGGGATATTTGCAAAAGGAGCTTCCGAACGTTAAGACGTGCCCTGAAATCCTTCGCGAGTAACATGAACGAAAAATAAATACTATTTAAAGAGGAAATCATTAAGTCTTTTCGCATCGATATAACAGCCAAACGTCCCTCAAACTGTGGCAAGACAATTGTTGTTTATACTTCATCCACAGCTATTCGTATTGAAAAAAAAAAAAAACGTAATTTCTATTTAAGAAATTGCTAATTTGGCAAACACTGTAGATATTGCATTTGCAGCATGTTTATGATCGGTATTTCAGTAATGTACTCGTACAGAGACTCATTTCAGATTATGTTGCCGAAGGAGTTATCATTTCTGATCTCATAAAACGTGCAATCATTCCTGTGTTACCATCCCTGATTGCTTATTAGTTGCAAACTGAATTTGTTAGGGTTACGTTAAAATACCAGAAACTGGAACACTGAATATAGTGAGATTCTTATATAGTAACTTGCTAGATACCATAGCTTTTTCGTCATGATCATCTAGCACCAGACATGGCACTTTATGACAAGAACGCACATACAAATGTGTTGTCTGCTGGTACTTTTTATTTCACAAAGTGTTTGATTTACGTAATGGATAGGAGACTCTGGATGAAGCGTGTTGTTGGGGGTTATGCACATTCATGCAACACACTTTACGCGTTTATCATAAGGGTGCAATTAGACACTACGAAGCGTATTGTATATTGATATTACTGCTAAGATATTAGTGGAAACGTCTAATTTCGTTTCGCGACACTTCTAATTGGTGCAACACACTTAGTATGTCTATTGTGTATTGTTTTAACACGCTTAGAGCACGTTTCTTCTTAGAGTGATGATGTATGAGCAGCGTAAAGGAAGGAGGAAAGAATTGGAGCAGCTTGATTTCGAAGTATATGACGTGTTAGGTTAGGGAAAAATTCAAAGCTACGAGGGATCTCTGGTCACGAGGGTCCCGTAGTGCAAAGTTACTGAAGTGGTAGGACGACAAGATGAAGTTGAAACATGTAGGTATGGCAGTCAGAGCTCCAGATCTCAAGACGGAGGGTGAGTGTTACTGTCATTGGCCATACGCCAGTGATTGGCGACTTTATTATAAACAGAGTACGAAATACAATGGACGGAAAGACGTAGAAATATGCAAATAATTGTCAGCTCGCTGTTTCTTAACTGTGTTAACGTTAGAAGCCAAAGAAAAAGCTACAATAATCTTAATCTTTCTTAAAACCCTCAAAATTGATCTTCTTGGCAATGGCATAATGTTAATTATATGTTATAACTATCTAGTATAACAATCTATATTTTCGACAATTTGGTTTAACGAAAATGCGTAAAATACCGTAAAGATTTTAAGATCTTGAATCGGTCCACGACATTCCTAAATGGCCAGCGACTGTATGATTTACTTTTTAGTGAAAGTTAGGGCTTGAGCTTTCGTCAGAGTCCCAAGAAGACGAGCGGGAGCGTGAACTATATTCTGATGGAAGGGTGGATCGGTGTCCACGACGGATAAAGTGAAAGATTCTCGGTGAGGGCGTCGCAAGGGTGCTGGTCGCGAGCGCACGACAGGGGTTGAAATTCGGTTGGACTGGGGACAGAGGGCTTTCGCTGTGAGCGAAAACCGAGCTTGAGCTTGCGGAGGATGGGTGCCGCGAAGGGGTGGTCACGGTACGTGCTTCGCATACCGAACGAACTTTCGCGATAGAGTGTAGAGAAAAAAAAAAGAAGACCGAGCGTTGTGGGCTGAGACGAGTAAAGTAAAAAAAAAAAAACCGAAACGAAGGACGGCGCTTGCGAAAGGTTGAAGGGGTGGAGGCTGTACGAGGGTAAGTTCTTGCTGCGATGCTAAGCGAAAGCAACAGTCGCTGAATAAACACAAAGTCCGGTTAAAGTCGTAATAAATGTCTCAGGCCTTCCGATTGCTGTGTTCCTTGGCGCCTAGTTCCTCACATTATTATCTTTCGTCTTTGTTTCACTTATTTCTTGTCTTTTCTTTCGTCTATTTACCCTGCCCTCGAGACAAACGATATCGGGGTTGGCAATTTACCGGTTTATCGAGAAGGCTGTAGCTTTCGGTGCCTCTCAAAAGTACTTCAGGGTCATTCATGAGAATGTACCTATAACTTTTAGGAATTTCTGTATTTTTTTTTGTCGATAAGTCATCTAGATTCGCATTTTTCTTACATTAATTTGATATTGAAGAGACAAAGAATTCCACTTGGTATGGGCATGTTTCGGTACTTTGAAATTTGTGCACACGAAGATAAGGATATGGCAATGATTCCAATATTCGTGTGGCAATTCGAAAGTCGAGGGAGAAGGATTGCATTTGGAAATCGACGATCAATCGCACGTTCCCACGAGGAGAACGGCGTCATAAACACCGTACGAGACAAACCCACCAGACTGCCGGAATATATTCAAATCGCCGCACGAGCATTGGAATCATTCTCCTCTCCCTTCAGAAACTGTTGACAAATTATTAACAAAAAAAAATTGCTATCTTTAACCAGAGATAATTTAACTGTAACTCCCTGATGAACCTACCGCTCTCTACACCTCGTGGCACTGTGCGCGTGTGTTGCAACGTCAGCGAATCGTGTACGTCTCGTACAACTACCACGTGCGTCACCTCCGCACTTTTTTCACACCGATAACTCTTCTCTCGTGCGTTTCAGTCGTGAGAGAGTTGATCCACCGTCATTAAATAATGAATGAAACTCGTTAAATGATTCATTACGAATGGCCAATATTTTTAATTTCGTTATAAAAAAAAATGTAACAACTAATGACATTTAATATATCTAGGTTTATCGTATGAATTAATTCTACCTTCAAATCCAACTTCGTTGGAAAATCGATCGTATATTTGTTATAGAAGGTAGGCATTGATATCGCTGCGATAATGATAACTACTAGGCGACAGAGCAAAGTCGTTATGTACACAAAGATTAAGCGATAATAATGATACAGACGATGCTTTTGAATCGTTTCAAACGAACCGTATTCTATTTAATATCGAACGTAATCTTAACACCGGATATTGATGAAAATATGTTACAAACGTATTCTCATGATATGTATGTTACAATGAAAATAGCTCGCTGTACACAATGGACGACATCAGCTGAATAAGCTTGTAGATATGTTCCAACGAAGCGATGAAAAACAACACATTGGATATTACGTGACTAACAAAATCAACAATCCAACAGTTTGTATCATTCTTGCTCAGGCTTTGCGAATCTTGAGGGGAAAACCTTGGCAATGAGTCAGCGACGCCTATAAGCACCACGGGCCAATGTATCAAATCTTGAATTTCCACAGAATTTAGTATATTACACGCAGAGACGAATGAACGAGAGAAACCGGCGATGGAGGTACCGGTCGAGCTTAGAATGTTTTGTCGTTTCGTCCTGATGGTGGCCATCGTGATGCAGGATACCATACTGTAGGATACCCGCAAAGCATTGGAACAAAGGTGAACCGGCGCTGTGGTTCGTCGCCAGGGTCGTTGAAATAATAAACGGTGTTATTCTACGCAGTCCGACCTGAGAACTTTCAGACCGGATGTCGATGTATATCATATATATGTACGAAAAATTTGAATTCCTCGAGCGTTCAGCTGGTTCGTTTTAAGAGTCAAGCAACTTCCATAGATCCCTGACGATGTCGCGAGGACACCATCGCACTTGATATTTCTAATTTCTGGATGATAACGCATGACCGATAGTCACCCCGCTATACCAGGAAATTCATCTGCCGTTCTGTTTTTGCTTTCCAATCATGAGAGGATTAAGGGGAGGCGAAACACTCAAACCATCGCGTCGAATTTTTTAAAATTCTTTTCTTGTAGTGCACTCAACAGAATTGAATAAAATTTGGACAGTGGACTGCGCATATGTTGTATTGCTAGTAAAATTGTGTAAATCGAGAGAAAAAAAATGACAGGTCGATTATCTACAGGCAAGGCTGAATGAAAAAAACGAATAGCATAGCGACATAGCCAGCACATAAATACACATGGTACGCCCAATCTGTTTGCGATTTAAATACAATGAACTGAGAAAACTTTCTCAGATAAAGCAGTTTTTATTTTCGACAAAAGATTCACGAGACATAGCCGAAAGCCCTGCCAAGTATGAAAGCCGCGAGAGAGCGTTACAGTTCTGTAACGAGGACCCTAACTATGGTTAGCCGAGCCCGAATTGTCAAAATTTACAGTAAATTTTGATAATTTTACTAACATTACACAGATAATCACGTATAGGCGGTCCCCTTTCCTAATTTTAATAAATCCTATTAAGTGTGCTACGAGAAAAGAATCTCAAAAAATTCGACGTGATGGTGTGAGCAGGTATGAGTGTTTCGCCTCCAAATACGGAGATTTCGCCACCGCTTAATGAAACAAATAAAAAGCATTCCTATACTTACAGTGTAAGGTTACTGCGTCTTTTAAATATCGCACACATCTCATACCGCAGAATTAAAGAATGCGACATCGAAAACCCATGAAAACTCATGGGTATGAAGGTAAAGAAGACCGAGAGAGATATACCAAGCCGTGTCGAATCTGAGAGTCTGTAACGGTACGCAGAGGTTATTGCGGTATTTCCGGGGGAAGGATAGAGGAGAATACACCGGAACGTTATAGCGGTGACGTATTACAGCCTGAAGGTAGGGAGGAAGCGGGAGGGGAGGTCGTTTGGCAATCTTGGGGGATTCCGTGGATACAATGGGATCTCAATACATCACCTCACCTAACCCGTGTAGTCTCTCTGGATCGGTATAGCCAGCACCAACGGTAGCACCTTCAACCTGCTTCGGCGTTCGTCTCATCCGTACCCTCGGTTCCTCCATGTTCGCGATCTCACCTCCTCTTCCTAACTCACTCCGTTCGTCTCTCTTCGTAGATGCCGCAATAGCTTAGGAGCCGACGTAATAGCTGCCACTGCCATCCTCGGAGAGTTATAGTTCAACAAGGCGCGCTTCCTCTCTCCGAATCGAGTATCTATCCTCTCGCGACATTGTCCCTGACATATAGTGTGCATCGTGCAGTAGCGCAAGCTTGAGCTCTCAAGCCGCCGTTGCAGGAGAATTCGCGGAGTTGTCCGGGGTTGCACGGGCGGAGGTCCTTGCTTTCAAAATGGCCGACCGGGAGTGGTTGCCAGAAGAAACTAGCGAAGCTCTCTTGTTCAATATATTTTATTCATAAAATTTGTTCTATGTTGATTGTCTAAGTTGTCGGAGACTACTTTTGTCGTGCGATCATACGATGACATTTGCGTGTGCGTGTTTTCTCGACAGCACGAAATATATGCGCACGAGCATCGTGCGCTAGCGCATTCTCACACTATCGGAGTGGTTGAGAGAAGAAACCAGCGAAACTCTCTTGTTCAATATATTTCATTCACAAAATTTCTCTTACATCGATTGTTTAAACATAGATTAAAAAATTTGTAGTATTTAATAAATATTTATTATTTACGACATGTTGATTAAAAATGAGATCTCGTCAAGTCAAAAATCATGTCAACGATACTCATATACGACGCCTGTTTGGTATTTTTGTACGAATAATCAAAAATTAATATTTTATGTATTTTTATCGTAACGTTTGTTGTCAAATAAGTGAAAATCCGTTGCATTGACGGCAATCTCGTACCAAAAAGTATAAACGCATGAAATAGTATGTTGATTATATATCTTTCGTTATCGTTATAAAAATAATAAGTCAAAGAGAATGAATTTACACATTTTACAAAATTTAATTTAACCCTTTACAAGTCACATCTCCCGAAACCGTCCCGGAATGGATGTACCAAGAGTAGAGTGGAGGTAACGCGTTGTTACGGTAGAACCGAGGAGTGGGGATATTCTTGTGAGACTTATAAAGGGTCAACTCTATACCAAGATAGTTTTATGGTAAGCATGTTAGATATCCCATTGACTTTTTTTATTATTTACAATTTCATCGACGTAAAAACTCTGGAGAATGCAAATCATGGGGCACAACGTGATATATCTCCCCCAGTTGTAATATTCCAGGTATTCCAGGGTCGATGGACGTGTTCAAGTTTTCCGTGTATGCGGTCCGTAACAAGACGAAGAAAAAGGTAGTTTTCTAGTAAAGCGCATTACACAGAGATAGGATTACACGGAAGGTTGTGCGGAAAGAAGTGGGAGGTGTCTGACGCGATCGGTGGCGCAGCAACGAACCTACCTCACGACGTCCAGGAGAGGTCGCTCGTGGAGTCACGGTATCAAGAAAGGAGCACATCCCAGGATAAGGGAAGATGCAAAGCCAGCGGCAGCAACAGAAGTAACGTAGCAAGAACGCGAGGAACGTGGGGACGTTGACTCCGGCGGAGGCGAATGACAACGGAGCAGCTAAAGAGGAGAAGGAGAAATTGCTGAAGGTGGAGAGGAAGGATATGGACCGACCCGATGGAAGACGCCAAGCTACGGATAGAAGTAAGACGTTTTTTAAGGGGAGCGTAGAAAGCGATACGCGAGAGGAAGATAGTTGATCTCCTTTCGCAAAGGACTCAGGTAAAATTCTTACGGCAAACCGGCGGAATATTTCAACCCCTTCGTAGCCTCTCGGTCCAGAGTAGAAAAAGGGTGAAGAGAGGCTGTCCCGTCAGGGTCCGCAGTGTCAGTTTTTCCCATCTGAAGTAATAGGAGGTTCTCGGGAGGTTTTAAATGCCCCCGCGGGTCGTCTCTTTCCTACCATACGTAGATGTGAAAATGTGATCTGTAGTGGAGAACAAATGGAGGAGTGAGAGAGGGAAGATAGGTGTATCCCCTTTGGAAAGGATAGAGGGTAAAGTATTACGAGGCCTTTTCGAGGCCCTTCGCTATTCGAGAATGTGAGAGTTTTCACAAGACAAGAAGCCCGAATAGAAGTATGGTACATGGTACAGCGAAAGATTCCAACGGCACGTTCGAGATAGAAAGAGCGACAAAGATAAAGTTAAGGGACGCCTATCGGGATACTCGGGGTCCTCTCAACCTTGGTGTTGGTGCATCGGCGCGACGCTCGAGAAGAGGTAGGGGAGGGACCAGATATTACGTTGTCGTGGCGGGTATGCGACGCTTCAGCGTCTTCTCTCCGCCACCGACGTCGTCGACGTTCTCGTCGACGAGAACCTTATCGCCGGATATATATATAAACAGATATATATATACAGTCAAGTCCGCCTGTATATATCTGTACGTGTACGTATGTAGGTGCATGTACCGTACAGTGTATACGTGTAGGTAGCATTCGCGAGCTGACGTCGCGCGTCCACGCGCACTTAAGAGTACGGGAAGGCGTGGTCAGCGTCGCGCGCGTGACTCTCGGTGCAGAATGTTGGTGCCGCGCACCTTCACACCTGCCGCACTCCACCGGAACGGGGCAAAGACACGCCCTCGACCGGAATTTATTCGGTCCGCCTACGCGACCCTCTCCCACTCTTTCAACTTCTATCTCACTCGTGAACCTAACTATATATGTCAGTGGAAATTGCTGTGTATGCGTGTCCGTGTGTGACTTTGTACATATAAATGTACCTTACACAGAATAGTGAAAACTGCCCAATGATGGTACAACCATTTTTCCTCTCACTCGCTCCTTTGCCACACTGCGATCTAAAGATTCCTTTGGCTCAGACTTTCTAGGTACAACGCCACTCTCTCCGTCGTTGGTACTGAGATCGTGCGCGACGGCGAAACACTCTATTTTCTCCTGTTTTCCTCTCCGACGCCTATTCTCCTTCTACTTCAACGGATACGCGCCAGCTAGATCGTCGTCCTACAACCTTCCCCTCACGCGGACTCGACCCAATGTCCCCGGTTTTACCTTCCAGGATCCCCGAGACGACAGTCTCGTGTGTGCAATTCTTGTGCATCTGTGTTGGTACGTGCAAGTTGTGTCGGAGACTACTTTTGCTGTGCGATGATTCGATGGCATTTGTGTGTGCGTGTTTTCTCGACAGCACGATTATATGCGCACGAGCATTGTGCGCTGGCGCATTCTCACACTACGAAAACTCAATACTGCAAAACTGCTGCATCCCGAATAGCGATTTTCCCTTCATTCACATTCGCAAGCAAATTTTCGCCATTTTTTTTCTTACTCTATTTTCGCTGGATAATTTTATGTTGCGCATATATTGTTTATCAATTTGCACGAAAAATATTTGAGTATGAAGATCGTTTGTTTATTATTGTGATGAAACAGAGGGAAATGTTAACAAATATTGTAATTTTATTATCATCGATTATGTAGAAAATATTCCGTGTTAAGCTGGATCATCCGAAACTGACTATCGCGAACCTTCGTACATCCAAGATCAGCGCATTTACTTCACTTATTATTACGAATACATTGTTAACAAATCCGGTGACGACTTTTTCATATTTTTTTTAAATTAGATATAATCGAAAAATATCATTGAATTTCATTCACCTATTTTCACGTAAAATGCGTTGAAAGTTTTGAGGTTATAATGCAAATAGACACCGGCTATTGAACACCGGCCATTCTCATCAGTCGTCACTGTAAACTCGTGTGAACGCGGTGCGAGGGTTAATTTCAGCATTGTGTGTAAATATACACACTGTATAAATATTTTGTTTATGTTACAATAAAAAAATTTCGTTGGTACATTACAAAAATATCAATAAAAAATATTTTTAAATCATTTATCACAGAATTGCAAATTTGGGTTTGTAGCCAATCCACACAATAATAAACAATACAACTTTTAACGAGTTTTTTTTTTGGTCTTTTTTATAATATCTTAA
Organism: Cylloceria caligata; assembly: GCA_963942595.1. Taxonomy (NCBI): domain Eukaryota; kingdom Metazoa; phylum Arthropoda; class Insecta; order Hymenoptera; family Ichneumonidae; genus Cylloceria; species Cylloceria caligata. The sequence goes on along the minus strand of OZ012706.1, from coordinate 3,372,410 downwards.
TTAATTCGTGAGTGCAAAAATTGTGAGAGTTTAAACAAGTCCATCCAGATGATTAATACGAACTATTTGTATATTTGCAGATTGCAGTTAAATTTTAAGACGTCTCAAGAAAATAGAACAATAGCATAAATATTAATAATAATATTATAACAAAAGTGGAGTGAGATAGCGGTTGCGGTTATTTGGTCTTCGTAAAGTTACGGAATCGAGACAGAGGAAAGAACAGAGAAAGTAGGGGAAGAAGGTGCAAGTGGTAGAAAAGCCGACTTGGGGTTGGCTACCGGAGCATCAAGGATTTTCCTCCGACTATCAATCTTCTCGTTATTACTGGACCAACCGAAGGATACAAGGAGGATCCGCGGAATATCCGGTTGGTGGGAGTGTCCCGGGTGGGAGAAAACAAGGGAAGGGATCAGGATAAAAGAAATGCAAAAGAAAAAAAGAAATGTATGAAATGCAGACTAAAATCTGTGTGTTGGTGTTTGAGACGAATATACAAAGGGTGAGAGGGGGATATCGAAGAAGTTCAGGGATGGATCTCGGAGCATCGCGAAGTAAGAAAGAAAAGGTAGAAAAAAATCATTCTAAGTACTACTATCTATGTCCATAAAGTTTTCTTTCAAGATTCAGAGAATTCTGCATTTACAATTTTTTTTTTAAAGTAAGATAAGGCCATTATATATATAGGTAGTAGATAGGTATTCTCAGAACTATTACATAATCTATGGTGTTGAAATTAAACCTAGCGCGGTGTTCATAAGACACCACACTGACGACCGGTGTCAACGTCCGGTGTTCAAACGTTGGTGTCAATTTGCATTATAACCTCTAAGTTTTCAACGCGATCTACACAAATATAGGTAAATGAAATTCAATGAAATTTTTGTATTATATTCGTAGTGTGATTCTGTATCGACTGCTGATAATTTATTCATTTTCATCTAATCATTCCGAACATTGTTGTAAATTTTGAGGTGATGCCTAATGATTATAACACGATCGCTTGCGTGTATTTAACACTGTGAAAATTGTTAAAATTAACATCAAATGGGTCAACACTGGTCAAGAGTTCACACCAATCGCCGTTAACACCATGGATTTTTTTAAGAGTGTATCTGCAATGATGCAAAAATGAGAAAACGTGAAAAAACGGGGTCCGGGGTCGACGAACATCCATTCACCTCGGATAGTATGATATGATAGCAGATCCAGTTATTTTTTTTTTTTTTTTACAAACATCATGCTGAGAATATAAGGAAAAGTGAGAATCAAATTTTTAACTAATTTCAAAGAAAACGTAAGAAAAATGTAAAGAATATATAAAACGATGAATGTATATACAACGATTCTACTGATGTACGTAAGTATATATATATCGTCACTATCTAGAATCCTTCCAGCTTCTGCCCTTTCCAGGTACCACACGATTTTACGAGCGTCACGTATTCAAATGGTTTATAGAGCAGTCCGGATTTACTACTCTTCGAACATAAAGTCGCCGGTGCGGGAATGGACGCTGAAAGTAAAAGAAAGAAAGAAAGAAAGAAAGAAAGAAAAAGTAATTTCACCCGCGGTTCATACAGAGAAAGGAAATATTTCTTTTACATAGATATAGCTTCGGCCGACCTCAGGGATTCGTGCCAGTGTCCAAGAAAGTCACTGCCGAACAGCGTTACTATTCTTTCAGGGCTACAGTTTGGTGAACCGGGCAAGCAAAGTGTAAGTAAAAATTAGCAAGATAAGCTTACGTAAAGTTGTCTAAAATGTTCAAACTACTTTATATATTCCCTAGAGCTTTTGCCTTGGCGTGTTCCTAATTATTTAAGAAAGCCATGAACCGTGTGGATCTAAACTACATGACTTCGTTAAGTTCCTAATTATCGACATGCGTGCGTATGCATGTAGCCCTCGAAGCAAGATAGCGAGTTGTACAACATGTTTAAGATAGGTGGGGTGAAGTTTCCCGACAACTCGCTCTACTGATACGAAAGGGGTGGCAGAATTATAGTAGCACACGCTTGTTAGGCCTGACGAGTTTATCTATCTCTCATCTTGGCTCGACAAAACAACATGATGTTGAGCTTGAAATTTCAGTGTATTTAGTAACTACTTGTATAACTAACCCAAAACAATTGTCGCACACTCGGAAAATACTGACTGAACACACTAATTGCACACTAATTAGATCGGAAACAATACGGAGAAAAATACAATTTACGTTGAAGCCATCGATATATAGCAATTCCGGAATATACGATGTCCAATTTCGTAAGTCAACGATGAACAGAGATGTATTCTAAGCAGAGAATATCGATAGGTGTAAAGCTATTTGCAAAAAGACAAACAGCAGGGGGAGACAGATATATATATATATATATAGAGAGAGAGAGAGAGAGAAAAAGTGTAACAGGACAGTAAGTAGATGGTTATACCAAACGAACGAGTGAGGGAGGGCTCGGACGAAAAGCACGTGGAGCACGGGCGACGCGCGCCTCTCAACTATAGTGTATATATCTATCGAGCTTTCCACCCTTCATCCACCGCCACTTCCCCCCCCACTTGTTGTGCTTTACCCACTGTTGCTATGTTGCCTTGTGTATTGAGAAAGTTCAACGCCAAGCCAGACGATGTTTCCCATCCCGTTTGCTGTCCCGAAAAGCTGCTCTGTACTCAGTTGCTGTTGCTGCTGCTGCTGCGTTGATGCGCGTCGACGTACAACCCCTGAATCAACAGGCTTCCCTCAGGACATTTTCTCTTTCATTCTTAGTTTTCCACGTGAAAAAGGTGCTTGCCTTTTGACAGATGGCATTTCAAGTGATGTCCATTCACAATAAATTCATTAAACGTGAATCCATACGACCTTCCCACTCAAGCCAATTAACCTTCCTTGCACACATGCTGCACGAGGATTCAACGAAATCGAAAGGTCTCACGAGTTCAAGAGCATTCTTCGATTAAAGCGGCCGATGCCTTCGACCACCCGAATTTCCCACCCCAATGTCTGGCGCTTCTCGAGTCGCAGAACGAAAACTTGGGAGTCTTGAAGGGGATGTATGCATACATGGCAATCGTGATTGCCATGAATCCCATATAGGAATTTCGTCCGAATACCTTAGGATTACATAACGGTTTCTTGGTTTTTCAATAACATTCACTCAATTTGGCATGAATGTTATTCAAAGTGCTATCAACTTGAAAGCAGATGGTCAAAATAAATGTGCGGTGCGGCTGAAAGTGGTAAATCGACTCGATAAATGAACTCCACCTGATACACGTCAAACTAATTCCTCTTACCAATGCTTTATGCGCTTCAATCCGAACCATGTAATTTAATTTTGGGATGTAAAGTCCTCATGTTCGATAAATTTTCTGATTCCAGTGAACTACGTGAATTTAAATCATGATGCGAGTAGACTCCGTCGAACGTGAGGGGGTAAAGAACTTTCGATAATTCGTTCGGTATGGGTAAGGGATGAACAGGGTGAGATAGATCGGGAGCGAATCGCCGACACGTCGTTTACCGTGGAGTCTCGCTCGCTGCGGGCTCCGCTGTCCTGGATAACCCCTGGCAAGGCGATTCCCGGGAACGATGGGTGGAAAAGGGCCACTGCTCCCGGTAGTAAAATCCCTTAGGATCTTTAACGTCCCGCTCCTTCTGTATCTTGCTCTTTCTACTTGCTATGCTCTTGCTAGATAACTACACTGGTACGGGAAAAGGACCTTCCAGGGAAGTGAGACCAATTGGTATGCAAGGAGTACAGCCATTCATCTCCCGATCTCCGGGAGTCCCGACCTCCGGATATAAATTAGCTTTTGTTTAGCATTCAATGCGAGGCTCGCCTTATTCGAGTGAGTGAGAAAATTCGAAAAGGTTGGATCGAGCTCGTTGTACGACAGCGATCCACCCCGTAGACCTGTACAAGAACGACTACCACCATCATCCGCGAAACGCGAACACATTGGCTGCATTGACCGTCCGGCTAGCAATCCGTTGCAATTAATGTAGCCACCAGCAGCCAACCAGCATGTCAGACAGTCAGAGTAGCAGTAGAGGAACCTGAGCCAATTAAACATTTGCGATTGCCATGAAAAGGAATAGCCCCCGCGTTAAAAGGAAATTAAATTCCCGAAGGTACGCGCTCCTTTTCGCTTTTGCTGTACCGATGCTGCTGGCTGCGTACTAGCTATAATGGTGGGGGGCTTCGATCAAAAGAAGTAACCTCGGAACGACCCTCCTTATACCAACTAGTTGTTGCCAGTTTTCCGATTATACGAAGACTCGGAAGTAATAAGTTTTCGAACAGTTAATTCATCCGCATTTTTCTTGGAGTGAACTTTTTATTGAGGGAATATCTGATAAGTGAACTATCCGGGGGAGGGGGTGATACAGACTGGAATTGTGAAAAAAGTAGAGACATACAAAGAAAGAATACCATTTTTTAATTTAACAAAAAGAACACTCACATTTTGTTACACAATATTTTTGAGGAAAAGAATTTTCGTATTCAACGTAATGACAACTTTACCGTAGATAGAAGTTATGTGCAACTTGCTTGATTAATCACCAATATTTCGATTAATAATCATTGTTGCAAGGATTATTACATAATTAATCAATTTTCAGATTGCACTCCAAGTATTGTAAAGAGAAGGCAGAGAGAAACATGAAAATGTTACGGTGGCACGACACACAGACGACGAAGAACGTTCAACGTGAACCATAGATTTGAATCGTTTACGAGACGTACAAGCTAGTCGAATGAAGACAGAAGTACATAGAAGATTGAAGAACAGTGAGAGGATACAGTGGAAACGTAACGGGAACGTCGCGAGGCGAGGCTGCTTCATAGGATCCGGGTGAAAGGGTGTGAGGTCGGAAAAGCCAGGGTAACTAGCTTGGAATAATTAATAAATGCGAAAATGCATTAGTATGCGTCACGTGGGGTGAGTTTGAGTACGGATCTCGACAAGACCGTTCGTGTATACGTTTATATACATATATGTACATACAGTGTAATATGTATGTAGATAGTCTCCGGGGTTGCAAGGTTGTGTGTCTTAACCACGCAGAGGCCAAACCAGTCGACTATGGAATTATAAAATAATAAAGAGAAAATTACGTAATGCGAGGATCAGATGAGAATTAGAGGACAATGAGGACGAGTTTAGAGAGTCTTCCCAAGCACCTCAGTTTAGTCCTGGCAACGGGGAACGAAGGAAGGGCGAGTAAAAGAGACCTGCTCGCTTTCTGGCACGACGGGATTCACCGCTGCCCTGCCTGTTCGACCGGGGAAGAAACTATACATCCTATGTATACAGTGGCTGCTGGTGTGGCGCAGGGGTGGAAAACCGGAGGTCGAGGACCAGACGTCTTAATGTCTGCAACGTCTGGATCTCACTCCCTCAGTCTTTCCCTTTAACCCAACTCAGAACGAATAACTATCCTCGAAAAATCCCACCCTTCGCACACCCCAACGTATTTTCGATAAAATATTCGATTGTAAATTTAATGCTGAATACAATCGATTGTTCCTCGCGGTAAGAAGAAAAAATCTTAAGAGTGTATCAGGTTGATGAAGTTTGCTGCGCTTTTCGGATATAACTTTTATTTCTTTTATTTTTATACAATTGAATCAAAGACGCGTTATCCAAAAGATTGAGATGATTTAAATTTTCTATCTTCGCAAACATAACTGCGAAAAACTTTGATACTTTATTCTAATAAGAAACAGCCGAAGAAACCCGTTCGCGCGGCAGTAATCGCGGGGAGATTCCTAATTAGTAGTCAGAAGGCAGACAGGACACCGTCGCGACTTTGTAAATGGTAACAATGTTATGTAATTAGGTAAAAAGTTCTGTAATCAAGAAGTAGATCTTCTGTGACTCACTTGGTTCTTTCCGTCTCTCTCTTTCTCTCTCTCTCACTCTCTCTCTCTCTTTCTCAACTCTATCGTCTTCGCACCCGATCTCGTTGCTACTACCGCGTCTACGGTAGAAACCTCCTCCTTCGCCCGCTACTCTTCGTTTCGAATTAAAATAGTCTTTGTAGGAAACCGTTGCACCATGCATATCTTATAGAGAAGCTCGAAAATGCTGCTTCAGAAATAATACCATCGAGAATATTAACCTCTTCATCTTCATTTTTACCTCGCGACTACGTTTCAACGGATGAAAAAATATATTCAACCTCGAAATTACGTTAAATGCACTTTTTAAAATATTATTTTCGCCGGAAAATATCCGATGGTCGAATTAACTAGAGTATTTCGTTAATTCAATTAGAATGAGAGTTTTCGGTTCTCGTGTAATTAGTACTTTCAATTAATTAACCCAGTGGATGTAGGTTTATGCAATTGCAAGCTGTACTATAATCTAAAAGGGAATGGAAAATAAAACACCCTGGTGAATACGATATTGCAGTCAGCGTTTTCGCGAGCAGTATTATTTTGCGTTATGATCTCATCAAGTAGCGTGAAGTCAAGAAGTCGAGAGCTTGTATGAAAGAGGATCATTCTAGTGAAATATAACGTCACGTTCTCACGTGCGATTGTCGTGAGGCTACAATGACCAATGTGTACAACGGCTTTGCAATGCATTAATTATACAACATCAGCTTCGCGTGGTGAAACCGACAGCTAAAAATAAATATTATCAGAACGTATGAAAAATCAGTTGATTAAAAACATTATTTATGGAATAATTACAATTAATCGACTAAGTTGACTCAACTAGTTTACTTAAACGCCTAACTAGACGATCTCAAAATATTTCTGGACAAGTGAAGAACAATTGGTTCAATGAATTATTATAAATAATTTATCTCAGTTAATTTATCTTAATCATTTCGTTAAAGATAATACGGTTAAATCAATTGATATTCGATACAATTGTCATTTTACAATTTTAGATAGAAAAAAATGTTGTAACAGTGTACGGTGGGTATCTGGAACAGTTGTTTCAGTTGATCGGTCAGTTTCACTATACGAACCCAGCATAGCTCAGGGTATAGAAGGTACGGATAGGGGAGTAAGGTTAACATTTGTCAGCATCCGAGGAAGCCGATCGCAACACAATACGTGGTTCTCGACGAGCAACTAACTCAAAGCGAATTATAGAAGCTTGAGGAGGTTAGACATTACGAAGTTTTCTTCGCGACTCCAGGCGCTTACTCACCCCGTAGACGACGAAAGATCGATAAACAAACGTGTACCGTCAATAATAGGCGAGTGTTGTCGAATGGAGTACGTGGCTCCGCGCGATAAAGCCTCCACGCTCATCGTTCACCGGTCACTTTATAAATATAAGAATGAGTCGCTGCACATACATCTACTCAGCGAAACTCGAATTTCGCACTGGTAAGGGGTTACTTTGAAAAACTTTATCGACTCTCAGTCGTGCACTGATGCAAATACGATTCTATGGATCGTATCATTTTTTACATTTACCAATGACACGAACACGTGCGCCGATACAACAAAACACTGAAAGACTGAAATCAATACAGAAAGTATTAACTTCGACTTGATTCACTTCGTATGCACTTAAGATAATTCTTTCATAAGCATTGCAATTTAATGAGCATTGATATTATAAATTGCATCGTTGAATACGCTCCAGTTTGGCTGTCAATTAATTGGTTACGTCTATAAATTAATAGGTTCAACCAATTAATTTGATGATGCAATCGATTAATTGATTGACAGACAAGTAATTTGTTTACTCAATGAAATTAATCGCACGAAGCGTATCGAACCATGCGGTTGGTTGGAAAAACAAAACCATTTTCTGCGTGAGCCATAACTGAAAAATTTGGGAATCGGTCGACGAACATTTCGATGAAATTATTATTATTGAAAATTTTAACACGCATACTTGCAACAGAGTTCCTTTGCGCCAAGTGAACGCTATTAAAAATGTTACTAAATACACAGCTGTGCTAAATGTACAAACTAGGTGTATAAAATGAATATTAATATACTTTCGTCGTAGATTTAATAATGTTATATGAAATTTATGAAACCAGGGAACGAAAATTGCAATATGTGAGTATTGATTCGATCGCCAATGAATCTCTGTACGAAAATGAATAATACAGTTTTATATATTCAATACACGAATTGGAATTTAATATATATTTGCATATTAAACGTATGGTTCGAGTTATTGTCAATTTCAGTGACAGGATTTAAAAAAAAAAAAGGAGCATCGACTCGGAAATTTCGTCTCTGCGGGTCCGTCAAAATCAAAGATTTATTAGGGACTTTCAAATACTCAATTGAAAATGAGTACATCGTCATTGAAAAATCATAATCCCTTTAAATTATTTCAATCGATATTTCTTTAAATTTACAATACGCTATTAGATTTACCGTACGTGTATATGAGTCCGATAATTAATTTATATCTGAATTAAGAACAAAATATATATTAATGGCTAACTGTTTCTCGCTCATGAAGCGGAAGGTGAGGACGTGTCATAATCGTGGATTTGCACCATGTAACATTGTTTAAAGTTACAAATAAACATTATTCATAGGCACGTTATAACGTTACTAATTCCTGATTTATTTATCCGTATATCGAAGTACATAAACCACAACGGTCGACATACTGGGCAATTTTTTTTCATACACAGTTACTTTGAATCTTGAACACTCGTGTATCTGGTATTTAAGGGGAGGCGAAACATCTACGAGTGCGAAAGAGATAAAATTAGTATGGCACTCCCGGCGGAGTGAAAGAGAAGCAGCATTTCAGAGAAGCAAGATTTCCACTCTTCTCAAGGATATCTTCGACAGACATTAGCGGGAAAACCGGAAGTGGTACGAGAAGGGGCTTCGATGAATACGTTAGTCACTGTGAGAGAGATTGAGAGAAACTCGCGCTTGAGTGCGAGATAACTAAAAAGAGATAGACACCAAAAGTCTTTCGTTTATTCCTTTTCCGTATCCTTTTCGTTCTGTTAATTGTTTTATTTGGAACGAATAGAAAATGGCGGAGAAAATTGCTATATTCTATGATTGTCAACCACTTTCAGCGTGTTTCTACGTAAAACTACGTAAATTTCGATCCACATTGCTAAAAAAAACTAGCTCGTGATATATTTTTTTTTAAATAGCTTAAAAAAATTGAGCGTCTTTTTTTCTACTGATTAGCGCAGATTCAACATAATCAAGCAGATATTCGTTTTGGTATGGATATCCCGGTTCATGTCTGCTTCCAACACAATTATATGAATTTTTATTCAAAAATATATTTCAGTTATACATGAATTTAACTGAACATAACCTGTATTCAGATCACAGAATTACTGTTTTTGGTAACAAAAATACCGTCTTGGCAGAAGGAATTTCATCTAAGCATCCACATGGTCAATCGACTAATTGTTTTCGGTAAATGTACCCAAATAATTGTTATCGGTAACTGCACAACTGTATATTACTACTTTTTGCGGCAAATCGATGAAAAATACGATTCTACAACACTACATTTCGTGACAATCAATTACGTAAATATTCTGCATATTTCTATACTCTTTACAATATTTTCATATCTTTACTTGAGATAATTGCGTAACTGTGACTATCACAGCAATAGCGGCAAAGCATGAAATGATTTTGTTGCAATTTTATAGAAATAAGTCAATTTGACAGTGTTGGGGGCATCTATAACTGTACTCATTTTCGCAACTCGGTATTTTTAAATATAACTCGATGAATAAGGCAAATTTCTTTATTTCTGAACCCACTCGCACAGCTGCTGAACTAGTTTAAAAATATCAGTATGTACATTGTGATAAGAAAATAGCGAGTGTCGATCATTTTTTAGCGTTTTCGTAGTCAACGAAAAACCTTATGCGATGCCTCTGATCAGCTGAATAAACAGATGAGTGCCATGATTAAACCATCAACGTTCCTTTATCGACAACCAAACTATTCAATCGTTTTATTTCAAAATTTTTAATCAAATATAAGTGTCAATACAATGAGATACGCAGTAGTATCTCGTTACTTGTTAAAATATTCGTTAAAATATATAGATGCAATAAGATTTAAGAGTTCTATGATTTTTCTATTCCTCGATCACTCAAATTTCTTTAAATTTCAATTTCTCTCGGTTTACTATCGCATAGAGGAAACTTTGTTTTCATGAAAACATAAACGTTACACTTTTTCAGGTGCTTATATAACCATTTCATCAATTGTAAGTGCAAGTTTTTTTCGCTGTATCGTACGTAGAGTCTAGGGCTCCATTGTTAAAATGGTTAGTGAATATATCACCACGTCACTATGTAATTTACAAAGTAAGTCTCGCCTGTCTCCACCTGACACCGTAAAAAACATACCATGTAAGAAACACTGTGCATCTCCTCCAAGAGATCTTTCAAGAGCCAATTACGATATCTTTGAAAAAAAAATGTTGTCAGGTCAATCTTTAATCTGAAAATTATGTAAATATTACTCGATTGCGTTGTACTATCTGTACGCCGAGAGAAAATATCTAATTGATTCGAATAAATCGGCACATTAACATTTCTTTCATTGAATCAAATAAATATTTATTTGTTCAATGAATTGATGGAACGAGGATGAGGATTTTCATTCCCTTTCAATAAACATTTATTCGATAGTATAATTACTAAAAAAAACGATTGATTTTATTCAAATGAATAATATATTTGAAATGACCGTTTCAAAGAGATATTTATTTGACAGCATCATGCGCGCCGCCGCTCGACGGGAAGACGCGATTTGTTTTTTCTGATAGTTTTATGTCAAGAGCGCAAAACCGGCGAAACGCCGAATGTTAGATCGTTACCTAAATGGAGAAGTTTTTGAAGGAGGCTGGTATCAACGAATACGTTACTACATTCCAAGGTATGTAATAATAAATAAACATTAGACGATCCTCAAATCTTTCCTCGGTTAGTACGGCAAGCACGCAACAATAAAACATAACTTATAATGTAATCATAGATGAGCAACACGATCTATTTATAGACACATATAAAAAAAAGTGCAGCGATATGCGAAACGCTTGTATCCTCTGACGTCAAAATACCTTCATAATATATGTTTGCTTGTGTGCAAAATAATCTAACGAACCAAACAACACGCGTTCTAATTATACAGTTCTTAAAGAATTTGATTAAGCGTTGACCTCCTTTGGAGTAAGATGCCTTTTACTTGGTCAGAACAAGTTCCTATTACCATCTTCGTTTAATTCTGTGCTTCTATTATTTTTAATTTTTTTTCGATGAAAGGATAGTGCTAGTTTCTTTCCTGCAGAAGAAAAGGGTGACAATGACTCGTATAAGACTTGTGGAAACTCGCCGGACGAAGCTACCGGGCTTTTCGAGTCTTGGCTCAGTCAGCGGAGGCCACGTTGGGCATTTTTGCTTCCCGTATTACAATGAAAGACCGGATTTCTTTTTTCGCCGGCACAGGCCACCCTTCCCTTTCATCTTATGCCACCCCTTGTTCTTCTTACCGGCCGGAATTACAAATTTCGGGCTCCTTTCGTCGTCGTCGTCGTCGTCGTCGTCGTCTTCGTCGTCGTCATCATCATCGTCGTAATCTTTCTCTTTTTGTTTTAACTCAGCAGTCTCGGACCACGGTGTCTCGGGACTCGGTAACTTTATTGTGCAGAGGGTGATTAAGAACGTCGTGTCTGAGGTTTTCTGGAGTAGAAAAGAAATCCTCATCCGCCAACAACCGTAACATTTTACCGCGTCGTGCCTTGCGGGAAACCACATATTTGGTCGTAAGAGAGAGAGAGAGAGAGAGAGAGTAAAAGAAAATACGGTACTTAAGAAATTTGTAGATGTAGTTAAAAGAATGCTTGATCGGTCGAATCGTGCCCCAACAAACCAATCGAGAATAACATCGATCGGGGACGAGAGAGCTAACGAGAAAAGAGCGAGGGCGGCGATAGACCGCGTTACACACCACGTACGGAGATTTGCGAGCGCTTAACCCACCGTTTAATAGACTGTAAACGCGCCGCGAATGGGGCTGTTACCATGGAATTTAATGGTCAACAGATACGACCTATGTTCGGTGGTTTGCAGAGAGTAACCTACACACATTCTCCCTTCGTACAAGTCAAGCTTGTTGCACAATGCAATAATTGAGTGATCAAAATAACATAATACCTGTACTTTGACTGTATTAACTAAAATGCCATTTAGTTATTTCTCTTTTTCGATTCCACATAGTCGAAAAATATTAATTTACGGTTTAAAAAAAATGTCCGGATGTGTGTGTATGCGTATGTTTTAATTCCTCGAAAAATTATAAGCACCGTGTCTCTATAATTACTCGACCGATGAAACTGAAATTTGACACGCAGTTAAAGCGGAAACGTCTTTTTGTTCGGTCTAATTATCAACAAAATTGATTCAATTTTATAACATTTTGAATTTTGTGAAAAATTCCTGCAGTGACTCTAGTTGTCGCAAATTTATTAGCCATCTAGATGAATAATTCTTCACGAATAGAGGTAACTTTCAAAAACGTTTATTATTGCGATCTGACCCAAATCTACATACGATTAAACTTTAATCAATCGAACTTAAATTTTCTACAGAACCGAAACAACATTCAGAGCTTTTGTATATTACAATTTAGTAAAAATCGCTAAAGGGGTTTAGATTTTATGGCAATTAACATTATTCAACGTACGACTGCTTCTATTTCGGAAATATCTGACGATCCGAGCGATTATTGTCATAAAGGTGACATCGTAAAAGGCATTTGTCCTTTGTTTCAAAATGTCTTCTGTGATAGATATTAGATTAAGATTAAGATATAGATCGGATAACATCAGACAGTGACGGAAGCAAGACCGAGTGGAAGATAACTTTATCATCACTATAAGAAAAAAATGCAAACTTAATAAAGTTCGAATTGAAATTAAATAATTATAATTGTATGTCACCCGAGAAAATTCAATAAAAAATGTGAAATTCTATGTTATTCGATAATAAATCGATCGAAAAAAATAATCGTATTTTTTAATTTGTGTAAAATAATTAGAAAATTTGTTTTTGCATATTATCGGGAGGATGTGTACCATATAATGCCGAAATAAATGTTTTTTTAAAATAAATAAATGTGTACTCACACTGGGTCGAGTATGGCTGCGCGGATTAAGCTGCCAGGAAACCGTTGTGGGCTGAAAATGTTCCTTTCCCCAAGATCGGTTGTCAAACGGGCTCTCACCGATGTGTCCCTATAACAGATGATTACTTTCGTTTATTAAATATTAAATACTTTTGACAAAGATTAACGAAATAGATTCATTTATAAGGATCAACGATGACTTATTATATTTAACGCTTTTATTTTCATGGTTTTTGTTTCATCGTAGAGGAAGCTGTTATAGTGAAAAAAAAAAAATTCTTTTCATTTTGTCAGAGTACTTAAAAAGTCTCAAATCGTTGAGAAAATATATTTAGAAAAAATGATATATCTCGAGAACGGGTTACTCGACCATCCTGAAACTTTGTACACGAGTCGTGTCGCAACCTCCGTCCGCTTGCTGCAATTTTCGCCAAATTCGCTACCAGGTGTCTCGTTTTATGGTTGTTTGAATTTTTCAAGAAAAAAAGGTACTCTCTCTAGCTTTCGTAAATTTTGAACTATCGAGTTAAAACTCTCTACAATAATAGGCTAAAGGACAATGTTATTCGGTATTGAGTTTTGCAAGAATCGATGAATGCTTTCAGATTTAATAGAATCATAAATTTTGATATTATTTTCGAAAAAATCTATTTATGCTCTAAGTTCTGTAAATTTTCATTTATCAAACTGAAGCTTGGCATACAAATTGTATTTGTGATAATCGATTAAGCTTTATAAAAATTGCAATAATACCAAATTTTCAATATTATTGAAAATTTTAATACCACTTCCTCTATGAGAAAGTCACAATTGGGATAACCATTTCCCGTACAGGAGAATCTATAGGTTGGCGAGAATCACGAGGAAACAATGTGAACATTTTTAATTTACTTGCCTTGTGTTTTTTTTTTACATTTTACTGTAAAATCATTCGTTTACTATATTGTAAACTTATAATAAAAAAAAATACATCTACAACCAAGGATACGAGCCGCTTATTATTGCAACGTTAATGGAATAAAAAATGCATATTTATTAAAATAATTTAATTAAAATTATAAAATTAACGTAATAACGTTGACTAAATATTCAGGAGTTTACTCAGTACTCAGGAGAGTTAAAATAAAATCACTATAGAATCAATAATTGTCAACTGAGAAACTAAAACTGTTGCTGGTTATAAATTTTTTATTTTTTCAGCGCAGGATGAATTTTTTTAAATAATATATTCGAGAATCCTCGACACCGTCACCGCTAGCTTCTTACCCGAGCTCTGTGCGGCGAACAACCCCTCGAGCGCGACTTTACACCCCATAAGCCTTATTTTTCTTTTAACTTTACTTCTAACCTAGAGAGATCTTGCGACTGGGAGAAAACTCTCGTGCTTGTGGCCCACGCGAACGTAAATCACACGGTATAATGAGAACGCTTCGTCTTCCGTTGGACCAGCTAACACACCCTCTCGCTCTTAGAGACGTCCATACCGAGTTTCTCCGCTTCTTCTTACATTATATTATTATTCCACGGTGCTCATAATATAGTTTATTACAGACCACGTGAAAATTGTATTTATACTCTGGCGTCACATCCATGAAAAAATGTGCAAGTTCAGGCTCAATAAAAAAAACGTCGGAAAAAACATGAACGTTAAAAGAGAGGAAGTTGATAAAACGAAAGCAGTCGACTCTACGTTGAAATCTGACGGTGCAAATTATGCAGTATTACATGATGACAGCAATTATTAGTGAGTTCAAGTGACACGAGGAGAAGGATAGCTGGGAATACATTTCACCTCGAGTATGCACAATTTTGTAGGGATGGCTTTCGACACTTGAAATTCTCGAAACGCAATAGAGAATATCCATAAATACACACGAGAGTTCGTCTTCGAATTTATGTCAATTTTACACCGAGTGATGACGTTTCTCTGGATATTTTCGAGCTAAAGATGCATTGGAAACCTCGTCAGAGCTTCGAGTTACCTGCGATTTCATGTTAAAATTAAGCACCGATTGCGAGGACTATGCGCGAGCACCAGGTAGATTAATCAAAGAGTTCCTCCTCTCTCCTCGAGTATGTCTTCTCGACTGTTTCTATTCGAATTTAATTTCATCCCGCAAGGAATCGAATAAAATTTCATGAATTACGTCTAACCGAGTGAGGAATGCCCGAGAACAGTTTCTAATTTTGTACAATATCTAGTTGCTGCAATGAGAGTGGTCTTAGCATGCTATGTATATCATCAGCAATGATTAAGAAACAACTCGGTTAATTCGTTTGCTTATCGTGTATTCCTGTTCACGTGCGGGTATATACGATGATGTGGATCGATCGATGACATCAAATCAATAACAATCTTCTTTTTTTACTTAGTCCATAGTATTCGTAAGGTTTCGATCGCAAAGTCGGAGATCGTCAGCTTAAAAATAACCCATCTTGAAAAGATCGGTCATTAGGTTAACCCTTTGTAAGTCACAAGAATAACCCCACTCCTCAGTGCTAACATAAGAATGCGTTATCCCCACTCTGCTCTTCATAATTCCATTCCGGGACGGTTTCGGGCAGTGTGATTTATAAAGGGTTAAATCCAAGATAGAAATGCCACGCTCTCCGATAGTGCGGTACAATATGAATGATATTTTACCGTTAAGAAGGAGTAATCACGTCAAAACAATGAAAATAAAATCTTGCGACCTGATAAAAAATACCACTTGACAAGTACAACAAAAATGATACATTTTGATACGACGAATCTTTTTTTTTTTTTTCAAGTCCAGTTCATCGATGCAAATACTTTTATTTCATTTTCAGCTTCTCGTAAAGTTTAAATTCCACCGATGGATAAAATTGACTTGGTAAAGTATCAATACGTCGGTAATAATTACGAACGATGTTATATATTCCTGAATGATGAATGTCCTTTTTTAAGTAAAAATATATTATTAACCGTGTTGAGCATCAAGAGATTTGCATCTTGTTAAGTGGCTCCATCTGACAGTTCAGGAAAAGTTTCGTCCTTTTTTTTATTTCTCCCATTCTCCTCTCGTTTGTAATTACACGTGCATTCCGTACTTGCACCCTTACATGCATACGTGCTGAAATAAACAGTCGACTAGGTAAATAACAAACCGGATAGTAACTGGAGGACGAGGCCAACAACAACGACAACGACAACGACAAACAAGCTAGCGAAAGCGAAGTAACGAGAAGGCTGGAATAGTTGCGATGTGTTGTATTCGTATGTGGACGGGTTACAGGGTAGAGGCTATCGTGGCGTGCATTGTGCTTCTCATTTGCATGCGCTAGGTACCAGCGAGCAAGAGAGCCAGCTGAGAACTGCGGCAGCGCACAGCTGGACACACACACGTATATAGGTACACATAACACTGTACAGAATGTATACCGAGGTACACGGAGCTAGTACCCACCGTACGATATATGCTGCGAGTACGAGTCCACGAGGCTCAGGCACAAAAGAAAACTCCCGAGCAAACAAAACAAGCAAACAAGTATAGTAGCAGTGGAGGACTAGCGTGCACCGAGTGTCTCATCTTCGTCATGCTCGAGGTTGTCGTTGTCGCCGTCGTCTTCGTCCTTGTCGTCGTTTTAGTCCAGCAGCATTCGTCGCAGTATTTATATCTCACAGTCGCACACTCTCGCTTGCCATCGAACTCTCTTAAGTGTTGTGACTCTCAGTTTAGCGAGGAATAAATGAGTGGATCCTCTTCGAGAGTTAACTTAACATCCAACGTGTGCTCGATCCGTTGGATCATTCGGATAAAATTAAGGAGGCTCACCGAGTTGTTGAGTCTAAAATAATTTTTTTCTTCAAAGAATTTTATTTTCTATGTATTACTTGATTGTTGTTGACACAATAGCTTAATGATATAGAACGGCATACATCGTTATCGAAGAATTGATAAATTCATTCGATTTTCTGTTTATTATTATTTAATATAACATTCACGATTAATTAGGACGACGGTTTCTTGTTAATTATACGAAGCAAAGTACAAAAAATCAAAGTCAGACAATGAAAAATGTATCAAGAGACACTGCGGCGTCTCGTCACCCAGTATAATGCACATTAAAAAGTATTAAAATATCCTCATGACGTTGTACGAAGTATATCTATATCAATTGGTGAGACAAATGGGAGGTCGATACGTTAAATATTTAAAGACATCGCCTCCAAGGAACGTGCCAAATAAAAGAAAGTTTTATCAGCAGCTACGTCAACCGATCCTTACAGTGAGTGATATACTCGTTGGAATTCCACTGGGGATAATCCAACAAAATAATGAAAGCACGATCTGACGTTTTAGTTAAATTTTGATTAAAAAAAAAGATTGTTTATCAAAATTTCTATAGCACACAGGCTAAATTAGGGCACATTTCTAATGAAATAATCAATGCGACAACATTTATTTTCGTTGTCCGATAATTTTTCAAAAAGTCGAATAAATATATCAGATGAGGCAAATATTTCTGGGATAAGATAGGATATTTATATGTTTTGTCGATACGAGTGATGATTTATAAAGTAAAACTTTATAATCGCAATCGCTCCACCAATTTACCGTGCACCGAAAGAAAATCTGACGACTTTTGCGCTCGCGCTGTTGATTCTAATCATATTTTCAGTGTCTCTTGGATTTATGCAACGTGTCACGTCGTTCGTGTACGTAAAGAGTAGGCGTTTAAAATTCTCAAGGCGAACGAGAGGTGCCTCGAGCGAGAAATTCACAGCTTCGGATTCTTCGCGGATGCGAGAAGCAACCCCCTGAGCCAAAGTGCCAACCGCACCACTGCGGGGTTGTAATTGGCAATATCTATCGAATTTTACAATAAATCTCGCTGAGCCCTCGAGGGAAAGAAGGTGAGAGACGAGAGGTAAGAGCGTGCGATGCGACGGAGTGGTAAGAAGCTACGTAACGAGAAAGAGCTCGAAAGGGTAGCGGCAGGGGGTTGTGCTCGGCACACGCGGCAATAAAACACAGGGTAGTATCGCGCGCGAGGGGCCGACGCACCGTGCACTTAAATACGTTATCTTATCGTCGAATTAGGTCGCGGTTAAAGCCGTACTTTTGCTGGTATATCGGTGCAGAGGGGGTGCGCGCGCGCGTTTTCTACCTCCGTGATATTATACGAAGAAGCGAAGGTTCACCGGTGCCGTTCAGAAATCTCGTTGCGCACGTCCTGGCTTCTCTCGTTGCGATAATGCAAAGGGCGTCGGTGAAATTTGCGACGGCCCTTCCCTTCCCCCTAATCCTATATACCTCGTGTGATTCCCTCTACGGTTACCGTTGAATTAAGGGCACACCGTTGAATCGGGTTAAATATATTTAGCGGTCTTGCATGTTTCGCGGTAATCGTAATTCTCGTATCTCCGAGAAATGGTGAAAAATTAATTTTGTTGAGACAGAGATTCCTTCAGACGGGTATGATGTTTGATAATTAATCGATGAATACTTGTGTTAATGTGTTAAACGAGGTTTCATATCAATTTATCGATTTTTTTTTAAAACCAAAAAAAAATTGAATCACTAGTTATAGCGTAATATCTTGTACATCGTGTTATTAAAAAATGGTTTCTTAGTTAACTAATTATCAAAATTATCTCAAGAAATGCGTAATGTTTATCGTTTTAATTAAATAATATAGTGACGAAAGGGTTTTTAATTTAACGCATACCGAGAAGCTGTCGATGCTGTTCAGCGAGCACCGTGCCAGCTGCAACGATCGTGTCATCGTTACCCGGTACCCCCGTGTTGGCTTAGTTGCATAGTTTATAAACATTGCACACAAGTGAAACGAGCGTAAAACTCCCGATAAACAATAAAATGCTCACGCGTTAAAGAAGAGAATATGAGAGCAGGAAGTCGTTATATATCGCTCTATACATGCATTCTACTTCTATATACGTATATACTTTGATGACGTCAAGACGTAAATAATTCTTTTCTCTCGTTACATGTCATATCTATGTATTTCTACCACTGTCCACCGAGAACTCGGACAATATCTGCTCTTTATTTATGTATGTTTTATCAGTCGTATACACATGTACTCGATATCACACGAACCCATTGTCTTCTACTGGAAATAATGCGCAAATAAAATAGAAAGGTGATGCTATTGATTTGCAATAGAAATTAATAATCATCGAAGAGTTATTCTCGTCTATCTGCTATAATAAAAGTTTGTTACAATCGATCGTACGAGGGGGAGATTGGAGTGGGGGAGAGGGCTATTATTGACACTGGTGTACGTTGTTTTCGAATGTGTAATCCAATCCATAGAGCGATATATAACACACGTGCTACCAGCTGGCACTAACAAACGAAACTTTCCATGTGTTGTTTATTGCACAGTGTATACAGCCATCGTGCATACGCTTCTGTTGTTTACTTTTTTTTTTTTTTTTTTTGTTATTACGCCAGCCCTCTTGAAATGTACACACACGCTTGTCACCTTGTATGTTAGACAAACGCCTGTTCGTTTGTATAGAAGATATATTTAATAAAAGTTGTTTTGTTTATCATAGCGAGAAGAAAATGTCGACCGTTGTTTACCCTGTCCCACGTCGCATGTTTCCTTGGTATCGCTAGCTGATAACAGAAAAAAATAAAGGTTACCGTGCCGACCTACTTTTATAGTTGAAAAATATTAATAAATCTCACGAATTTTTTAGACAACGATAATATTATATACAAGATAACAATTCTTTAAATATTCATAAAATCTTTTTTTTTCTTCGTGCATAGTTCTACTCATCGCACTCTTGAAACCCGAACAAGCTGATTTTGTTCTTTATTTTTATATGAAACTCAAATTTAACTTTGTACGTATTTTAAATAAAATTCATTTCGAATATAAATTCTTTTTTTTCCACAATTTTACTTATACGTTATTCGTGTATCGTTCGTCAACGTTTTGAAAATATGAGAATTTGGAAAATATTTTCAAAATAATAAATACAAATCTGGTTTCAATTGACTTATCTTTACGCTTGGAAACGTTGTTAACATCTCTTTCAAAGTTGACACAAAATAATAAACCACTCGCATGTTTTTATCGACAGTAATTTTTTTTGTTGTTCGTCATTTTCAATCCTTGTTTCTTCTTCACCAATGTTATTTTCTTTTTATTTTCAAAACTCTTTTCAAGCGTCGTTAAGCTCTCGTGGTTCGTCAGCGGTAAATAGCCCAAGAAAGAAAGAAATACAGAAAAACTGAAGGGGAACGAGACGCGATGAGACGAAACTGCTGTACTCCGTAATGTACAGTGGCGGTACCCCTTCTTCCACGGTGTCGTCCGTTAGCCTCCAAAAATAAATGTGTTGTTTATTCACAAGTAAGCCGGATGTCAGTGTTTGCTTTGGTAGAAATTGTTTTGTTCGGTTTGGCCAAGCACTGTGAGACAGAGCGCGAAGCGGAGTAAAACAGCGATGGAACGTGACATCGACCGTACACGTGAAAAGTCGTTTTTGGTCCCTCTCACCATTCTTGCCCTTCGCTTTCACAGTCATAGTCATAGTTGAGCGTCTAGACTCATACGCTTCATCGTCCAGTAGTACGTTTCTTAAAGAAGAGACGAAAAACCTTAAAAAACAAGTTGCAATGTAGAATATTGCACATAGTTTCCTCATAATTTTGATACGTCGTCGACACAGCTTCCTCTACAAGAACTTCCGTTGATCGACTTCCTTATAGCGTAAGGTTCGTTGATGCCGGCCGAAAAGAATAAGGACACCACGTGCAAGATTATACTTTGCAAGTTATCAAGCAAAATAGATAAAGAACTCTTACAGCTTTATGTGCGTGACAAATCTAAAAACGCCAAAATGAACTCATGGTAATCGATAAATATTATATTATTGCAATCGAAGAAAACTAACGACGCTTAAAATATAGTGTAAATACATATTTTGGATATGCTACAGTACGAAAAAAGTATTTATTCATCTGTCGGTCTGTCTGTACTTTCCGAAAACACAATAACTTTTGAATGAGATTGTAGCTCATGAGCAAGATTAGCATGCATAGTCTACTAACAAAATCTTTAAGGCGAGGCAAAAGCTACTCATTCAGTCATAAAAACTGTAACCCATGAATTTTATATACGGTAGACATTCCGGGAAGAAACGAGTTTTAAACAATAGCTTGTTGTGCCGTGTATTTTGTAAAAGTTTGCTTTTTCCCGCAATGTTAATAGTCTCTGAATGGCATGGTCTGGAGAATAGTAACTATCTCTCTCGCACTCATGTGTCATGTTTCATGTGATACGTATATCGCCTCATTATTTTGTTTTTTGCTTTATACAGAGGGAGTTGTCGTGTAGAAAATTTTTTTTGAGATTTTAATGTTGAAGTACTTAAAAAGTCTCAAAACATCAAGAAATCATATTTAGAAAAAATGTCTGTGCGCGCGCGCGTGTGTGATGAGCTTGCAAAATTACAATGGATATATCTTGAGAACGGGTTATTCGATCATCCTGAATCTTTGCACACGGGTCGGGTCGCAATCCCCATCAGTTCGCTCCAATTTTCGCACAAATCGCCCTCATTTTATGGTTCTTTTAATTTTTCAAAAAAAGAATATACGCTCTCTAGCTTTCATAAATTTTTATCTATCAAATTGAAACTTTGTTTACGAATTGACTAGGATACAAGGATATTTGGTTTTGAATTTAGTGAGAATCGATTAAGGAATTTAAACTTTACGAAATTTGCAATTTTGCCTAATTTTCAAGTAAAAATTCGGATAATCGTTTCCCGTAGAGAAACGTTTTTAAACGTAATATACGCATAAACGTATAAACGTAAATATGTATAACATACACATTCCGCATGCTTGCAAGCCTCCATTTTTCTAGTTTCAAGTAGCTGCATTTTTGTTGTAAATGAAAAATTATTAGTGTCAACTACATATAAAAAGTAACAATCGTTAATTTTCAATCCAAGTTATTATTTTTATATTTACCGTAACTACCTTCAACTGGTTTTACTGTAAAAATAGTCGCATATGCTAACAATTAATAGTCGCCAGAATTATAACGATTTCTCTCGGTGTACTACGTTGAATTTGTACATAAAGAAACAATCACGAGTTATCAAGTTTTCCGAGAAGGAGGGAAACGCGCGAGCCTCATCACCCTCGAAGTCGTCTTTGTCGCAGCCTTACGTAGATCGGTCTAATTTACTTAAGAGCGGTGCGTACAAGGCCAGCTATCCGAGAAAGTCATTCGACGGGCTTGCTCGTTCATTACTTTGCTAGCAGTTCCCTTTCGGGACGACCGAAGGGTGAATCAAGTCAACGCGCACACACGCACGCACACGCGCGCACACACCGCGCGTGCAGAGGTGCGCGCATAGACACAAGGCATGAGGACAATCTTACTGTTAATCTTGATTTAATCCTTGACAAGCGCTTAAGCGTCCCTAAACTGGCGTTAAATCGTTCTACGTCTACTACTCGTCGTTGTACAACACCCCGAAATGAATGGAACCTCCCGCTAGAACCCTTGATTAAATTAGAGTCAAAATCTTATGGGAAACAAGAGATAGGATTTTACGCATAGTTACCACTATCTTCATTTGCAATTTTTGTTGACAAAATTCAAGTAAATAAAAAAATATCCAAAGAATAAACATATTCATATTACGTAGAATTGTTATCTTTAAAATAATTCCAAATTTTCAAAAGTTTATTTTATATCTTTGCCTCGGTGTTTAACGTTGTGTTAAGTTACTTAATTGTTCGATCATTTATTTATTTTTATAGTCAGCAATAACATTTGGTAATCGGTACGTTTCGAGGACGTTAAAAGAAAACTCTGTATCGTTCGATGACCGAGGAATTTTTTACTCTCGCAGCTGTGGCTTGTAGCTAGGGAAATCGAAATTTTTCGAGGACGAAGCAGCTAGAAAAGTCGACTGCATTCCTGCCAAGCAGTGTACGAGAGCGCAGTAGTAACACCATAAAACTACGTTAACTTTAAAATATCTCGAGGATCCGGAAGGACACGGAAGCACCACGCGCACACAGGAACTTCTGCTGCTGTAGTTGCGTAGGTTTTATCGTATATTCGTGGTCGAGGGTTGCTTTCACGAGAAAAAAAAAAAAAAAAGAAAAAAAAACACTTGTTATTTATGCGGGAGGCACGCAGCACTGACTCTTCTTTCTACTGCTCTACGGGAAAGAAGGGCGCAAGAGGGGACGAAATATCATATTTAATTTTTATTATATCAGCCGTTGTATGCATCGGTAGCCGGCAGAGGCAACTTCTCGATGTTCCAGAGCACCGAACTCTGGATTCTTTACTTGTATATCATACAATATAGTACACTACGGTAAACGGGCCCGGACTGTATGTAAATATAGCGTGATACATTGGATACTCGCTTATAAACACCCCATTTTTATTCGAGTAGCGTTTTCGCCAGCCATCCGACCACCCCACGCCTCCGACGACGACGACGACGACGACGACGACGATGACGATGACGACGACCCTCTTCGGCGAGGAGTGTGTTGGCCGAAAGAGCCCGTTCGCACAACCCCGACGTTCGACCGTCACCTTCTCCTTATTCTTACCATAAAAAGAAAAGAAAGGATCGACGGAAGCGAGGCAACTTATTATTTTACCGTTCCCATGATATCACTTGCAAATGAAATATTTTTAACGCTCGATTCACGTGGCAAAATAAAAATAATATTTCAAAATAAAACTAAAAAAGTATCCTAGGGTTTTCTAGTGAAAAGTGAGACAGGGTAGTATGAGTGAACCATAAAAGTGAGAATTCACGATTGGTATTCCATGAAAATTCGAAAGGCTCCAATTGAATTTGGATGCCCGGCTTATACAGTGGGCTTACACAAACGAACTCTTCCGCACCGTTATTCCGCATGCTAAAACGCTCGCTTCTCTTTCTCTGTTCATTGATTGACGCTGATTCAACAGAGTCAATGTGTCTTCGCAGTCTCATATCCACGACCTTTTTTTCGCACGACTTGTACTCGCTACGGTCATCTCGAACCTCTTCAAATATTCCTGATTCACGCATCTCTTTGCCGTTCGTTCGAGGACCAAGAGTTTTTTTTAGCATAAACTTTTTTTGGACTTTGGCATTTCCTTTCATGTAGTATGGGATATCGAATAAACTTTGGATGTAACTGTTGCGAAGAATTCTATTGATTAACTTTGCACGGTGACTCAACCTTACTTTAATAATTCTTCGATATAAGATATGATAAACTTTTCATGGCTGAGGGATGTGGTACACCGTTAAATTTCAGGCAGTGAAGAATTGCGTGTACGACGACGATATAAGAACGCAAGGGATGCTGCAGAGAAAAGAGCGCATCGACTTAACGCGATTATTTATTATTTCATACAGAAGTTGCGCGTCGATAACGCGGCGTCGGCTGTTGAATTAGCATTTTTTTGTTGTTTAAAAATGAAATATACCGCGGGGTTTTGGATGTCCCGTGTAAAAGTGTATCTACGCTACGTAAGAAAAGAGAAGACGAGGGAATGAGCCGGTATCTTGTGGTTGGGTCGCATGGAAAACGTGCCTCGGTGGAGAAGAAGCCTCTCTGATCTCCAAATAAGTGAGGCCACGCTCTCCGGAATACGAAATTGCTGCGACCGCTCGAAAAGCATGAAAGGACAACGAGTACGCCGAGTCTTCGATGCTCTTCCGGGAACGAAGTGAGCCAACACTCGTAAAGACTTGCATTGCATTTTCTTCATGGTGTATTTAATTTTTACAATCGTAATTTTTTTCACGTCGTCACGCTTATAATATTTAAACAATACGCGCCAAATTATACGCAAACACGAGTTCGCGTATACGCAGCACGGGTGCACGCTCACAATATACTTAGAAATTGTGTTTATTTATCACAACTCACGAGTAACTTGTCGAAAGATTAATCTCATGGCTAAGTAACAATTGCAAAGAATTTGCAGAGATCACTTCCAATTTACAACTTCCATTAACCAAGATTCCATACATTTCGTGTCGTGAAAAGCTATGAACAAATATGTTGCCAATGATCTTACTTTTATGACGATACAGTCGTGACTCTTCCAAATGAGATATCATGATTGGATGAAGAGACGAGTGGTTCGGTATGCCACGGGTTGCATCGCGTAAAATTCGTCGCTCTGTTATTATTTGGAGATCAGGCCGAGGCGAATATCTAATTGTAGTAACGACCACGATATGTATCCCTTGCCATCTGGCTCGTCGTTTTACCACCCCTCGACATGACCGAACGGGGTTGAAAATGTTGCGAGCATTCGTGAGATTCGCAGTCGAGTTTGCGGACAAAACTTTGTCCGGTATAGGTCTTCCAACTTGGCAACAGGAAAGCATGAAAGCGGATAGAAGCTTTCGCGAGAGAGTGAGATAGCAAAAGATACAGTGAACCAGTGCTTGCTCCGGAATCCGAGTAAAATCTGTGAGGTACACAATCGCTTTCGTCGCTCCTAAACCCGTACCAATTACAAACACTGGCGGCTTCTCCATCCCCGATGTTAACTAAACACTAAATACTAACGATACACATTGCCATCCGTGAGAGCAACTGTGTTACGGTTTCGGCGAAGCATACCGGCTTTACAGTATTATTACCGCTGTGTATACTGTAGCTAACTAGTGTAGATTAACGTACGTATATAGGATCACAAAAACGTGCATACAACCGTTCACTTCTGTCCGAACCCTCATCTGCTTACAGTGAAACGAAAAATACTCTAATAGTTTACAGCATCATCGTTATTATAACTTACAATTGGTAAAAAGTACAAATATGTAATAGAATTATTTTTTTTACAGTGCAAACGTAAAATCTAAGCAGTTATCAGCAGATCGAACAGTCCAGTTTTAGCATTAGAACTCTCTTAAGGTAATGTAAATAAGCGTTCATGGATGTTCAGAAAGAGAACAAGACTCAATAGGTTTTTTTTTTACTTCCGACGGGTAGTATGCGTTTCACTGGCATGACGCGAATGTGGCAGTTTCTATACGTGCGATGTTCTCCGAATCGGCTAAAGATGTCTTAAGAGAACTGGGTACACTACACATATTATGTGCATCGTCCAACCTTCATTTTTGTCCTAGATTGATACATTTTAGGTGACATTTCCAGAAGATAAAAGCGTTTAGAAAAATGTATGAGAAGCATGGTTGTATATATCGAAATGCCACAATGCGCCCGTCATTCCTACTATAATCGTTCATCCGTATCTATCATAACTTCGGAGCGCTCACGGTGGAGTGAGAGAAAGAGCCGTATGCCATTCAGTCAATATTTGTAGATATATTTTATTCAACAGCATGTTCATTTTAATAAGTTTGTTACCGGTCAGAGATGTTGTTAATAATTACAAATTAAGAAACACAATTTTCTAATCGCGTATGTTGATTTAATTCTAAATACACGAGTCCAAAAATGATTGAGCGATTAAATAAAATACAATTATTAAAAATTATTTAGCTGTTTTAGTTTCAAAAAGTATAGTAATTATAAAAATATATAGCAATTATAAAAATGCTGTATTAAGTTACATTGAACTAGCTTTGACATGTATAAAAATTTTTAAAATTGATAATTTTCAAAACTCCCGATTGGATAATAAACGGAACTTTAGCTTTAAAAAATGTTCATATGAAAATAAATCTAAAAAGAATGAAACAATTTCCGATGTCATTTTACTTTGCTTTATATTTAAATAAGAATAATTAATTTACCGCTGTCACTACAGTCGGGAGACTTTTACATATCGAGAAAGATGCTGGCGTCTGGACTCTGATTTAAGAGAATAATTATATACGATACGGACATTTTCTAACGCAGAAGAAATCGTCTTTCGACTCCAGTGACAGCGGTAAATGAATTATTCTAATTTAAATATGAAGTTAACTGAAATGGCATCGCAAGTTATTTAATCCTTTTTAGATTTATTTTCACATGAACATTTTTTAAATTTCAAGTCCTGTTAGTTATAGTTTTTTTTCAGTTGGTAGTTTTAAAAGTAAAAAGACATTTTTTTTCTTCTACCAAGACTCGTTCGTTTAAAGGTTGAAATTAAGGTGAGGCTCAATATTGACGTAATTTTCGTAAGTGCGAAAGAGCAGCACCATACATCGTATGCGTTGACGAGAGAATTCGTCGAGTCTTCCCTTAACTTGGTATTTTTTAATTATTGTACAAAGACTTTTCATTGTTACACCAAAAATGATGCTTACGGTATAATGAAAATTACAAAGATAAGCTTTACTCACAATGGGATTTAATTTGTTGAATCTACTTCTTCCGATTCCACGAATGAATAATCAAAATTTAGGCGTAAAAAAATTTCACGCCAATATAAAGAACAAATCTATTTTCTTTTTCGAACTGATGTATAACTGACCGTGTTCTGGTCATAACCGCGACTTCACCGTCCCACCTACGTTATATACAGTACAAACACTCTGTATAGTCAAGCGGTGAATTGCTAGATTCCGTGTTTATTGCGTTTAATGGATGGCATTGGTTGTACGCATGCAACTCGTCGAAGCACACAGAACAGAGATCGAGGATTTGCGTGGGCAAAGCAGGCGAAGCTTCGAGTGTACTATTGTTAGTGTATTGAGGCGCTTGGCGGTATATCTTACACTACAGTGTGTGTACATACAACGAAACAGTTATTCGAAGGTAAACTACATCTTCGAGCCGAGAAGTAGGTAGTCAATGTAGGGGATGAGGGCGCAGCGGCTGGGGCATATAACGTTTTTGCACCCCTGTCGCACGACACGCTCTCCCGAGCCTGCTCGAATTAAACTCTTAGCTACATTGCCACACCCTCCCATTTCTAGTATTAAATCTGGCCTCCTTTCTCACTGTACCGTAGTCTACCGTACATGCGCCTTCGTTGTTTCTCGATGACCGTATTACCTTTTTCTTCAGGAGAAAACGGGTCACAAGTACCGCGACGTATGAAACGCTCGTACGCCTTCTTCTCGCGTTGTCGAAGGATCGAGATTTCTCCTGTATTCATAGATATTTATGTAAATCTAATATCATATCATAATAATTCCTTCGGTTACCAAATGTATCTTATAATCCAGAATCGTAGAGAATCCGTCAATCAAACAAGTCATGAATGAATATTTACAATAACATTATGAATTGCAAGCTAAATCTAAATCGGACGACGGTTCGAGAAGATATATATGAATAATTTGCGTCTTGTAACTTGGAATCCGTTAAAGCTCAAAATAAGTTGACTTCGTCAATTGAGAAATACCGTAAAAATTTTATGTGGAATTTAACGTAAATTTTTCAATCGATTACGTATTAATGACATTCAAAACTGAAAGAATTATACATCATTGAAATCGTAAGAATTATAGAAAATTAATTATAGAATTAGAAAGTACCACCGTTAACTATAGTTACGTGAACCCGCACGAAAATGTATAATTATCAAATATATACAAAAACTATTACATCATTTTTATATTTGGAAAATAAAAGAAATATATGTGAAACATATATGTAATATATATTTTATCCAGTCAAGTTCATCTAATATTTAACTTATATTTTCTCCATATAAATATTATATATAAATGTCCATGAGAAAAATACGATGGCGGCAACGCTGATGTTCTCTCGTTATAAATAGAATGAAAGAGTATTTGTGTAAATGCAACGTCTTCCGATATTCAATGAAGAACGCTCTATTCACGACTGCTTTCACCTGGTTTGGATTTTGAACGGAAGAAAACAATTAATCAGCATTCGCGTACAACACGATTCAACAATGCGAATTCTTGCGACGCGGTCTGAAAGGTACTCCTGCACTCGATGTTCTTTTTCTCAATCAATTTTAATCGCGGCTCATGGCGGTAGGGACGTAAACTCCGAAGTTTCTTATAAAACCTCGTAAAATCCTGCCTCGTAGTGACGGTAGCGTCTGAACGAATTTCGCAAGTTCCTTGGACATCCCCGGTCTAGCTATCCCCTTTCGCGTCGTTTCAAGGCTCGCTTTTAATGAGACTCTTTTCTACTCGTCTCAGGGGGGGCTAAATGCTGTTGCCAAACCTCGTTTCGGCGATACGGATCAGCGACGTGGATCTACCGGGCCGTGCAGTTCACGGACAAACCCCGACGACTATAGCGATTCGCAATAACGCTCTCGGTACCGCCACTCTCCGCGTAGCTCTGGTCCCGGTACACCAAGGGTTATACGTTCAACATCATAGCTCACTGGCAGACCGGCGTTCCCAAGTTCCGGAATCGCGCGCGCAACTAACAGAAGTTTTCGTACAAGTTTAAGTTTTCGCAAGGCAAAACGAACGTTTCTCCGTTGGGTTTCCTTTCTCTCTTTACCATTACTCGTGCTTCTCTCATTTCTTGGTTCCTTGCATTTGGTTTCTCGCTCACTCGTCTTCTTTCGCTTCTTTCTTTCTTAACATTTATATCTGTCCTGTCTCCATGCACCCCAAACTCCAAAAATTACCTAAGTATGGTAAACGCCGAACGAATGGATTCGACCTGGCAAAAAGGTCCACCGAACTATCAAAAATACCTAGTCCTTGGTAGACTCTTGAATCCATTCGTATGTTGTGGCTGAAGTGCTTAATCGGTTAACATATTCGATAAGTAATTTATTGATATATTCTGTTTTTTTCTTAAACAATAAGCTTGATTTCAGTTCGGCGTTTTGATACGAAGTAACAAGTCAGGTTGAAAGAAGCTTCGACCTTGGATTTTGTAAATGTCTCATGTTTCGGCCCTGTGCTCGGAGCTCACTTCAAAGATATTTTATTAATATTTGTAGTTTAGCTTCACTCAATTTTTTCTGCACTTTGTATCGTATGCGTGGTGGACTTGATCCCCAAATCGATGGTAGATGAAATTGAAGAATCCCATGCCGTCTCGTTTTGTGCCAGTAATTAATGACGTTGATCGATACGAAGTAACATTTGATGGGTCATTCATCTATGAAAATCCAGATTGACTGTTTTGGAAATAGTTTTAGGCTTTGTTGCATAATCTACGGTGACCAAAATCGATGAGCTACTTATGAATTGAAAATCTCATTCTAAATGATAAAATATCCAATTGCGATTCTGTTATTAAATTATTCTAACCGTGCGTCACCGAACAATCGAAGGAAGCAAAAACGCTTGACGTGATTTGCGTTGTACAAAGAAAAGTATAAATTACTCTTAAAAATTGCTACGAGTAAAATTGTGTTACGTGAGAGATGCTACTTTCATTTTCATCGCTATTTCCGATTGAAATAAATCTTGAACATAAACTAGACGGTAGAATAATAAATTGTGCCAAAGAGAGTACGAAAGGGAAATAGCGGCGTGTGTCCATACGAGTGTACAAGTCGCGTATTATTTATAGTTCGAATGCTTTTCTGCCCGTGTAAATCCGGCTCAGGTCAACCGACTCAATTATCCGTGCCTGGGCAAGCTGCTGCTTCTGTTTCCTCTAGTTGCTTCTGCTGCTGGCTTATTCTTGCACTTTGATGCATAATTCAACCACGGGTCGCCGCAATAATAATACTCTCCGAGTAACGCAATTTGTTTCGACACCAGAAAGAAATACGAGGGTCGAGTAAAGTCACTCTGATTGCACCTGCTCACGGTGACAAATATACTTTTCTCTTCATCACTTAAGGTTTACGAATAACCATTTTAACAATTACGATCACAGTCGCTGCCAATAGACATCGCAAAATCTTTTGAGTATACGGATGTCGATTAAATCGATCGTTGCAGCCCCCAGTTTACCACATGCATTTGTTAATTCACAGCAGCAGGGTTAAATACGAAACTGGAGTACTTACTTTTTTTTTTACCGTGGATCTCATTCTTTCCTTCTCTTTAACCGTTCCAATTCTCGCATCACCCAGTTTTAGCCCGTGCACTATGTCAAACATTTATACGCCTGACTGATTTATACTCGCGATACATTGTTCCAACAATTTATACCTCCATTGAAAAAACAAAATATTTTCTCACCGTTTGTATATTTAAAAAACTCATACCAGAGCTACGTTAATATTAAAAAATATCTGGCAAAATGTTTTCTGTGGATAGGTCGGGTGATGATAAATGAGGGAATCGAATCTCTCTTGATCACTCCGAATGTATTTCATGATACAGACCATTTACATAATCATGAAGCACTTCCATCCACAACATCCTGTGGATACGGAAAGAGTTTGGTCAAATTGGTAGGTCGTTTGTCGTAATACACGGGTATTGGCTGGCTGAGGAATATAAGGAATGGCACGGGAATGGTAACACACGAAAAGCAGTTTGGATATAACTACGGTAAGGGCACTTGTGTAAGGCGGACGCGAAGAATGATTCACACAGTGGTCGTATCGCAGCACATTATTACGTGTGGTTTTGAGGCGGGTACCGGTTATACCCGGGCTAAGAACACCTTGGTTATTCGTTGGGTTAGGTGAAAGCTAGGGGTTCTTAGTTTAAAGGGATAGGGTGAATGCCGTAACCCATACAGGTTACAGCGGTGTACCCCGTGCTGTTCGATCCCCGCAAATAGCGAGTGTACTACTGATATAAACGCGCTGTGCGGGAGTTCTAATTGTAGACATATTTGTTGGCAGGCGCTATTACGACGTACAATTATGCATTTGAGTAATACGCCACGTTATATTGCTACGCACGAACAACCGTTGGCACACTAAAACAGTGACTGAACTATACGTTTCACCTAAACATTTACCATTCCGTCGTATTCTTGTGTGTTTACACACATCAGCTATTATGTATTACGTTCGTACTATAAACGTAGCTGGGTGTACACGTACCTACGCGTGTACATAGTGTGTAATGCAGCATGTACGCATAAAAGGGATAGAGAGAGATGAAATGAGAGAGTGCACACTCAAACCCCTCATTATTTCGTATATTTGCCCGCTTATCTATACACACGGTCATGACAATCGTTTGTCACTGGCACACCCTAATTATCAGGAGTTCCCGCGACGCACTGTATGGCGTGAACACTGTTTTCTATCTCTCTCTCTCTCTCTCTCTCTCTCTCTCTCTCTCTCTCTCTCTCTCTCTCTCTCTCTCTCTCTCTCTCTCTCTCTCTCTCTCTCTCTCTCTCTCTCTCTCTCTCTCTCTCTCACTCTCTCTCCCACACGTATATTAATATATATACAGTCACTTGTGCACGTATACTCTTATGCGTAAATTAGTTAAGTCTCCACGAACGTGTTGAACATAGAGAAAGATAATTGTCGGATAACAAACAGGATTAAATGTAATACAATGAGATTTCCGGGAGTATCGTGACATTAAATCAGGGGAATTTGCAGGAAGGACCGAACGCGAGTACACCATCGGACTCTTGACCTCATCAAGTATATACGTACTATTCAAAGTAACTTGGTTTTTCCACATAGAAAACAACAAAAACACAAACAAAAAATACGTTTATACCTGCATACGTTAGAAAGAATGAGAACTGGAAGGAAGGGGTAGGTATTCTTCAACTGTAAATGCAACCCCTTCGGCCATCAGCAGTGGCAACCTTTCGAAATCGTGGAAGGAGAGGCATAACGTTGATGACAAAATAGCGTGATTACGGGCCATCAAATAAACACTAGACTTACGGTTATTCCGCACCACCGGCTTCTTCGACCCTTGTGCCCTCCCCCCACTCTCAATCTACGTTCTGCAGCATTCAACCCTCCTGCGCGGGTTTAACGTTTGCTAGATGTTCACCGGTGATCGCAAACGGAACAAATACTGACCAACGGCCACTGGCGTACGTTCTACATCGTAGTGTCGGACGCGGCAAAAACACTAAGAAACTTTCAACCTCCTTCGCTATGGCGTATTAACGCGAACCTGACTCGAATCACCAGTGAACGCGCTTGAGTAGCAGGAGAAATTCTACTCGCTCTCGAGAAATTATACCAAGACATCTTAATCATAATTATTTCGGAATATTCCGTATTCATAATCAACGATTATACAATTTCTATCCGCGGTTCGTAAGGTTTACAACTTTTCTCCAAACTTCACATATTTTCGCTGCTATTTTATACTTCTGAGAGGAAGAGCTTTTCAATTGTCATCAATTATATATAAACAATTGATGTCAGACGACAAGGTAAACTGAAAATTAATTATTTATCTTCTGTCATTCGATTTCTTCATATTCAATCTCAAACATACGTAAAGCTTTTATTTCAATTGTATGTAAAATTGTGAGTCACACACACGTATTAAAAGTTTCTCCAGTAGGAACCAATAATAACTTTTGATAAAGGGATTCTTCCATGCGGCGGAGAGGGTGATAGAGGGAGGGGGGTGTAGTGGTTTTCCAAACACGACTTTTACTTTATTTTCCGTAATATCTGTCTCTCTTTATCTCATTGCTCGTAATTGGCTAATCGTGGAATTATCGGCGCCATAAAGTTTTCGAGTGGCGTGAACTGGCGCGGCGAGCCTCTCCCTTCGACACTCTTGCGCAATACTATATGTATAGAAAGACTGGTTCTCTCGTTGGATGAAGCGGAGGGGTTCAAGGGTGAGTTTGGTACTGCCGGTACTCTTCGAAGCCACCACCAGCCGTGCGCGTGGTAGTCGACGGCTTTTAATTGCAAATTGGTGAAATAATTGAAACAACTCTCGTAAAAATAGTTGAAAACTCGTAATTCGATCGTAAAACTTAAAACCGCAACGCACCATCACCATCGTCCAACCATTACGCTCGAACGCGGCACTTGCCGTAAGGGTGTAGCTGCTCCGCTATGTGCGTGGGCTATGATTCTGCTTCTTCCGAGACGACTTTCTCACTTGCACCGTCAGCTCACTTTTCCCTCAGATCCAGAGGGGTTCGTTGATCTTGGTCACGGATAGGTCTTACGATACCATGGGACCACACGCTTCATTGTGGTGAAATTGTACGGGAAAATGGAGCATAAACGCAGTAGCGAAGAAGGATGAGAGGAACCATAAAGACGAGAAGCGCAACCCTTCGATCTTAACTCGAATCTTCGCCAGGTCGTACAACCCTCTTTTGAAATCCGGCATATTTTCTACTCCAAAGAAAGTTATAATAACCAGGAATTTATCAAATATTTTAATAACCTCAAATTGTTAAACGCGCGATGCAAAGGTCCACAGGTGATATCGATATAACGTGTATTTAATCTT
Source organism: Cylloceria caligata (assembly GCA_963942595.1). Lineage (NCBI taxonomy): Eukaryota > Metazoa > Arthropoda > Insecta > Hymenoptera > Ichneumonidae > Cylloceria > Cylloceria caligata. The sequence goes on along the minus strand of OZ012706.1, from coordinate 3,338,066 downwards.
CGGAAAATTATACTACTTCCTCAAGTCGAAATGAAACCTAAAGACTCGGATGCATTACCTGTTTTTCTTACTTCACGGTCAAGGGCCATTTAGTTATATCTCTCTTACACCCACACACGTTTCGCCTCACTCTGTAGATATAATTATATTTTTTTTAAATCACAAATATACGACAAAATACAGTTCCCTGTACGTATATATAAATCCTGAAGGTAGAATTGAACCCAGAAACTCACATTGTACTCTCGTCTTTATCTTTAATCTGGAAACTCTTCGGTATCCCATGCCCTTCCCTTTTTACGTAACCGTCCCTTTCCTCAGGCGCACCAGCAGCAGCAGAAGTACACGAGAAATTTCAGCGGCAAACCCCACCCCTGTCGGTAGCCCCGGAGCCACGTAGAAATCCTGAAAATCTGAGAGCGAGATAATTACGGTCGGAAGCGCGGATATTATTTAACCAACGTTTCGTTGCAGAGCGTGGCGGCGGTTGTTCTAGCCGCCGACAAACGCGCAGCGGGCGGAAAAGGGGAAAAGATGCGCGAGCGGGTTGGAAGAAGGGTGATGCTCTTGCGGCAGAGAAGAGCGTATTCTTACACGAACAGCCCAATCAAATATAACGGCTGGCGAGGAGGTTGCAATCCTCCGGTACTTTCCGCCTGCTAATATCACGCTACTCGAACGCGCTCCGCATCAACATCGTCTTGATATATATATTCCGCCCTTTTCACGAAAGAAACAAATCCCTGCTATCGTGAACTCTAAAGACTACGTTAAGTGTCTAAAGGGGTGTATCATGTATATTGTGAATAACAAAAAAGAAAAAACCCCCCGAGACGTAGTCTTTATTGAAAGGAAAATAATTTTTCTACAAATTGGAAAAGAATACAGCAAGAGAAAACATTTTTCCCATCATTTTGGACACATGGGTATAATTTTGTGGCATTTGAAATGCTATTTTAAGCATGGTTATGCTTTATTAAACATTCAATGGCAGTAAAATGGTGTCATTGAATTCTTTCCAATTTTTAAAGAAACAAAACAATAGATTCTGACGTTTGAAATAATTACTTCGTTTCTTAAGAAGATACTTCGATTGAATAGTACTTAAACAAATTACTTTTCTAATAAAAAGGACAATTGAAGACTCGTGGGGGTATGGACACGTGTCTTCTTTATTTGAAAAAAATTGCAAAATTCACTGTTAATCAGAAATGCCGGAGGTCTGAGCCAGAGCTCGTGCCAGCAACCTCCCCATCCATTGGCGAGTGGGTGCCTTTCTCGACGCTATTTCGACGTCTCATATCCGCAGGCCTATCGCACCCCCTGGGATTTCGGGTGTGCTATGTGCCCATCACCCCCTCTCCCCTTTCTTTCTTCCCTTCACTCTCACTGTTACGACACTCTTCCAACCGCATTCCAACTCCTAATGAACCCACCGTG